>CM031858.1:20977616-21068399 GCA_018697195.1 Certhia americana
CTCAGGGCTCCCTCAGGGCTCTCTCAGGGCTCCCTCAGGGCTCTCTCAGGGTTCTCTCAGGGCTCCCTCAGGGCTCTCTCGGGGCTCCCTCAGGGCTCCCTCAGGGTTCTCTCAGGGCTCCCTCAGGGTTCTCACAGGGCTCTCTCAGGGCTCCCTCAGGGCTCTCTCGGGGCTCCCTCAGGCCTCCCTCGGGGCTCTCTCGGGGCTCCCTCGGGGCTCCCTCAGGGCTCCCTCAGGGCTGCCCAGCCCGGCCGGGCCCCGCCGCCGCCTCAGGTGCGGCCCTGGGGAGAGCCCCGTGCCCTGGGGAGCGCCGCCAGGCGGCGCCCGTGCCGCGCCCCCCGCACGCTGATTGGCTGTCGGCGCCGGCGCTCTGCGGCGCTGTGTCCGCCCGGCTGCCGGGAGGGGGGGGCCGAGCCGCCCCCGCCGCGGGCACCCCGCGCATCCGCGCCCGACCCGCCGCTGCCTCGGGCGCCCCGGGACCGAGCAGCGGGAGGAGGAGCGGGGAAAGCACGGGGGCCTCCTCATCCGCTTCCTTCTCGTCCGCGTGCGGCGGCGGCAGGCGCAGCATCCTGGAGAGCGGGAGGCCGGGAACAAAGGCTCCGCGCCAGCTCCGGCGGCTCCACCTGCCCTGCCCAGCGGAGATGGCGTCCCTCGGCTTAGGGGGGCTCAACGTCTCCGCCCGGAGGAAGAGCGTCCCGTCCCGCAATGCCGCGGTGGAGAGGCGGAACTTGATCACGGTGTGCAGGTGAGTCCCGGGCCGGGGCCCTGCCCTGCCCGGGGGACCTGCCCCCCTCGCTCCCGCCGCAGCCCGCGGGCCCCGGCCCGGCCCCGCTCCGCACAGGTGAGTCGGGGCAGGAGCGCGGGTGGCGGCCCCGCCGCAGCCCTGTCCGCGGGAGGGAGGCCGGTGCCGGCCCCGCGGGGGTAGGGCAGCCTTCTCCATCCATCCTGACTCAGCTCCTGCGGGAGCGTTCGCGGGAGGGTGTCCGGGCGGCGGGCGAGGGGCAGGGGCTCACCGGGCAGTGCCACAGCTGCGGGCCCTCGAACGGCCCCGTTTGCAGCGGGGGTCTGAGAGGTTTGTTCTCGCACCATGCTGGCGCTCTCGGGCGAAAGGCGGTGCGGGAGCAAGGCAGGGCAGGGCAGGATGAGCGCTCGGCAGCGCTGGAATCGTGCGGGCACAGCTGGTGGAGCTGCCCGTCAGTTGGCGCGGCTCGGGTTCGGAGTTAATGTGATGAGGTTCAGAGTTAATGGCATGTGTCCGGGAGGAGAGGTTCGAGCTGCCGTGGAGGCCGCTGGCCGTGTGCTCCTGCGAGCTCGCCGGTGCCGCAGGAGCATCCCGAAGAGGCTGCGCTCCGGGATATTTTTATCTACGAAATCTAGATCAGGAGATCTGCAGTACAAGAGCTACTGGATTCAAATTTCTTTTTTTTTTCTTTTTTTTTTTTTTTTTTTTTTTTAAGCATCTTGGTGCTGAGCTTATGCAAGGTTGATAACAGTTCCTATGAGGTTCCATTTAAGCGTTTCCACTGCTGTCACTGTGGAATTCCTGCAGCATTTCCAGGGGTGCAGCAGTGACCTGTAACGTCATGGCAAACTTTTGAATACGTAGATATGTTGGTAGCAAGGGCTCCATATAGTCGTTTGTTTCAATTGCTTAATTTTGAATTTACTAAAGTAATTTGAATATTACCTGGGAAAGGTCTTCAACAGATTCATGAGGGTTATGATATAATTGTAGTTCTTGTAAATCTTACTAAGGTGCCAGGACAGTTATTAGATAATTTTGCACCTTCATCACTTAATGCTACAGCAGGATTTTAAAAAAACCCATAGAACCTAATTTTTTTCCACTTTTTTTTTTCCTTTTATGGTGTACTGTTATCATGTTTCAAAGTGTGGCTCTATCATTCATGTCATGAATTTGTTTCAGTATTCCTTCAAGTTGTAGTATCTGTATTTGAATAGCATCAGTACTGTTCTCTTTTCCCAGCCTTGTATGTTTATCTTTGCTCCTACCTGTGAAAAACACACACGACAAAAAAAAAAAAAAAAAAAATATTAAAGAGTGTTTTAATCAAACGTGCTGAAGCAGCTTAAATAATGGAAATAGAAGTTTTCAGTTTCACTGTTGTTACAAAGATGCAGATGTTGCCAAGTTGCGTGCTCAGGAAAACACCAGTTTTATCAAGTAATGACACAATTGTATAGGATATAAACAGTCCTTTCAAAAGAAATATATTGTATTCTACAAAACTTGTTATTTTTTCTGCCTCCCACTGGAGAAGAACTCTTCTGTACTCTGTGCTGTTATATTGGGTTTTTTTGGGTTTATTTGATGTATGTCCTTGTCCTGAAGTTATGAAAAGAAATTATGGTGTAATGTATTTAAAAATGCTTAGAAATCTGAGGGAGTTCAGTTGAACACATATAAAACAAAGAGCTACTGCAGAAATCGCTTGAGATTGGTGTATTTTTGTTATTGTTAGTAAAGTGACATAATTTTGCTTTATTTTCACAAAATGTGAAGTTCTCAGTTTGTGAATACACATTAAAATTTGGAAAGGATGATGAAGATAAAGGATTTGCATTATTGTGATGTATGAACTTTTATTTTTATTTTGCCAGTGTAAATGTTTAAAGTATTTCTGTGCTTTACTATAGTTATTGCACATTTTCTGTTATAGAAAAGTGTTACTTGTTAGGAATAGCCAAGTTAGTGTTGAAAAGAGTAAAATAATAGTTCTTTCCTATCTGAATTCTATAAAAATAAGAAATTGTTCTGGTAAAAATAGCTCCAGTCAATTGATTCAGTCAAATTTGGGTGGTATGGCCTGCTCCCCAGTGATGGGGAAAGACCACAAAGAACTCTTCTGAGTTATCATCTGTTAACAGTCTCTGATAATTTAATTAATTATTTTTTGTCAGGGCTTCAATTTAGCATATTTTTACTTAATAGTTATGCCTGACTTTAGGGTTTTCATCTTTTCTTACAGTGATGATATCTAACTCCGCCTGCAGATGTGGATAATTTCTTATTTTTACAGTTTTAGAAGGAACAGTTGTTTTCTGTTGGGTGTCACTATAGCCATGGAAAGTGACATAGATACTTAAGTTCTATAAACCAATTGCATGTGAAAATGTATGGCTGTGTTTTTGTAACTGCACAACCATGATTTAAATTGGAATAATTCTCGGTACTTTTTTTGTTTGAGTACGTAATGCACGTTCTCAGCTATGTCTGTCTCTTTACCTGTTTTCCCCTAAGTTTGATCCCTTGAATTTTCCAGTAAGTGGCACTGAGATTTTTTTTACTGGTTACAGATTGTTCAAGTTGATTTAATCTAGTCTTCAATAGATCGAAGATCCATATAGATACAGAACAACTGAGATGGGCCTTGGAAGTGATGTTTGTAGCTTAAATGGAAAATGTTAACACAGAATCGAACAACAAGGAAATACATTTTTAAAACGGTGATTTTGCTAATACATGTAAGACCTGTTGCAGTGACATTGACCCTTAGCCAAACTGTCTGCTTTCATGACTAAGCTATGTTTAGCATAAGGCATATTGTTTCATAGTCTTAGGGATTTCTCTATAGTAATAGTTTAAATTCTTTAAAATGGTATTTTAATGACACTTTCCAAATTGCAAGCTAAATAATCGTGACAAAATCGTTTTGTTCATTAAAAAACTTAAAGGAGGTGCAGAATCTGACAAGGAAAAGGGACAGATTCATACAGCAGTCTGATTTTCTGCTTTTTTGCTTTTTGGTTAGAGGCTTGCTTGTTTTGGAAATAAACGTATAGATGTGGGATGTATCCACAAAATGTTTGGCTTTGGTTTGGAGTTATTCAAGAAACTTGGGAGACCTTCTTGCACATCATTCAAAACAGTGGAAGAACCTACCCTAAAAAGATTGATTTAATTTTCCTTATTCAAGAGTATCTCATCTTACATAATTCAGAAGGTCTTTTTAAGGTTGGAGAATGCTGATGTTTCTACATTTTTTTGGCTCAAGCAAGAGTAGATTTGTGACAGAGAAAAAAGTGTACTAATCCAAAATCATCAGAGTTCATGAAGGTCACTTAGAAACACTGATATTGGAATCTCTCCAATGGCAGTTACTGTATTAAAAAGCCAAAGACAACAAAAGTCAGGGAGTAGAAGTTGCTGCAGTAAAACAATGGGAAATGTTGGATAAAAGACTTCTTGAAAAAAAAGTCTTGAAGCAACAGGTATTATAGCAACAGAAGCTACATTACTCATCTGCTCTTACAGTCCGCTTAGAAGTTAATCTGTGATGTGTAGGCAGACTGCTGCTCTGGAGTGCAGCGCTGCTGTGGCAGCCTGGGGGAGAAAAAATGGAATGAGGTGTGCTTGGGTTCTTTTCCCAGGTAGCAGGTGACAGGATGAGAGGAAAAAGCCTCCAGTTGCACCAGGGAGGTTTAGATTGGGTATTCAGAGAAATTTCTTTGCAAAAGGGGTATTCAGGAATTGGAACAGAATGTCTAGGGTAGTGGTAGGATCACCATTCCCAGGAGCATTCCAAAAAACTGTGGATGTGGCACTTGGGGACGTGGTTTAGCAGTGGACTTGGCATGGTAGTGGTTGGACTCCATGATCATAAAGCTCTTTTCCAGCCTTAGAGATTCTGTGAAGATGGGGGCATTACAGGGGACCAAGGAAACAGCTCCAGCTCTAGCTGTTTGGACATTTTTTCTTCATAGCTCTTGTGTACTTTATACCTGACCTTCTGTTTCTTGACTTGCAGTCTCCATGTGGCTCCACATAACTGCAAGAGCATGGGCTTTCTGGTCTGGGGTCCATACACTGGAAACAACTTCAAGGACTGAGAATTGCTTGCTTAGTGCTTACAGTGTGACTTTTTTTCAAAGGCATAACTTCTATATACCCTTAATCCTTTTTCCAATATGCATAGTAGACATAGTGAAGTGTGAATATCTAATATGTAAAACATGCTCAGGACTTTTAAATTTCACTTTAATACATCTTTGCTTCTTCATAGTATTTGGAGAAAAAAAAGATAACACACAAGTATTTGCCCAAGAGTTCGTTGGGTTTTTTTTTAATCTCAAAAAAATATTTCTAGTGAATCAATTTTGCTTGGTAGTGCTATTATCTTCCTGGTCTATGGAAGTAAGTATATATTTGCATTCCATGTAAGTTCTCCTAAAAGCAAATCTAACCCAACTTGACTGTAAAGGTTTAGGTTTTCGATGAAACAGTACAGTAGACAGATGAAAATTAACATTTCTGATGGCAGTAATATGAGCACTTCTTAAAAAGAACACCATTTTGATGATGAGCTCTTAGACTCTTTTATAATTAGACCCTAGGTATATAAAAATATTTTGTTTGCTTAAATACTAGATTTTTTTTCTTCAGTTGAGTTGCAGAATGCTTTAAAATTAAAAAAAAAAAAGCTTATCTCTGATTTTTAGAAATGTCTCTTCGAATATATCTTCATTTCTGAATAGATACTCCATACAATATTGATTAGTGAACTTTCAAGTATGACATTGAATACAGGAAAAATAGACATAGCTTTCTATTGTACTCAATTTTGCAGTTTATGGATGATCATATCTCTGAGTTTTAAGATGGTATTCCTGTACATCATATTGCTAACTCACTGTCTATCTTGTGTATAGATCTGTGAGTGATGTGCTGCGCCGTATCTTTTTCAGACCTGCATGGGGTGGGAGGACTCTTCTTGTTACAGTTAATATTAGCATAGTCATGGCATTGCTATAGGCATTTGTTTTTCAAAATGACGGGGTTTTTTAATCAAAAAATTCTCAGCTCTGATACAGCTTTGAGGAAGCAATAAGTTCTGCCATTAGAGGAGTCAGTAGCAGTTAACCGGTGGGCATGCATGTCTCTCACTTACTCAAAATTGGTTAAAAATGTGGAGGAGTTCAAAAGTGAGTCATAATTTGGCACTGCAGGAGAAGCTTCCTCCTCCACCCTAATTCACTCCTAATTCCTGTTCTGCAAAAAACACTACAATAGAAGCCTGCAGGAAAGGTAAAATAGGGAGTCTTTATTCAGAAGTTTACTGAGTAAAACATAATTGAGTGGAAACTCTTGATCTATGTGTCAATTCAGTTTGAGTACATTAGTGTTGTGCATCAGAAGGCTGTTCTGGCTCCACCAAGGAGGCAGTTACTTCTGTAGCACAGAGCATTTCAGAATAGTACCAGTGCAAGGAGCTTCATTTCTGCCCATGCCTATAATGCTGTGCTGTTTCTGCAGCTGTGCCATAGAAGTGCTTGTGTTGAGATGCTGTGAAGGATATTTTTTGTGAATGTATCCATATTTAAGAGTCACTTCTCCCCTCCTTTCCTGTACTGAAAGTCTAGAACAGTTCATAGTGAGAGCCATAAAAAGTAGAACTGGCAAAACTGAGGAAGCCAGTGCTCGCCCAGGTGTAGGATCTGGGAGGAGTAGGCAGAGTGAGAACATCCTGAGTTGGTAGTGTTGACATTTGGGTGTTACAAAAACTCTCTCCTCGGGCTGTACTATGGCTCTATTCATACAAATAATTCATACAAAGATTGTTGCAAAAAAACATAGTAAATGCTTCAGATTTAATACTTATAAATTTGAGAATGTGTGAAATTTGTCTTGAAACTGAAAACAGGAAGAACAAGTTGCAGAAAGGAAAATAAAAATGATTGATGGTTAAAATTATGAAGACAAAAGAAAAATAATTTTTTTGTCACATTTGTTGAGGTTTAAACTATCCTCTGAACAAGAATAAAAGTTTGTATAAATGTAGACGTAACTAAACACGGCAAACCAGCCAGCTGACTCGTTGCATCTTGTCTGCTTTTTGCAGTGACTTGATTCAGCCTTTCCAATTTTAAGAGTTAGGTCATTGAAATTGAAAGCTTTTCTAGCATAATAATGAAGTAATATAGTGCTGAATAAGGATTGCCCCCATTCACAGGGAAATCAGCCTAAGTGAATGCAGAGTTAACAATGCATAAAAATCCATTGTTTTATAACATATCTAGATTATTTTTGCATTAGGATGAAATTAGAGTGTTCTCATAATAGGATAAAGTTTGTATTTCTGATTATTTGACATGGATTTTGGGAATAAAAGGAACACTGACAAAATGTCAAGCAAAAAATGGTTACGTTTAGGATTACAAAGAGAAACTGTTGTTGGATGTTTTTGAGTGCTTGTTTTTCTACAACATTATTAAAATAGTTTAGAGAAGAGAAAAAGAATTAGCTCATTTCTATGTGGAAAGGGTGAGGATTTTTGTTTTCTTTCCGTTTTTATGGCTTTATGCCTAAGACCAACAACGACAATTACACTTCCATGCTGTATCTGAACGTTTTGTGTGTTTTTGTTGCTCTGACTGAACCTGAAATCATCAAGGTGGATTCTGGTTCCTTGCTCATTTGGTTTGTGCAAACTACTGCCCTGCCATAGAGGACCACTGATTATTAATATAATTTATGATTGTCCTGTATTTTTGCTCTAGGTTTTCAGTCAAGACTCTGATTGACCGTTCCTGTTTTGAAACTATTGATGATACTTCCCCTGAGTTTAATAATTTTGCAGCCATTCTGGAACAGATTCTAAGTCATCGACTGAAAGGTATGTTAATTAACTTCTTTACCAGTGGTGATTTTGCCATGAGAATTTGTTTATACAAAACCAGTGTGCATCTGTACAAACTCCTTGAAGCTGAATGAAGGCATTGTCTTTCTTTGTGTCTCTGTACTATTGCTGTTACCTTCCTGATTTTCTGCATTACTGTGGAAAAGTGAAAGCAACTATTTCTGTGAAACACATTTCCAGTGATCCTGTTGGAGGCCTTCTGGTCTAGTAATTAAGCAAGTGAATGTTGCCATGGTGCTGAGCTCTGTCTGCTTTTCTGCTTTATGATAAGACTGTGTCCTGAGAGTCTAAAAAACAATTATGTTATCCGCTTCAATAGGAGCTACAGAGCGTATCTGGTGCTGCTCACATTTCTTTCTCCCTTCCTTGCTTTTGTTGCCTTCTTTTTTTACATACTGTTTTTCTTTCCTTTCATTCTATTGCCCCACCCTTTTAATGAAGCTGTTTTTTCTTCTGGAATGTCCTGGATTAGATTGCTTTTGAGAAAGGTCAGTTGTTGATTTTCTTGTTGTATCAAGTCAGATGTTCTAATTCCAGATGACGTCTGTTTGCATTTTCAAATTGTTCTAGAGGAAGCTGCTTTGCTCAGAGAACAGAGTGTCCTTTAGCAGTAGCAATCACTAGAAGAGGACCTTGGAAGGGGACCTTCTCATTTCTCAGTTCTGTGTACAGTTTCTAAAATGATTTGAGGATTATGAAGAACATCATAATCATCTAAATATAGATGTGTAATATGACAATCTACTCATTTTCATACTTTTTAATATTCATAACCAAGCCTTGTGAACAATACTGTGTGTAGGCTGACATTTGAATAGCCTGACAATTACTACCTGCTGTGGTTCTGTCAGAGGAGGAAAAAAATGCTGCACAGTACGGTAGAAACATAGGGTTTGTCACATTGTGACAAAGATTTTTGGAGTGATTATGGGTACTTAGCAGCTTGACTCTGCAGGGAAATTGCTTTCTTTTCTCCTCCTCCAGCTTCAGCAATATTTGTGCAAAAGTCATTGTAAATTTTATTTTTTTGTCGACATTCTTTTGCTTCACAGTCTTTTATTCAGGACAGGCAGTACAGAGTAGAAGTCTTGACAGGTTGGGCAAATGGAATTTGCAAGTAAAAAATCATTTCAAGTAAGAAACAGAGAAATTCGAATAGCTAAATTTTTGTTTCATTGTAATTACTAGTATGGTTTTCTAAGTTTGCAGAGTTAAAATTACAGAAAAAGGCAGGAACTTGTGGATTGTGGTGTAAATGGAGAATGTTTTGGTAATAAGCTAGTTGACTGCATGTAACTTTTTAAGATTTTTAAATAATAAAACAGAAATTGAGATATGAAATGTACCATGACACTTCAAATTTAAAGAGGGTATGTATTCTACAGCTCGGGGCTTGAAAGAAATTGTATTTTATTGATGGAATTGACTAATATATTCTGAATGCATACTTTGTGTCAGTAGGAATAGACTAAAAGCAGACTGGTGATTGCAGGGGGTTGTATGAAGTGTTTTGAACCTGGCAGAACATATTTGATCTGTTTGTCTATGGTAAGATAAGTAGCTTAATTGTATCAAAGTTGTCAGGATAATCTCATGGCAGTGTAGTTAAACGGATGATCCAGATTATAGAGCTAAAGTAGATAGAATTTTGCTTTCTTAAAGCCATGGCAAACAACAGTACTTAATCTTTAGCTTCCTTTGGAAGTACTGGGTGAGGAAGGAAGAATAAAAAAATGAAAATGGCTTAAAGTGGGGTTTTTTAACTTTTTTTTTTAAGTTGCAAAGTATGAAGTTTATTTTTATTCGAAAACTTTTACTGGTAACTCTTCTGACATTAAATTGTATGTATTTTTAAGGAGCAAAGAATAGTCTTGATGGAATATAGTTACTATTTCTGTTTATTGGTTTCATGCTTAATTTCCAGACAGAAAAAACCCAAACCCAAAATGGCAGGAAGAAGGCTGGCTCTCTTAAAGGGAAAATAGTTCAGCTACAGGGATTAGAATTTAATGCTTTTTCTAAAACTATTGCAATTAAAAATTCTGTAATAGTAGTTGTTCAAGCCTTATCTTCCTAGGTGTTCTGGATGAAATGGTCATTGTAGAAGCACAATCACCACATAAAATGGATTTTTGATAGGTACCTGATCTGATGCTCCTGTTAGCAAAAGGGTCATGAAATAGCATTATTTATTTAACCACCATAAGTGGTTTTGTTGATTTGGGTTTTTTACCCTTACTCTCATTGAAGAATTAAGTTTTGGAAAATTTTTTAGAATGTTGTCCAGTTCAACCTCTTGCTCAAAGTAGGGCTGTCACAGATTACTCAGGGCATTGTCCAGTTGTAATGAAAATCTCCATCACATTTCTTAAACTCAGTGCAGTTTGCTTTAGATTTTTATTCTCCTCCTCCTGCCCAACTTTGACTTTGTGATTAGCTTTCCTGGCTGTGATCTTCACAGGGTCCTGTAGTGAGCCAGATGAAGAAGTCAAACAGGCAGAAAACTGATGACTTTCCCCATGAATGCGCTTTCTTTTAGCCCAGCTGCTCATATCCTGAAGAATATTTTACATATGGGTATTTGCTTAGTAGTAAAATGAGATTGACAGAAACAAACCAACTCACGCAACAGGGGTCTGTAAATGCTGCTTGAATACATGTATCTGTTCACGTTATACAGAAGACTTGGCATATATGGCACCAAAATAGTTCCAAAGAAGTTAACATGATATGCTATGGCATTACCTTGCAGATGCATGTACTGCCAATAAATGTCAGTCAGGAAGAGGCCACTGTTGACAGTAAATGCAATCTGAGTTGCCCCAAGGATGAGGGAGTTTGAGCAAGCTGTATTAACTGCTTTTTAAGGGTACTGCCTTAAGATCTAGAAAGGGAGAGCTATTTCTCTGTACTGTGGAACACTACATATGCAGCATACCTGGTACTTCCTACAGGTGCTGGATGTATTGAGAACATGGAGTAGACCAAAAATTTTAATGAGGAGGATATAAGGCATGTGTTCTCCTTGTCACTGAAGTAAACTGTGCAACATCCCTGCTGACAGGATATGGTACTACTGGACAGGACAGTTGAAAATCTTGAAAAGGGAGGAGAGAAGGAGTAACAGAAAAAAAATAAGTGACTAATTACTCTTTTATTTCTTCTTAGGAATAAGCTTTTGCTTGGTTTTACAATACAGCAGAGATTAAGTATTACTCTGAGGGGATACAGGGACAATATATTTGAAAATCCAAGTAAGACCTATAGTCCTGAAAGGGATTATACAAATTTGTTTACAAATGTATGTGTGTTTGATAATCTTTAAAGCAAGGTGAATCATTTCAGGAACCATTTTTTTCTCATATAGTTGTTTGGAATTTTTTCCATTTGTGACCATTCTGTGCTGTAGAGATGAAGCAGTGTCTTGTACTCATCTGTGTGGTTTCTTGTTTTTGTTTCTGGCCACAGATTTTTCAGGTGTATTTCCTATAAGGGTCCTTTTTATCAGATTAGCTAAATATATGTGGGTACTGCAGCAATGGTAGGACATTGAAAGTGTTCAGCAACAGTACTTGGGATTTGATCTCAGCTATATCCAAGCTGATTTAAAACCTGAAGTAATTTCAAAGTGATGTATATTTTGTCTTTACTTTGTGACTAGGTTGTATTATCTTCTGCCTTTTCCTATCACTTTAGATTAGTGTTAAGTGAGTTAGTAGTGAAAAAAATTTATAACTATTGTAGATTTCTATGGCCATCATCTCAAACATATCTCTGAAAACTAGTCTTCTGGATGTATTTGATAACTTACTATGTTTTCAGTGTAATATCCTTTGTGCTGCAAAAATGTTTGATATCCAAACTGCTAGCCTGTATGTGCGTTTAGAAATAATGTCAGGTGTCAGTGTGTAAATGTATCTAGTGCATCATGCTTGTGAATTGTGTAATTTTTCCGTATCATGGTTACTGGGAGTACACTTGTCATCTGTTCACTTACTTGCATCCGTGAGGACACAAAAAATATGCTGTACCATGCTATTTTGACACTTTCACAACTTTATGTGCCTATTTTCCTGTACATTTAGGAGGCACTATAGACGTGTCAAAAGCTGCTAGGGTTGTCCAGGGAAGCTGCTTTTATCTTTCCAATCTGTGCAACTCCTAAATTTTAGGAGTTCTTTGAGTAAGTAAAATGGAGTTTGTAATGCTTTGCTCTGAGAGAAAAAAAATCTGCTGGATTAAATAATTAAAGTAATGGTGATATAATTGGAGTGAGAAAGGTAGGTTAAGGATTTAAGAACTAAATGCACTACTATCATGAAAAAGACAAATATCTGTGGTAGACCTTTATTTGGTGCAATAATGTTGTTAACAGAATAGCTTTTATTACTAGATTTAATATTTATTCACACATAGTGACCCATTATTTTTTTTTTTACTAAGAAGAAACAAGAGAGCTCTTGAATTTGTGGGTTAATTAATTCTTCTTGTATGGGGAAAAATTGTAAATGAATTTATAATGGCCTTGGAGGACTGAGTTTATGAACTACCCTAAGTATTTAATGACCCATCCTGTAGGCTCCAAATAAGGGCAGGTATCTCTGAAATTTCTCAAAGATCATGCCAGTTTATTGCAAGAAGTTGTACCAAAACTTACTTTTTATTGGATAGAAAAATTTGCTGCAAACTAAATAATATAGGGAAATCTGGAGAAAACCTGTCGGTACCTTGGGGCATCCTAGTGATTACTTCTTTGCAAGTGTGGAAATTCGTAAATTAATTTGGATTCTGATTGAGTAGGGATCAAACCGTTTAATCTTATTTGTGAAGAATTTCTTGGGCATGAAAAGATCTCTGGTAACTGTGGATATTTGTATCTAGTTATTGGAACAGAAATGGTTTGTTACAAGTAGGTGTGCAACAGTATGCAAAAATGTGGTGAAAGCAAAAAATTTATTTGAACAATGTTTAATATTACACATGCAGCTTCCATGCTTACCTAATAATTTTGTTTGTCTGACAAAACCAACATAATTTCTGTTGGAATGTCAGCTTCTACATCTCCAGATGACACATGAACTTCACAGCAAAGACCACATGCTCTTTGTTCTATGTGCCTCTTGAGATATTTCCTCTTTCCTTAAGAAGTGCTTTGACAGAATGGAAGTTCTATATTTAAACTAGCTTTCAATATAATTAAGATCTTTAAAAATTTAGATATGATTTTTAAATCATAGAACAGACCAGGTTGTAAGAGTGCTTGAAGAATCATCTTGCCCAATCATTTGGGATGGGAATCTAGATGAGAGTATCTGGCACCCTATCCAATCTCATCTTGAAAATCTCCAGCAGTGGAAACTAGCACATCACTGGGAATGTTGTTGCAGTGAATTTTGGTTCTTATTGTAAAAAATTCCTTTCTTGGGATGAAACCTCTCCCAGTGCAACTTGTATGTGTTGCCTTTTGTCTTCTTTTGCCTTTTGTGGCTCCTTGTAAAGAGGGAGCCTCTATCCTCCTTAAGTACTGGAAAACTGTGATGAGTTCCCCCACTGAGCCTTCTCCTCCCTAGAGAGAAAAAACCTAATGGCTTCAGTCTTTCCTCATGGGACAGGTTCCACAGCCCTTTGAACATCTTTGTGACCTTCCTTTGGACCCTCTCCAATCTGATGCTGTCCTTGAATCGTAGAGACCAGAACTGGACACAGTTCTCTGCAGGCAAAGCCTGACAAGTGCAGAGTAGTGGGAACTATTTCATTCTCATTCTTGAGACTTCTCATGGCTGTGTGCATTGAGGGCTTTTAGGGTCAAATAAAATTTCACATGCTGAAAGCTTTTAACATTTTAGTAATTCTAAGCTTAGTATCTTATTTAGTATTTCTTGGAATGCATTCTCACTATTCTCAGTTAGTCTTTTCCAGCATTTTTCTGTGTATAGATAGGTTGGGAAAGGTTTTCTTCAGATTATGTTAATTATGAGAGTGTGGGCAAGGTTTAAAGTTGGAGGGACAGAATAATGAAATACAAGAGTCCTTGGTTCACAAAAGATGCTGAGCTGGCTGTGAGTTTCAAGTGAAATGTCAGAGTATGTTGAATTATGGCCAGTTGGCTTTCTTGATCAATGTAAACCAAGTAAGTGCTGTGTGATGGTATGGATTTCTGTTGCAAAGTTATTTCTTGTTTTAAATGACCCTGTCTTTTTCAGATGTTCAATTGTAAAAGGAATTACCTTGCATTACCAACTTCAGAAAACTGGAGTGAAACTCTTTCTTGCTAAATATGTTCTACCCTTAAGATAGTTTGAAAAAAAGCCACAAAAGTTAATGTATCACATGCTTGCCTTTATTAGCTGGAACTGGAATCAGTGATATGAAGTCATCTTTACACCTTAGCAGCATTTAATTTTGTAGGTAAAGTTCCTAGGGCAGAAATGTTTTTTATTTGGTTAAGAATATGAAAAATATCTGTAGCTTTTCGTGTTGTTAAAATGCTGTTGAATTTTTATTGCTGTCCACTAAACTTGGCATTGCAACAAAAATAGTAAGTTGTAAAAGCACTTACCTTGTGGAATTTCTTTTATTTTAGTCCTTAGAGCTGAGCATATCTAAAACTACAGTAACTGCAGCACCTTGTAATTCTATTTTTCTTTGGCATATTGGATATTATGTATTAATTCTTCCTGCTTGTGCCTTTTTTTGTATTTTTTAAAGTCTTTTATCATGCTTTGAATTTAATAAATGTATCTGTGGTGAAGGAAGCAGATGGACCATAAAGTCAGGTGACATGCACCCTCTAGGGGAAGAAGAACCTGCCACTTGAATTTCTTCAGCTCATAGGGGACAGATCTTTGACACTACTTTGGCTATTCTTGAAGCTAAATCTAGTCATGTCAGATAAAAATGCATATTTTGGATTTCATTTTCAGTATGTATGATTTGCAGTATCACTCTAATATATTCTTTCTTGAAATCTGAGCTTTCTACAGAAAAAATTAGAAGTCTTTCTCATACATTAGTAAAGCTTCATCAGTGCAATTCAAGACTTAAAGTACGATTAAATTAGCTAAAAAATAATTCTCCATTTTATATGGAGACAAGGTTTTGCACATAGCAAAGCTGACAGTGGGCAATATTAACCCTACTTGTTTGCAGATATGTCCAAAGTGAGAACAGTGTGCTGTTCACTCTGAGAAATGGAGAACTGTTGTGCTGCTGCTGAAATCTGTGTGGAGATGTTCCAAGTGCTGTGTAGTTTTGCCTTTCATTTTCTAAGTGCAATACATTGCAAACTGGAAAAAACATGAAGGATTTTGGTTGTATTTCCAGAAGGGTTAATGATCTGCTCGATTATTTTTGCTCAGCTTCTGAGGGGATGTTCTGTGTATACTCAAAAGAAATTTTGACTGCAAAACTTTTTAGCTTATGCATCAGATTCCTTTCAAATTAAAGTACATTTTGAAAAATTCCATTCTGTTCCTAAAATAAAGATAACACTACCACAACAGATTTTATTTATATAATTTTTTTAAGAGAAGAAAACTCACTCTACTTGACTGTATTAGTGAAATGTATATACTAGCTATAGAAATAGCGTAAGTACTTCTTGCCTCATATTTTTAAGTCACAAGTTTGTGTTCTGTTGTGAATGAAGAGTTCTGTGAAGGACTCTTGGGCATTAATTTAGCATAATAACAAGAAAAAATACAAGAAAATACACATATATACACAAAGCTTTTAGCTTCTCTTTGTGCATCACTTTCAAACCAGGGTGAGCTGCTTAATGCAATTTTTTTTACACCTGTGAGTCAGTTTTCAGTAGGAATTCATGGAATTGTTTGTACAAAACCCTTTCAATAAAGGCAGCATATCAGGGAATATTTAATTACAATTATCTCCAATAAGCAGAGAGGGAGGTTCATAAATCTTTATGTATCTTGTATTTTGATTTAAGGTCAGATCACCTGGTTCGGCTATGAAAGCCCTCGTAGTTTCTGGGACTACATTCGCGTAGCTTGCCGAAAAGTCTCTCACAACTGCATCTGCAGCATTGAGAACATGGAGAATGTCGGTTCTTCTAGAGCTAAGGTAGGGAAGAGAAAGGCTCAAGTGACTTTTTTTTACAATGCTGTGACATTTCTGTACCTGTAAAAAGACATAGTACTTAGCTAGCTCTACACATATTTTCATTGTTTTAAATATTTTTATGTGCCTAGTAAATATTTGCTTTTAAAGAGCCCCACTTTTAAATAGGAATGTGTTTCCTTTAAGATTTCTTACTCAGTAGAAAAAAATTCTCTATTCAGTGATTGTGTTATATTATAAAATGATTGTCGTCAGATTTTTTATCTTGCATAATTTCTGAAAACAGTATTTTAAGGGATATGAAGTTCTTGTGGACATATTTGTCTAAGAAATACTAAAATTTTAGAAATTGGGTGATGCTTTTCTTTCCCCTTCTAACCATTTTACTTCATGTAGAATCTATACACTGATAGAATAGGTGTGATGAGCTCTTAGGATTAATTTTAAAGGTCTTTCTGAATTCTGAGATTTTAATAGATATGAATATTTAAATTCAGTAGATAATATGATGCAAGGCTATTTTCTGAAATATTCTTATAAATAAATTAAAACTTTCTATTACTCTGTGGAATACTTCATGCCAAATAGTAGACAGAGAACCTAATTTGTGCAGTGAGTGTGGAGAACAGTGTTGAATTTTTTAGGGGAGTATTTTGAATGTCTGGATATGACAAGATGGAGAGCATGTTGACACAGATACTCATCAGGCATCAGTTTGACTGGTTTTCGGGTTTGCCAGTGCTAGTTGGCTCTCCTTTCACTGGAGGTACATAGGCTTTAGTCCTTAGCTAAGCAGCAGCATCAGTTTCATGGTTTCAGTCATATTCTAAATAAGTGCAAATACAGGCAGCTGTCCAGGTAAATGTACTTTTAATTTCAGTGCACTCTATGTTAATTTTTTTGCTGTGCTGTTGGTATTTATGAAAGCAATTTTATTTAGCATTTCATGGAATTTTGGAATGGTTTGGGTTTGGAAAGGGTCTTGAAGATCATCTAGTTCTGATCCCCCTGCTATGGACAGAGACATCTTCCTACTCTCTTTTAGCCTGAAGCTACTCCCCCTTGTCCTGTCACTACATGCTCTTGTACAAAGCCTCCATCTTTCTTGTAGGCTAGAAGACCACAGTTAGGTCACCCTGAAGTAGGGTTATAATCTGCTACTGGTTCTGGTAGAATGTCTGTGGTGATATTCAGCTAGATGCCAATAAGCACCAAAGATATTAAGCATAAAGACATCTTTCTACTTCCATAAGTGTTTGTAAGTTTATATGGTTTACAAGAAATATTCCTGGTCTTCTCAAAAATACGGTCATAACTGTGGCCCACCTGTAAGCTACAATCCTGTGCACTAGGTGCCTGCAAACACAGCCCAATGTGCTTTTCTAAGGGTTATTTTTTAAAGTTATTGCTATTTATGGAACAACTTCGAATGAAGTTTTGCTTTTCAACTCTACAAGACTTAAGCCTCTTGGATTTGATTTCATGTCTGTATTTTATGTGCATCTTCTGTAATGAGGTTGTTACTCGGAGGGAAAAATATTGCACAACTCAATTTTTTTATGTAAATCCCTAAAATATTTGAATGAATACAGAGAATCACTTTGAGGGCAAATTGCCACTTTACTATGGAAACAATTGGATGCTTCCAGTACCATTGATTTTAAAATGTAAAGCTTTCTGCCCTGATCTGCTGCCTCTCACATATACAAGCTTTTCAAAAGGCTGGAGCATATAATAAAAGAAAAATCCCTCCACCCTCTACTTAAAATTTTGGATGACTTTATTTCACAATAAACTTTGTGTCCTTGTAAGAATGCAATCTTATTTTCATTATTGCAGCCTAGCAACTTTACTGTTTAATGCTAGTCTTGTTAATCAGTCATTTACTCAGGTAAACCAGTGGTATTACTCTTGAGATTGTAAAACTGTTTCTTTCTGTAACACTGTTTTGTCTTGCAGGGTCGAGCATGGATAAGAGTAGCACTTATGGAAAAACATTTGTCTGAATACATTTCCACAGCTCTGAGAGACTTCAAAACAACCAGGTCTACAACAATTTTATTTTTGCAGTATTTTAGTAAATGTTGTTTAAGTGAGGGATGTATGTTTGGAAGTGAATGGTGCACCTGATTTGTATAGTAAAGGATGTCATTAATGAAAGATCTGTAACCTAGTGAAAGATAGCTAGAGTTGGTATAGATTTGATTTTAGCATGGGTAAAACTGCAAAATTGAAAATCTTTTCATGATTTAAAAAATGTGGAAATAAGCCTGGAATTCTTAAAAAGTCAAAAAGTAGAAACTAAATCTGAAATTGTGGTGTAGTAAGGATAGATGTAATATTCCTTTCAAAATTGATAGAAAGCCTAAGGACTCAGTAAAAAATAAATTTTATAGTAGCTTTTTCTGAAGAGAAAAGGATGAGAATTCCAGGAACCTCTTGAAAACTGTAGAGTAGCAGAATTACTGATCAGGCATAGCTAGGATTTTTGATCTAATAAGAAAAATGTGTAACAGATTTTTGATTTAACTTATAATGATAAAAACAGGGACGAGAATATGCTTTGTGATAAAGAATACTCTGACTGTTTTGGTCAGTTTTAGATAATGTGACTATTAGATGATATTTTATCTCATAATGAGTATGTCTTACAAATTTTTGATGAAGTCATCTGAATACGAGTGGATGGATCTGTAACATGTACTATATGTTGAACTCTAAAAGTTTAGACATAATGAATGGGCTATTAATAAGAATTTTCTTTGTAAGGACTTCTGTTTATTTAGAGTATTATGTTTTAATACTGTTTTTCTGTAGATCTCCATATATTTTGTCAGTTTTAAGCTGACTTTGAAACACAACTAGGTAAACATACCATTTCATTGCAGTTTCAAGACCTGATGTCTTATTTTACCCAGATTTGCTTGCATTTATAGTAGACAAGGAGCACATAAAACAAAGAAAATCTGAAAAAGTTTTGCTTGTGCTGCTTCAGACTGAAAAGTCACATATGTTTTTGAGGAGGAGGTGAGGAAGAGTAGGGTCACAAATTGTGTAGTTAAGTAGTACGTTCTTCGTCCCTATTTTGATAGTGTAGTTTGTTAGTGGATAAAAAATGGTCTTATTTGATTAGCAGTTTCAAATTCATTCATTTGAACATGTTAATGTTTAATATATTTAAATGTTCTTTCAGTGGTATAGCTTTTGGAAACAACTTCTCTTGCATTCCAAACATAGTAAGTGCAAAGTTTCTTTTGAAGTAATATTTTAAAATAAATCTAATGGAAATAAAAATTACATTTTCAGGTTTTGGTTGTATGGATTTCAAAGCCACTAGCAACAATGGATGTATTTTCTTTTCCCATGTGGAATTTCAGATACTTAATGACTGACCTGATTTTTTGGGTGATGCTTTGCATTATTTATTTAGTATTTTAAGTCATATCTTTTACTATATGCATATTTAATAATTATTTGTATAAACTATAAATTTCTTGTGTTACACGTGTATGTAGAATACGAAATTATCTATCATGCTGATGGCTCTTTTTAAACCTCACTGTTGTGTGTAGGTGCCTGGAGTTAGTACTTGAATGAAGCAGCACATTCTTAGTGCTGGATGTGCATATTTTACTTGAAAGAGGGGTTGTATTAAGCATGGGCACAGAATTATTTTTCTAATGAATTGGTCAGACTCTTAAATTAAAGCAGACTGTCATGTTGTGAGATGTCAAGTGTATAGAATGAAGATTTGTGTGTTTTCCAAGGGGACTGTTGGTTTGGCTGGATTGCTGCCTGGCACTCCCAGGCTAACTTCTGCATCTCACCACTGAAGGTGTGCCCTGTCCTTTTTGTGTGATTTCTTCCTAGGCCCTATTTTATAAGAACTCAGTGCAGATTGGCACCTGGCAGTGATTTTACAAATGCCAATGAAATGGCTGTTGATCTGCATGTACTGGGGGGCACTGCTATTCACAAGTAAGAGTCACTGTGCTGAATCTGACTGTGGAGTCCCTCTAGCTCAGTGCTCTGGCTCAGCAAGCTTAGCCTCCTAGTGCCCTTCCTGAAGTCAGAGAGTATAGAGCTGAGTTTGTGCTTCCTAACCTCACTATCAGGACTATAATCTCTGTCTTCTGAAAGGAAGTCTTACAGATTTCTTCCTTCTGCTGAGAACATCCCGGGTCTTGGACAACTCATCTTCTTATAGTGAATGGATGTCTGTTACAAAGCTGCAAAAGTGGGACTTCTTACAGCATGCATTATAACGCAACTCAGTCTTTGGAGCTGTGCTTCAAAACATGTCTTTTCTGGATGTTCACCATGCAGCCAGCTGGAGCTCTCTCTTAACCATCCAGAGGCTTTCATGCAGTTCTTAAAACAGATGGAGTTTTGGTAGGGCAGTATTTCTGGTATTTGTTTGAAATGCAGGTTGTATTCAATATCCTGTCACCTTCTTGCACCCAGCTGCTGCTAGAATGTAAAGGTGAACTGTGCATCTCAGTTCACCTTTAAGTGACATTTCAACCTTGCCTTTGGTACTGAACACCCCTTGATTTCCCTCTTGCCACATGTAATTCTCAGGTGAATTCTGGTGACCTTCCAGCATGCATCTTCCCAGCATGCAATATTTTAAAAAAAGGTAAACTACCTGAGAAATAGCTGATTTGTGAAAATATTAAAAAAAAAAATAAAAAAATCAGCTACTAAGAATGAAAATTGAATGCTAAACTTTAAAAGAACCTGCAACTACAATTGTGGGAGAGAACTTCTTTTCATGTGATGAAATCATTGTTTCTTTATGTACGTGACACAAATTCTTCCTTTTAGAGGTAAAGTATAATATACCTTCATAATTATTTTTTTGCATTTTATCCATCCTGTTCTGCTAGTTTATGGGACTAATACTGAAAATTCTTTTTGTTTATGTCTAAATTCTTCTGTGTTTTAAGATTGTGGTGTTTTGTGCTTTGCAGTCTGTCAGTTTGCTTTATTTGAAATGAAATATAAATGCCTCTGGGGTACATAATTTTTTTAATTTAAACTGGATTTCTTCAGTTTTCTGTTAAATATGAAAAATAACTGAGTTAATTTCTTTTTTATTGAAGGAGGTTTTATGAAGATGGAGCAATTGTTCTTGGTGAAGAAGCAAATATGCTTGCTGGTATGCTGTTGGGACTCAATGCAATTGATTTCAGGTACTGTATTTGTGTGCTTTGTAAAAAAATGCTCAGGAAAATTACTTGTAAATCAATGTATAATGGCAAAAAATCTTAAATTCCCATGGCAGTTTGAGAGACAAAACTTAGGTTGAAGAGGAGGGAAAAGAGATATCTTGAATAGCTCTTCTAGATAAGAACCAAATTATGCTTTTATATAACTGCATGACTTTGGGGTAGTTTTTTCAGGTATCAAAATCGTAAAAGGAATCAGAAGTATAATTGCAGAAGATATTTCAAACCTATTATATCTGATAGAATCTTATAGACATGACGTCTTTTAAAGTTATTTTTAAACTGTAAGGAAAACTGTGTGATTAAGGATTTGGCAATGTCCTGGTACTTGAGGACAGCACTGTAATTGCATATGTAGAAGATAATTGTTAATTTTATCACTTCTAAGTTTGAAAAATGTAACCTACAAATGACCATTTAATATCAATTTGTGTAAAGATTACCTGCAGCTGAGCTGCTTACATTAAATGACCTTTGAAATTTCTAGCCAGGTTTTTGTGGGCTTTCCTATATGATTCATCCTCTGTTTTTGAGGTAACGAAGGTGCAAGCACACTCTAGATAATAAAAAACCAAAATGGTGTGTCTATATATGTGTATATATATAAAAAACCCAACCCATCAGCAATATATAAAGATTACACTGCCTATAAAAGGATAGAGCCTGGCTGGTGCAAGACTTTGTTAATACGCCTGGTAGAGCAAATTTAGCCTCGGGCAGAGCCACTGGCAGAGCGTTTCATAATCCAGCATAAGGAAAAGGAGACTGATAATGCTATTCTTCATTCTTCTGTTAGTTCACTGTTAGTATTTACCTTGCAATAGCTGCCAGAAAACAGAACAGTAGCCTTGCTGGATGCATTGAGTGATTGACCATTGCCAAAAGGCCCTTCAGAGATTTAGTGCTGTTTATGTACCTCCGTGCCAGGCTTGTTGGACCCTCCTATGAGCCAGCTTACATTGCTGAAGAATGAAAACACATCCCCAGTAAGAGGACTGGATAGTTCTTTTGTTGTTAGCTGGTTTGGTTCACAGAAGCATCCTATTAGTGGCAGAGATTGTGAGAGAATAGTGCTTAGAGAAGAAAAGGAACAAATAAGAAATGAGCAATGTTTTCCATTTCTGATGATAAAGAACATTTAGTTCAGCTGGCTGTGGAACTGCAACTAGGTGGGGAAAGGAAAAAACCAGAAAACAACCTAATGTCTTGATGTCTGCTGGGCTATCATGGGGTCAGATAAGTGTCAAAACCACTATAAGGAAGGGAATGTCATGTTTGCATTAAAAAAAAAAGAAAAGGAAAAAATGGGGAGGGAGAGACTGAAAATACAGGATAGCATCTTTTTCCTGGATTGTGTCATTAGATTGGCTTAACTACATCCTCAACATATGTTCTGGAAGAACAGAAGTGTGCTGCAGGATGATAAGAGTGTACAGCAAAATTCAAATCTTACTAGATTTTCTTAGTTTAAGCTTTACAAATCTGAAATGGAACTGTTTCTGTATTAGCCCTGTACTTGGAAGGACTACAGCTATACATGAATAAGCATTGCAAGATTAGGTCTGCAGTATGTAAATTCTCTCATAAATAATAATGAGTTGACTGTGTTTGTCCCTCAGAAGCCTCAGTGGTACATACTAGGGTATGAGAACGTAGTTGCATGACTGTACTTGTTCTTTCTTTGTCCTCTGATTTCTAATATAAAGGAACCTATTAATGGTATTCAGACTACTGATTGGCTCTTGAAGATATTTACATTCTGTCAATGCAGCTTTTAAGAGACTAAGAATTTTCTGTGCAAAATGGGAGCTTAAGTACTACAGAAGTGTTTTTATTGTGCCATATCACAAAATGTTTCAGATTGGGAGGAACCACAGTGGGTTGTCTGATCCAACCTCCCAGCTCTGGCAGGGTTGTCCTAGAGCACATCATAGAGGATAGTGTCCAGATGGTTCTTGAATATCTCCAGTGAGGGACTCCACAACCTCTCTGGACAATCTGTTCCAGAGCGTGGTCAGCTGCACAGTAAAGAAATTCTTCCTTGTATTCAGGTGGAACTTCCTGTGAATCAGTTTCTGCCCTTTGACTTTTGTCCTATTGCTTGGCACCACTGAACAGAGCCTTCGTAATATTGTGATTTGATTGGCTGAGAAGCCATAGCCATTCTTGGCATGTTATATATAAGATTTTTTTCAGTTTAGTGTCTCTTACAAATCTTGACTAGCTTATCTACATGGAGCTGTAAAAGAGTTTGGGCTAGAGATGAGAGAGCTTGTGTGACATCATAATCTGTTTTTTTGTTTTTTCTCCTCTCACAGCAATATGGAATTAGGTAATTGTGATCTTAGAGAGGTGCTTTTTCTCTTTCTTTGTTTTTATTTTTTATTTTTTGGGGAAAAAAAACAAGGAACCCTTTAGATGTACTTCCCAAATAGTACTTATTTTTACTGCATTGTCAAAAATGGCACTTTGCAATTCAGTTAGCAAAAGCTGTGACTTGCTAGAATCTGTTTATCAATAACAGAGATAGGAGTAATGACAAATACGAGCCTTGTGGAAGCATGATAATTTTGTCACTTCTGTGATAATTGAACATGGTTGAAATGCAATAATTTATTTCCAGTAAAAAAATGGATACAGTGTAAAATAAAGCTTTATAAAGCTACTGCCATTTAGGAACATTTTGCAAAAGTTAGGTTCATTTTTGTTCCTCAGCTTAGTTTACCTCAGCACCTGTAAGTGTCTGAAAGGAGAAAGACCCTGAAATATTTTTGAGAAAATTACCTTTTACTTAGTAGAATGGTTATATAAGCATTCTGCAAACCCTTTAAATTATGTTAAATATGAAAAATTCCAAGCTTATCCATAATTCTTCTGTTTCTGCTGCTTCAGTTAGCTTTCATATTATTCTCTTGCCATCACTGTGTATTATTAAGAATAAAAGTGTATGTTTAAAAAGTAGGATTTATATCACCAAACAATTACAAAAAAAAAGAAGTTTCAAGTTGGTAATATTCAACTGTCATTGTCATTTAGTTTTCTTGTAATAAACTTACTCTTGTTGCTGTTTTATCAGTTTTTGTCTGAAGGGTGAGGGATTGGATGGAAGCTATCCAGCTGTCATAGATTATACACCGTACTTGAAGTTCACCCAAAGGTACTTTTTAGCTTTGCTCTGCTTTTTAAAATTGTATTTCATTGGCAAAATTTTACTTTTTATTTGGTCTCTTATTTTTCATTTCATATGTAAAATGATATTTATCTCTAATTACAAACCTAGCTACCTAGCTCTTTCAGACTGTTGGAATTGTTACATGACTCATGAAATGTGAATCATGCTGATTTTGTTTCCTTGATTCAGAATAACAGTTCAGTGGGAAACAAATGCTGCATCTCCTTTGATGATCACCATAACAAGCTGTCCTTTCTCTCAGGCCTTTTCTGTGTAGACATAAAACTAAAAAGTAGTTATTTTGGAAATAAAAAATATATGTATCCTGATAAATGTAAGATATGGCATAGGCAATGTATGCCATTAGCACATAACAGAAAGTTGTGACCAGTGGCTATGTAAACTCACTTTTTAGCAGCATTTTGCTTCTCCAATCAGCCTTATGATTAACTATAAAAAGAATTCTCACTATCTAATAAATCAACTAGCAATTTCACTTCACTGAAAAGCATGGAAATTAATGATATGTTTTCTATTGTTAGGTTTACCAAAGTGAGAGAAGTGGCTAGGAATAGCCTTGAAGATGTACAATTGAACATGACACATTCTAGTTACTCTGTTAAAGTTCTTACTAGCTTACATGTCAACAACAAGTAATTGTGATTCAACTTGTATCATGGCACGATCATGGGGTTTTGTAAATCACTGCTTTAAAAAACCCAGCAAATTCTGTTAGTGTAGAGGGAAATACAGTTGAAAGGGAAGATTTTTAAACGGCTGCTGGGATAAATCAGAATCCTAGAATTGTTAGGGTTGGAAGGCACCTTTGAAAATTATGCAGTCCAAGCCCCTGCCAAGACAGGGCCACCTGGAGCAGGCGACACCTGGAGCAGGAATTTGTTCACGTGGGTTTGAATGTCCCCAGAGAGGGACACTCCACAACCTCCCTAGGTGGCCTGTGCCAGTGCTTTTCCACCCTCAATGTAAAGAAGTTTTACTTCATGTTTAGGTGGAATTTCTTGTGTTCCAGTTTATGGCCATTGCTCTTCCTCCTGTCACTGGATACCACTGAAAAGAGCTTGGCAGCATCTCCTTGACACCTGCCTTTGAGATATTTATATGCATTGATGGCATCTACTGTCTTCTCTAGACTAAAATAAATTCATGCCTTTGAGACAGATGTCTGCATTCTCTAGCATGCATTGATTCTGGAAGATATGAAGATATTTTAACAATGAGTCTACTTACTATGTAGGGAGATACATTCTGTGAAGTAACAGGCACAGTATCTTTGCTATAAACATAGATATGCATTCTGATTTAAGTTTATCTTGATTTAGTGTAATGACACCGCTTCTTTGGGTTTCTGGTTTTTTTGGTTTTTTTTATTTTAAGAAAAAAAATCTATTTTTAGATACTGCTCTTTGCCCTGGATTTGTGAAGAAAAGGTTATGTCATCACTTTCTTAAATAGCATATTGTAATTTATTTCCCCTTCATACTTGGGAAAGTAGCCCACATACAGTTGTCTAACTTGAGAAAGATCACAAGCGAATTTTCCCCCATTTTTCAGATGACTATAGAAACTAAAGCTTGAAATACAAATTTTGTTTCGTAATCCATCATATCCCAACATTCCATTTTTTTTTGTTTGCAGAGCTTTTTAAGAATTGCAATGATTCAATTTCGACCAGAATTTGCGTTTTTATAAGCACAGCTTTTTGACTTGACTAATTAATATGATTCTTCAGTTCTGACAGTATCAGCAGTGATGAAGAAGAGCTAAGAACGCTGGGCAGTAGTGGCAGTGAAGGCAGTACTCCAGAAAACATTGGTCCTCCTTTCATCACAGATGAAAACAGTTGGTACAACAAATGCAAAAGGGTAGAACAGAAGTACCGGCTTGCATTGGAACAGAAGGTAAAAGATTAGTTTTGTGTGGGGGCTATGGCACCAAAGCTCATCACCAGCCAGCTGGTGACATATCCATCTAAGCAAAGGCAGGATAATATATTATTAGATATTGTTTAGCTTCATGTAAGTAGTCCTAAATTTCATGATCCTCAAAGTATCCAAGCATTTTTGCTCACTGATTTGAGGGAAAAGAGGTTTGATGAGTTGGGGAAGAGAATAGCAATAATTCAGAGGTCAGATTTCACAATCTAACATAGAAGCTTTGGCTTCTTTATTCACTCTTGGAGTTACAGACACTGTATCTCTAATGCTGTTAGGTTGTGAGCTTGAAGTTCACATGAATTTTCTCTTCCTTGGAAGTCACAGATTTTTATTGTTGTAGGTAGAAGTTGAAGGCTTTTATGAGAGTAGTGATGTTAAACTTTAACAGTCTTAAACTAAACAAAAAGGATCAGCAAAGTAATCAATTTTGATAAAAGGCAAACCTATCTTCTCAGTGATAATGAGATGGGTTTTTACAACTTGATTGAAGCAGAATGGGAAGGAAAAACAAGAAAGGGTGTATTTGTGTTGAATTTTAATTTAGGTGGTATATTGGATGTAACTGTAGAAACCAGAGGTAGGTTTTCTGTCTACCACCCAACATATCTGAATTTAAAGGTGAAGTGAAATGTATGTCCAAATCTTTTATTAATTTAGCATTTTCAAAGCAAAGTACTTGTCTATTTTTCCTAACAGCATATAACATCTGCAGTAATTATAATGCATCTTAGCTGGTAGAGAGAGAAGAGAGCAGACCATTCATACACACCAAAAAAGTAGTGCAGAGAGAAAGAAAGATGGGGTCAGGAAAAATTACAGGGAAAAATTAAATACACTTGGTTACATTCTTTTAAATAAGCTTCTATTAGTATTTTTAGTGTTCTCTTTTCCTAGTGTAAGAATTTGATTTTTATGAAACTCTATTTAGAATAAAACATATGAAGGGCTGGAACCACACAAGGGTGCTTGGAGGTGTAATTACTTCCATGAATATAGAATAGGTAGAATCAAAATTGGTTCAATTTAATGCACTTGAAAGAACATACTTAAAGTTTTTTCTAAGTCAGATTTACTGTGGGATAATAGATATTTAATGTTTATTTATATTAATTTTTTAGAATTGTGCAAACAATTATTGCTTTTGTATTTTGAGTCTCTTAGACTTCTTGGTTTTGAAGTATGACCTGAACTGTTGCACACGGGTCATTGGTCCAGTCTTCTCAGCTAGTGTGGTATCACATTCCATATGGAAAAAACTTTTCTTCCTGGGGCCCTCTATGGTACAGAGGGCATTTCCCTACTTTTATAAAGCAAAATATGCTGTTCAAAAGGAATCTCTCTCTTCAAATGCATAAATGAAAACCTTTCTCTTGAACCACTGGAAGGAATTCCCATCCTTGCCAGACAAAAACATAGGATCAGTTAGAACACACACTTTTTCCCACCACAGGGAGAGTGTTGTCAATTCTGGAGAAGCAGTGAAGAGAACAAAATAGATGGATGTTTATTGGTATCTAGATGGGCTTATTTCCAAGGATATTCCATCAAATGTGTAGAAAAAGTACTGAAACATGTAGCCCACATCCACAGTCAGAATCACTTTGTGTCTGCATAAGCACAGAGGCTGTCAATGGCTGTAACAGCAAATGGTGTCTTGGTTTATTCATGAGTCCAAGATCCAGAATCACTCCCATTCCATGGAAGTTATTTCTGGTAATATTCTCTTAATGAATTGCTAACTTCTATAGGAAACTAATGTGGGGTGAATTTAATTAAGTTTTAGGATAAGTCTTTGGAAATTTTGGTGCATTTAAGCAGTTTTCAAAATAGTATTTACTGTAACCGCTGTTGACACTTTGCTAGTTGTCCTTTGGAATGCCTACTTAAAATTGAAGCAGCAAAATAACTTTTTTCCTACAGTCATAACATTTTCTGTTGTCTAAGTTTCATATGGGATGTGCCTGACAAGTTTTTGTATGAGTCACTTCAGCTATACACATCTGTTCTATTACAACTTGAACAAATGACCATTAGATGGACTATAGAGCTAATAGAGCTTTCTCAAGTGTTTCTCTCCCTTTTTTTCACGGCAATAAGTTGCACTCAGTGCAGTAGGTACCAGTTAATCAGAGACTTCTTATTTGAACAAAGGGGCTTTCTGATATTCTGTGTTGGAAAACTGGGTGTTTGTGACAAGAAGACCAATTCAAAAATAATGTCTTCAGTAGCTGGTACAGTCGGTCTGATGGATCCTTCTTTTGCTCTGTTGTCATTCATTTTGCCCAAACTGTGATAAACTCCTTTTGTGCCTCCCAAATAAGTTATGTGTGCTACAGTCACTAACAGCACCAGGTCACAGTGTGACAAGCAATTGGATTGCAGCTAAGGTAAAGGTCTCTCTTCTGAGCCATTTGAGCAGTAGGATAGGGTCAGGTTTTACTTTAGCAAGCCAAATCCTAGCATTGCCTTCTTGGATCAGCTACTCTGCTGGTTTCGACCAAGTCTCCTTGGTTATCCTACCAGCCTATCTTGGGTACTTGACCAAAGCAGATGTGGAGGGAAGAATAAACACAAAGCATATTATTATGCACCGCTTTTCTTCTAATATACTCTTGCCCAATGTGTATATCAGCTGAGGGTCTGCTTGAAATTAAAAGGTTTCTCTGTGTAGTAGTAACCTGTGATGGATGTCTCTTCCAAATGCTTGTCAAATATCCCCTTGATTCCATGTAAAATTTCACCATCCAGTTTTTTTTTTTTTTTTGGCAGAGCATTCTGTGAATCTACCATCTGTTGTGTGAAAAACTACCTCCTATTCAGTCTTTTGAATCTGGCTCCTATGAGCTTGATTTCATGGTGCCTAGCTCTTGTTTTTTAAAAAGTTGAGAACTGTCTCTTCATTTCTGCCCTGCCCAGGCCACTCTGGAAATACGATGACTGTCTTTTCCAAGTTGTCTCTTGTCCAGAGCAATGAGTCATACTTTACACATCCGTTATTTATGTGGAAGTTATCCCTTCCCTGTTCTAAAATGCTTTAAGCTGTTCACTTTTGAATAGTAAACTCTTGAATTATTTGTGTACAGTTTATACTGGAATTTTATATGCTTTTACTGGTAGGATGTGCATCTCCATGTCATTATAGATAGAGGTATTTACTTTACATAGGATTATGTTTCTGATACTGGTTCTTCAGGTCTAAAATGTTTCTGTAAAGTGTGGGGGGGGAGGTTGTGGGGTTTTTTTTTGGTTGTTTGTTTGGTTCTTTGGTTGGTTTTGTTTTTTGGGATCTTTTATGTTTTTGAGAGGGAGGAAATTTGTTATGTTGTAATGCATCATTTAGTACTTTCAAAGTGCTACTTAGAACTTCAAGGAATATCTTAAGATTTAAGAGTAATATTTGATGAGGCTGAACTAGTGATGCTTTGAGGAGCTAGAACAGAGGCTAGACAGAGTTAAGAAGAATAAAGTGAATATTTATTGTAGTGCCTTCAGTAGGCCACACCCGGGCATACTGAAAAGCTCTCAAGATTGCTTGGAACTTGTACTGGGACAAAAAAGTCCCTGTCAAATATAAATACATCCAATGGATAGAAATATATTTAACTATAGGATCACAGAACCACAGTTGTGGTCAGATGGCACTTCTGGAGATTGTCCTGTCCAATTCCCCTGCTCAGAAAAAGGTAGACTAGAGCAGGTTTCTCAAGGTCTTTTCCAGTCAGGCTGTGAATATCTCAGGGGTGCATGTTCCCCAGTCTGTCTGGACAACCCATCCTAGTGTTCATTTAATGGGGAAAAAAGGAAAGAGGAAAGAATAGTTTTCCTATCTTTAAATAGTTTCCTATATGCTTGTATTTTGGGTTGTGCCCATTGCCTCTTTTTACTGGCTACCACTGAGAAGAATCTGATTCCATCATGCATGCACCCTCCCATTAAACACTGATGCAAGTTGATAGGATTCTTTTTTCTTACCCTCTTCTCCTCAGCCCTGAGCTGAGCAATCCCAGCTCCTTGTTTTCTCTCATACCAGAGATGCTTCACACCCTTAACACTCTTTGTGGTGGTGAATTACACTAGTAGCATTTTGTTACCAGCTACTGTGAACCTGTTTTTCTTAACAGGAGTTGAGAGCACACACACCCATTCTGTGTCTCTGAAAACTACCTTGTTTTTAATACCTTTTTTAAAATGTGGGCACATACAAAACAGCTGCACATTTTTCCACAGGTTTCAAGGAATGTGCACAATTTTATGTAGCGTTAGACTTACTATATCTGGTTTAATTGCCAATTTCAAAGAAGTTACTAGTGTCTGACATGCTGGAAACTTTTTTGTCATTTTAATGTGTGATTCAAAAGTTCAAAGAAACTTTAAAATAACATTGGATATTTTATTCATAGTAATTCTGGATCCCTTTCATTAACTATAGTGATCCGCATAGATATATTCTACTCTTACCCTTGTGTATTTACTAACATCCTGCACCTGTTCAGTTGTAGAATTCTGATCTTTTTCTTGTACTCACAAGAGTTGTTTTTGAAAGATGAATTAGTGTCTCATGCTCGTGGCTTTCCTGTCTTGTTTTTTCATACATTTTTCTACTCCTCTGCAAGAATATCAATAATAATATAAATAATCTTGTTACCTATTAGGAAATCTCAAATTAATCTGAAGTCAATTTAATAGTCTGTTTAAAAATAAATAATTTTAAAAACCTACAACAAACCCAAAGTAAAATCATATAAATCATAAAGCAAAAAATATGAACATGCATAATCAAAAGTGGTTTCAACAAAACATAAACATAACATAACATCATAACATAAACAAAAGTGTGTTCTTTAAATTTTTCTAATGACTTACATTTTCAGGGTTATCTTGAAGAATTAGTACGACTCAGAGAAAACCAGCTGTCTGAATCTGTCTCACAGAATAAACTGCTGTTACAAAGAATTGAAGACATGGATCTAGCCCATAAAATGGAGAAGGAGCAACTGGAATATATCATTGTGGAACTGCAAGACCAGTTGTAAGTTAGCATAATGGAAAAGCATTGCTAGTGCAGTATTCAATTATTTAAGTTATGTAGCTATACAATATGTAGAGTTTCTGATTCTGTAGAAATGAGTCAACTTCTTAAAGAAATTGATGTATTTTAGCTTTTTTTTCTTTTTTTTTTTTTTTTTTTGACAAGTCTTAGATTTGGGAATGGCTCCCTGGAAACTGTAGTAGTGTAAAAATGAATAATTCTGAGAATCAATATTTAAATTTTTTTTAATCTGAAATAGCTTACAGTAAACTTGCTTAAATTTTTTACACATTTTTATAAAATGTTCTTTATATTTTATTGCTTCCAGTTTTAAGGCTACCCCTAAAAGTATTGAAAACAGCTATCTTTTGAAGATGATTTTTTAAAGTAAGGCAAGAGAGGGTAAAAAAAAATTTCTTTTCTTTGGCTAGATTTTAATTTATTTGCGATGACTCAGGCACAGTAGAAGTTCATCTGGTTGTCCTAAAACTATTCAAAGTGGCAAAGCAGTTCACTATCACCCTTTCTTCAATGCAACCAAAATGCTAAAACAATAGAAGGCTAATTTTTTATTAATAGATTATGTGATTTCTAGTATGATAAATATTTGAGTATCTTATGATCATTATACAGTTTATCCTCTCAGCCCTGTCTGTTGGGTGGGGAGGTGCTCTCTTTTGCAGAAACATTCCCATGTTGGAAGGGTCTCTGAGCAGCCTGTCTAGTGGAAAGTGTCCCTGCCCATGGCAGGGTGTTGGAAGGAGATGATCTGTAAGGTCCCTCCCAGCCCAAGCCATTCTGTAATTCTGTGTTTGAAGACCCAGGCAGATGGCAGACTCAGTCTGGTGATAGGTTGCCATGAAACTGCCATAGGGTGCACCTGCAGCTGTTGAATGTTCTGTTCATCACAAATATAAAACAAGTTATTTTGCCTTAAATCTGGATTTGTAAATGTCTGAGCCCTGGACTGACACAGCAGCCATCTGAGATCTTTGAAGCAATCCATGATAAAGAGTATATATGAAGACACCATCCAAAAGGGTCTTTTCTATGAAGTAAAGTACTTCAAGCTTATAAGAAAAGATTCTTTTTTTCTGCTGCTGTCTCTCTCATCATAGATAATTTTATTGCCAGTGCTTGAAATGGATTTTATGAAAATGTTCAGGAATACAGAATTGGCATTTTATTTAGACCAAATGCAGAACTGAGTAAGAAAAAAAAATGTTTTTCCAAGTTTTTTTTTTTTTTCTCTCTGATTGAATGTAAGTTTTTGAGAGATACAGGTTCTTGGGTTCTTTGAACTTACTGATATGCCTAATGATTCATGTTACATTGCTTTGGCATCCCTGGTTATTTGGGGGAGGTGGGAGAAGGTGTGAACTCATTTAAACCTACTCTGATACTGGAAATTTTGAATGTTCATATTTGCTGTCAAATTTTAGTTGAGATACATGTAAGTCAGACTGTTCTGAAGATCTTGGTCTTTCAGGTTTGATTTTGTTTGATGGCTTTGTTATGTAAAGGCTCAAATTGTGGAATAACCTCTGTTGTATCTTGACAGTGTTCTTGTAAGTCTCTCTGTGAGACACTGCAGTCAAGAACTACACTAGATATTTGGAGCAGTATAATTTTACATTTTTATTGCTGTGAGTATAGTGTGCCTGTCAGGTGAGGGAGGGGAAGAAATATTCCTAGCAGGTTTCTAATGGTCAACATCAGTCATAATTAACTTATTTTAATTATATTTGGTACATGTGTTGGGTTTTTTTATTCCAACCAAAGGAGACCTGGCAGCAGAATGTGTTGTATCAGTAATGTGTCTGTAGTGAGGCATGAGTTTTGGCCAATTGCTTTTTAATGTCCAACCATTTTAGAATGATGTTAAAGTAATACCAAAACTTAGTGTTTTGCTCCCCTACCATTACTAGCATTTTGAAGCAGTGAATGTATGCTGTAATCTGAGTTCTTCATCAGCAGATGAGAGGAAATTTGGGACTGTAATTCTCCCCAAGGCATACTGCATTGCTGTTTGTAAAACGTTTTGAGATCTGGTTTAGGATTGCTTGCTGTGTAATTGAAACTATTATAAATAAACATTCTATACTTTCTTTCTAATTATGCTCTTTTATTCTACTGGCTGCTGTTCTTAAGATAGCAAGGCCTATGACTTCAGACTTTTGTTGAGTAAGGTTTTGTTGAGACATCCAAAATGGTATTTCACAGGCATGCAAAGCAAAATGTTTTATGTATCTTGTCAGTAGACTTGACAGAATCTGAGTCTGTATCTATTTCTGCCTTCCCCCACCAAAACCAGAAATGCAAGGTAAAGAACAGAGATCTGACTTTGACAGTTTGGGCTTTTTCTGTTGCTGACTTGGAAACCAGTTAACCCAGAATCAGCACACCAACAAGGCCTTCAGGTTAAAAATCAGATTTCTTACAGAGAAACTTTTCTGTATGCATATTTACTAAGGGGGTTTGCTGCAAAGCATGAAATAAAAATGAGGATAGTAGGTCATAAAAATTTGGAAGGAATTTTTCTTTTATGGCTGCTTATGTTCTACAATTTTCAGTATTCTAAACTTTGTCTCACACACGTGAATATTCAAACTACAATGAACAACATAGTTTCCAATTTAGTTAAAAGCCATTTTACAGATCTCATGAATACCAGTATCTGGAAAATGGTGAAGCTGAAAATTTATCAATTAGTTATTCACAAAAGTGTAACTTTTTTATTTCCTCTCAGCCTAATTTCTTAGCTATATGCCCCACCCATCTGGGGATTAGACCTCTTGCTTTGTTGGCCAGTCAAACGGCAAATCAAGTTGGAAGAGTGAATGCAACCTGATTATCAGTTCAGCACATTTAAGCTAATACACAGCTCATCAGGAAGGTTCAGACTGAACATTGGGAAACATCTCTTTACCCAGAGGGAGGTCAAACACTGGAACAGGCTTTCTGGAGAGGTGGTCAATGCCCCCAGTCCATCAGTGTTCAGGAGGCATTTCAGTTGTGTGAATTTTAATAATGATGAGCCCCTCAGGAGCCTCATTTGTTTCTTCAGATGTCGTTGCTGTGATGTGTTTTTTCCTAGGACTGTAGCACTACGGGACAGTGTTTTTGGTGCCACTCTTCTCTAGGAATAGTGTACTTTTACAGTGAGGTGAGGCAGTTCTAAAGGCCTTAAAGTACCTAAAATTGACAACTCTTAAGTGCTTGAAAGTAAGATCACAGGAGGACAGCCAGGAAGATTGTGATCCACGGCATGTCTAGATGAAGAAAATAGTTTGAATTCTGTAACATTCAAATTACAGGATTGTAATTTCATAGGGGAGGGATCCCAAATCATCGAGGAACTGCATCCTGGAGTATTCAAAATGTACAGAGGCAGACATTGCTTCCTCCTCAGTTCCTGCAAAGAAATGTTGAATCTTGAAGCACAGAGACATTTGATCGCACACCCCATCAGTAAAAAAATTCTAAGCACCCCAGCAATGTAGGTATAATTATTTATAAATTATATAAAAATACTATCGTGCTAATATATTATTTGCATTCTTAAACATACAGAAATAGGAAATGAAGAGTATAAGATAAAGATGAAATAAACAAAATGTTACATTTTAAAAAATTTATCAGCAGTACAAAAAGGGATTTTTCCAGTACCCCAAAGGATTATCTTCTTCATCTCACTTTAGTCCTTCAAGGCAATGGTCTCAGTTATCTCAATCAAAAATGTGACTGGGCAAAATCTGGAACCATTGGCCCACAACGTCCTTGCATTAAAACTCTTTAGTTCAGCTTAAACAGGCTTTTTTCACCCTTAGGGTGATTCTTTGTCTCTCTTTTGACTAACACACTACCTGTATTATGACAAACTCTTGTTACTTTCAAGTTCAGATTCCGCATCTGAAATTGATATTTATTTATGTTAAATATTGATGTATGATTACAAGAGAGATTCCATCAGTTTTCTGATTGGCACATTCCCTGCAAATTGACTCACTGATGTTGTAAGGGTTGATCACTTTAACATAGAACATCTTTTTAAACAAAGTGGAAGGAAAAAGGGAAGTATTTTATGTAAAGCAAAAAAACTCTAAAAATGCTTTAAAAGTTTTTTCTTCTGTTTTGACTTTTGCTGAAAATCCAGTAATTGGTGTAATGTTTACCACCACAGGTTTCCTCCTAAATAAAGAATTTCTTCAGGTGTTCAGGTTGGTGTGCCTGATGTGAGATGGTACAGCCCTTTTGTCCCAGCTGCTGTAATTTTATTATCAATCTATCACATTTATGTAAAGTTTATTTCGTAAATTCAATAACTATGCTATATTTTATAATACTCTGCTTATTATCTCACTCTGCTGGTTCTTCCTAGATCCCCATCTTGATATGGTGTTTTGTGGAGAGAATAAAAGTTTGGGGTGGGGAAAAAAGTCAGTCTTCCATGTCTGGAATTCTGTTTCTGGTTAAGGCACAGATAAGAATCAAATTAAATTGTAAGGACACTCACATCTTATATTGAATTAAGCTTCACTGTGTAACTAAGATTTTTTTTTTCATGAGTTGTCAAATCTTAAAGATAGGTTCTATTTGTCTGGCTTTTTCTTCAGAATTAGCCTTTTTAAGGTCTAAACTGTGCTTTTCCTCCATTCTTAATGTCTTAATATAGCTTACCATTTTATTATATTGATAGTACTTAATATTTTAATATACAGCAATAATGCATTTTCTGTCTGAATAATTCAGATGTCTTTGTAAAGTCAGGTAATGACAGTGTACCTGCAACCCTGAGAAGCTGGGTTTTTTTCAGGTATTCTCTTTAATTGCAGTCAATGTGCTGGGTATGCCTTCACACCTGAGGTGTGCACAGCCTGTCACGCTTCCCTCTTTTCGAAGCATTGACTGCTGGAGTGCTCTGTCTACACTTTATTCTGTATGTTAGCTCATTCTCAGCAGCATCTGAATGTAGCATGCTAGTTCTGTGAGCAGCATGCAGAGTAAATTCAGCTGTGTTTGACTCCAGGCAAAATTATCTTCTCTGTTTCAAACACACCATGTCCTACCAGGTCTGTTATGGACTATGTAAAGGAAGATACACTATGTTCTCTGTAGCAAAGATGATTTCTTTTCAATGAATGGTCATGCCCCATTTGGTAAAAAAAGTTGCTTATGAAAATAGTATCTCTGCTTGTCCTCACTTTGTCAAGATGCTATTTTTAAATGCTCTGGAGTCTGCAGCATGCTGCCACGATTCTCTGCCTGTGAGCAGGCAGGGGAGGGTCAGAGAGGAAGGCACAAAGCTGTAGAGGATGTAGGCGATAGCTGTGCTGTCAGGGACAAAACAGAGAAAAGCTTCTCCAAGGAAACGGAAGCAGCAGGGTCTGAGCAAAGGCTTTGAAATTTAGCTTGTGTTTTGTGTCTCCTTGTGAGTAAAACTTTCATGTGGGTTGCCTGGCTTTGTAATCCTAGCTCAAAACCTAAATCATCCAGAGAAATAGAAAAGCTGGATCAATTTTTTTTAGCCCTCTTGCCTTCATTTCAGATAGTCCTCTTTTAAGACTTTTTCTTTTTGCAAAGAAACTGAATTCCTCAACTGCTTAAGTACAGTAAATCCAATTTGCTGCAGCTGCTTTATTTCCTCACTGAAAGGAAGTTGAAGATTAAAATTTAATCTTTGATCTTGGCAAGTTTCTTTCCTAGAATGTGAAAACTGAGAATGCTAATCCTTTCCTTTTAAAGCTTTAATGGATTCTGCTATCAAACCCTAATTCACATTAGCCATGCTTTTATTTGTAATGCTTCCTGTCTGTCCTCTGCTTCTCCTTCAAGTTTGAGCAGCAGTTTGAAATTCTTAGTATTGCAGTCTGGTTGATGTTCAGGTCCTACTTTTTTTCAATTTATTTTTGTGTGGGTTTTTGTTTTTTGGTTTTTTTTTACAGCATGGAAAAAATATTACATATTTTGAGAGATGTTAAAACTTTTGTTCAGGCAGTGTTTTGAATTTTGGTTTTGTGTAATTTTTTTCTTTTCAAGTTTGCTGCAATATTGTAATCCCATTCTGTTTTTCAAGGGTGTGAGTTGATAACAAGAAGGGAAGTTCTGTTTTTAGTGAGGTGGAAACCCAAGAAGACATGGGTGTTTCCTTTTTTGCAAATATAACTAGGAAAAGTTCAGCTGGGCGTAGGACACAGACAGAGAGACTCCTGCAATTCAGAGAGAAACATACAGGGCAAGGTACAGAGCTATGCACAATTAAACAATTTGCAATCAAGCCTCCAACATGATTATTCTATTCTTAGAATCCACATGTGTTTATTGCACAAATGAAAACCAAAAGTTTCTGGGTTGATAACAGCCTGAAGGAAAGGGCTTATTTTACAAGATGCAGCAGATAGGGAGGCATTTATTTTTAAAGCCTCATGTTTAAAAATCTCAGTCTGAACTATTAAAAAGTGGGCTTAAAAGGTTTATTTTAAAATAAACCTTAACATTCTAAAAAAAGTTTAAAGCTTTTGAAGTTGTTGATGTCTTCAAGGATGTGTTGGAATATTTACAGCAAAATGTTTTCTGACTCCAAAACGAAAATTACTCATTTTTGTAAGGAGTCTGCCTTCTGCTCCCTTCTCCCCTGCACTCCCCTTGGTGGGTTAGAGACCCGTAGGGACTTTTTTCCACAATTTTGCATACTTAATAATGTTAGCATGACAGTGTGTCCCCTTCTAGGCATCTAATGTATAATACTAAAATCTGGTTTATAGTGGCATCTTTTCTCTCCTCTCCCATAGTTTCACTTCCATGGATAAAGGCATTGCATAAAAGTGCCAAGCAAGAAAGCTTTAAATAATTTACTTAGACATTAGCACGTTATACATTCCAAATTCCGGAATATTTGTCCAATGTAGAATTAAAAGATTGGGAACAGGGAAAAGTAAGGCCTTTCAAAATAATAATAATTACAAGTATTGAGCCTCTGAGGTCCTCAGTACAATGCAGTTGCAAATGATGTTCACTCATGGTCGGAAAGCATATTGTGTGGATTGTGGGATTCTTCTTCTGTTAATATACCTGAACCTGAGGCAGAAAAAGAATACTTGCTTTGGCATAGCAACACAGCAGACATCACTGTCTTCCTCTTCTAATTCCACAAAGAGAATTATCTCATGTCTGGAACCTCAGGTGAACCTGAGGTTTTGTTTTCATAAAAGAGTTTGAATGCCTTGGTACTGCAAATGGAGGGATTATAAAAAAACAGGTAAAAATTATGGTAAGTCAGTCATGGTGCATAGTCATTAACTGCTGGATTGCAATCACAGAGCCTGAATTTGATCTCTTTGTGCTTTATCTGTTTAGATAAATAACCTTGCATTACCATTTGCTTCTGAGAGTCACAGGTTTTGTGTTTCATTTCTTAACTTTCATACTCATCTACTTCTGTATTCTAGAAGATACTGATGGAAAAAGCAAGTGTTTCATATTGCTTATATATAAATGAGGAATGTTGAGCAGAATTTAATTTTTTCTAATATATTTAATGCAAGTTACATGCAGTTCAATACCAAACTAAACGGGCTTTAAATGACAAGTAGTCAAAAAATCATCATTTTATTAATGGTGGAAGAATAGTACCAAGTTAGAATGGGGAGGAGAGGCTAGTTCTGTGTTTTCAGACATTACTTTATCATTGATATACTGAAGGAATATCTCTGCGATTTGTCAGACAAAAGAAATAGCTATTTAAATGATTCTAAACTTCTGATTTATTTTACTAGATTTATTGGTTTAAATAAATGAGATCAGGAATTAAGTTTAATCCAATAAAAAAAGATTAGCAAATTCTTCTTATACTTTCACAACAAAATAAATGTCTAAGCCAAAGAAAGCCAAAAGGGTTGAATCTGAAATCAAGGCTGAATATGTAAAATGTGTAGTAAAATTTTCAAACCAAAGACTATTTGAAGAGTCTGCCATGAAGACGTAATTAGCTCAGACTGATCCGAAATTAGATTCTCCTTATAGGAGAAGTATATTCTCTAAAATACGAATATTTTGTTCAAAGGAAGGGTGAGTTACAGATGGGTGTGCATACACATGATTGCAAAAATATTGAAGGTTTTTTATATTATGGATGGTATTTGTAAATTTAGGTTACAACTTGTTTTTCCAGTTTTATCATTGTGCCTTGTGTTTCTTCAATATTTTGTCTAAATGAGTTCTGAAAAGGCATTAAATAGATAAAGTGAAATGCCTGAAGTTACAACCAAGGAAATACAATCAGTGTGTTCCCTGATTCCTGAGCAAGAAGCTTTTATTAGCTGCTGTCCTGTTTTGGCAGCAAGTGGTTGAGATAGAGACAGATGTTTTTTCTGTTGGTCATTGAGATATTCTTATGCAACAACTTAACCCTGTAATTTTCATTGTTGTTATCCAAATTATAACTCAAATTACATTGGCAAAGATTTTTATTTGCCATCATTTACCCCATCCCATGTCTCCATTTCTAGTGTTATTCTCTGATTGTGGATTTTTGTTCGGAATTTTTTTTTTTCACCCTTTGCCCTTGGATCAGACTTTCACCCTCCCCTTTTTTTTTTCTGCAATTTCTAAGATTTTGAAGCTCTGCCTTACTGTTTGCATAGTTTAGTAGCTCTATTAATTCACATTCAACTGCCAAGAAGGCAGTGTATTATATAATAATACAATAATACAAGTGTATTACTCAAGGCTTGCTGCTAATACTGTGGTTAATTAAAACCATGGCATTCTGAAAGAACTTATATAGGTTAGTTTTGGCAAATACTTGCCTATGTATGTAGATTAATCTTCCAATTAACCTGTTGGATATCTCTCCTGAAACTCTTGTGGGTTTAATATGATAGTGGAATTTTACAGAAGAAGTGGTCATTTAATCCACCCAAAGCTGCTTAATCATTTTGCAGTTGTTTCTCTTGTTGTTACTGAAGTCAAAGGAATCAAGTTGAAATGATAAAAAAGTTATTGAGAATACCCGTTTTCCTAATCTGTTAAGAAGAAAGATCTTAATTTTTTTCCCACACCCTTGTAGAAATGTTTTTTTTTAAAGGAATTCAGTTATGAACAGATACTTTGTATTTACATCACTGACATAAGGGAAAAAGAATCCTTAAATGACAAACTGAGTTTGAGAGGATATTTACCGAAAGCAAATTAGACAATCTGTTCAAAAAACGCTTGTTTGCTAAGAGTCCTCCATTTCCCAGCAGAGATGATCTGATAATTGAAGAACTGACTTTAAATCTGCTCTTTACTTTTTCAGTAGTTTGGTTGCTGATCAAGTTCAATATTCTTGTTTTCTGTCAAGACCTACAATCTGGGAAAACTGGTTGTGTTGTGCCTGATATCCTCCTCCAGAGAATCAGGCCTGCTTATTTGTCCACAGACATGAAGAGTTTCAGTCACATGCTGTGGTGCTATTTTAGTGAGCATATGCAAAGTTAACATATTATGGTATGTTTTGATCCATTCTGGATGTCTGTGTTCAGAAACAAAATCTCAACTGCAGTTAGATTAGAACTCAAGAGTCCAGCTGCTGGGATTTCTGACAGTATAAACTTCCTCAAGTTATCCAAAGGTCAAGAAATATAAAATTGATAACGAAGTTTGTTAGGATATATTCAAGACCTCTCTGAGACAATAAAGGAGAATTAAAAAATGCTGAAGAAGCTTCAAAGGTCTGTTCTGTGACACAAGTAGTGCCATTGCTGTGGCACACGAAGATCTGTTGGTCAGAATAAGAAAATGTGTTTCAACAGAACATTCCTGCTTTTTTTTTTTCACTGCAGTAACTGCCTTTAGAAAGTCTGCTGGCATCTAACCGCTTTGGCATCTAGTTTGGGGAATAGTGTGTCAGTGTACAGGGCACAAATCTGAGAGAGATGCTGTATTGCAGCATCAAAATCTACTGGTAAGTAACTCGTTTTCATGCCTGCTGATCTAATTTCTCAAAGTCCAATGACATACCAGTCCAGACAGCTCACTGCTGTGCTACAGTACTGACAGCTTGGGAGTTCCCTTTTTATTTTGGAGGTGCTTTTACAGATTTTAGTTGTATTCATGTATGCTATCAGTTTGAGTTTGCATTCCATATTTCCTGTCCTAAATGAAGGTTTTTAAAGCTTGTTCTTATGCAAATGTTTTTATTTTTTTTTAAGCTTTTATTTTCATTTTTACTTTTCACTACTCAGGTAGTTCTTGAACTGGAACACTCATCTGATGTAATTCCCTTTCTTAGGGAATTAGTCTGTTTGGTTTATTTCCTGTCTTCATCTGCTGGTAGGAGGGCAAATTGCCAACTGGACTGGCATTTTCTGGATTTGGAGAAATTAAACTTGCAGGTAAGAAATTACTGGTTTTTCATAGGTGTAATTGGAAACAGAACTGATTTTGTTTTATTGAACAAAAATAAACTATGTAAATGGACCTTCTGGAATAGGCTTCCAATGAATCTGCATTTGATCCAAGAGAAATTGGAAATCTGGTGTAGCTGAAATGAGAGCAAGTTTTATGTGGTTATGCAGGAAAGGCTTTTCTATATTAGCTGGGCTAAACTTGAGATTAAATTTTCTTTTCTTACTTATTTTTAAATTCCCAGAGATAATATACTTACAGTATAGTAAGTGACCAGCTATAATCAGTTATATACTTTCTGTTGTGCATGCGGGAACCCAACACAGAGGTAGTCTTTTGTCCTGCTCTCTCACTATTAAGTCAGGTCACACTTTCAAGATGCAGAAGTCTTGGATGTGTTAATTCAAAGCAGTAATTTCTTAATCTCTTGAGAGACAGCTGAGCTGCCAAAATCAATGTTAATGCAAACAGAAGTGTTTGTGGGTTTATCTTAAGAATTAAATTTTAAAAACATAAACACAAAACAACAACAACAACAACAAAAAAGCTTAGTCCAAAAAAAACTCCAAACAACCTAAAATAGCAATTTTTGATGCTTCATTTACACAGTGGCCCCTAACATGATTGTGCCAGAACTGAAAGGCAGCAGGGATGGAAATGGGCAGTAATTTGTCAATTGCATTTTATTTTTTTTGTGTGTACCTTACAAAAGTATATCCTGCACATGCTTAGTACTCTCAAAATAATAAATTATTAAATAAACATCTCAAAATAATAAAAGTTGAGGAAATTTGCAAGTAAATATCCTGGAAAGTACCCAACAAACACAGGGTGAGTGAACGGTAGAGGAGAAGGACGTTTATTGGAAGACTTCGTTAATCTCACATTTCCTAGCTTCTTAAATACGCAGTTAAAGAATTGAAAGTCAAGAGCATGTGGAGATATTTCGGGGAATAGCTGTGTAAACTTGAAGAATGCTCTGGCTGCTTCTGTTATTCTTGAATAAACATAAGTAAATTCACAGGGCTGGAGGGAGCATATGTATCTGCAGACACTTATTTCTACCCTGGGAGTATGTTAGTATTGATTTGTTAATGACTCATCAGTAATCTTTTGTAATAGGCACAAATTCTTTAACAGCATGTTTTTGCTGAACAGTTGGGGTTTTTTTTGTTTTTGAAGAGGAGTCCAGTTTTAGTAGTAGTTCTTGGTATAGAGAACAAAAAATACAAATGAAAGACAAATATTTGTTAGTTTTTAATAGTGTACTTTATTACTAAGATATTCTCATCTCTAATGCTGATTGTTTTGCTAAATAAATTATTTTGCAGTAGTATTTTCAATTTGCATGGAGTTTTTCTTTTTTGCAGATATTAAAAAAAGACCACCGCAATTTAAGTGTCAGAAATGTTACCGTGGGACAATGTGGCGAGACTGTGTATATTATACTTCCCATATATATATATATATGTGTGTGTGTGTATATATATATATATATGCATTATGGAAAAATCTATGCTGTGAAGTCGTACAAAGGTTATTTGGTCACTTTAAAAGAAATGCCCTGGTTTCAGCTGGGATAGAGTTAATTTTCTTCCTAGTAGCTTGTACAGTGCTGGTTTTTGGATTCAGTTTGAGAATAATGTTGGTAATAGACTGATGTTTTGGTTGTTGAGTATTCTTTCTCTGCCTATCTCTTCACTATTTCTTTATTTTTATAATATTTGCAGAACGTGAAACCCTGAATGAAGTTATCTGACAAAAGCGTAGGTTGGGGTAAGGACTGCTAAGGGTGCAACTTCTCTTTCTGCAGATTATAAAATAGCTACTGCTACCTTTTGCCAAATGACTGTAAAGAGATGGAAATAAGTGTAGACACAGAGGAGAACAGTTAGTTGGATGAGAGAGGGGAAGTTCATCGGCTCTCAGGCAATCAAGAATTTTTTCATGCCTAGATTAGAGCATGTACCATAAATGGGTTCAACTCCCCTGCTTTCATAGTAAGTTCTTACATAATCTTCCTACCCTGCACAAAACCTTCTGCATTCTGCAGTCCCACTGTTGTTAGTCCAGGATACCCTGTTCAGCCATGTCTCACACACTGCCTGTCTTCAAAAAACAGTCATACATACAATCTCTAAGATCCACTGTATTCTCCATGTGCCAACTGCCTTCTTGAGTTACTACTTTTAGCCATTGTTTTTTATCTTCTTTTCCAGACTGAAGAAAAGGAGTTAATAGCTTGGTGTATATGCTTGTTTTCACTCAGGTTTAATTGTATTTTCTTGGGTTTTAACTTCTTTTAGTAAATTCTGTTGCCTCTCTTACTTACCCCCTCTTCTTTTTGGAGTGTCCTTGCTTTTCTTCTATGTTAAATGGCTTAATATACTGTCTACAAACCTTACCTTGCATCATCCTTCAGTCTTCACAGCTACAAAACCAATAGAACTATATTTTATTGAACTTTATTTAAAAATACAATTACATACTCGTTGCAGTCCTGGTACGAGGAAAAGTCCTGCCTCAAACCCTGCAGCACATCTGCACAGAGCTAGCCAGCCTGGTTAGTGTTTGCATTCTGGGGAACAAGAGCACTACTGTAGAAATTCAGTATGCCTTGGATAAAATAAGTTGTTCTCCTTTGAGAGGTATTAACCTCTAGAAAGCGTTTCTTTTGTCTGAACAAGAGCAGGACAGCACTAGATAGTCTTACTCAGCTTTCTTTCATATTGAGTTTTGAAATTTGTATTTGCTTTATTCATTAAAACTTGACTATATTTTCTTCCTTTTTAACTTTTTCTGTAGTAAATGCTTTTGTATCCACCTTTTTTTCCTGTTTTTTAATATTTGTAGCAGGATCATCTTTCCTCATGGTGATTAAGAGTGTGAGGATTCTGTAAGCTGTGTTGACACAGCGCTTAGGGACTTGGTTTAGTGGTGGACTTGGCAGTAGTGGGCTTCTGGTTGCATTCAGTGACCTTAAATGTCTTTTCCAACCGAAATGGTTCTATGTTTCTATGAAGTTTAATACTTTGACTCTTCAAATTAGTTTGGTTAAACAAAAGGAGTGACAGTTTCTGCATATCAAGAGAATTGCTGTCTGCAGGCAGTGCCTTTATAATGGCTCTCTGCTGCAGTGGAATCTTACAATACTTGAAAAATGTCTGCAAAAGAGCAAAGAGCTAAATAATCTACAAAGCTGATAAAATAAGTGGTAACTAATAGCATCTGGTGTGAACGTTTTGTCTAACTTCTACTTTATATACTACTATTTTATATATATTTGATCTTGGGCTTGGACCGATTTTATAATTTTAAATCTATTTTTACATATTTTTAAAGATTCAAAATAAAAGTTTTAAGAAGAGAATATTTAGTTCTGTATCCTATTTGATGCCTGGTTTTCTTCCTAAGCATGGTAGAGTGGTTTAAGAAGTGATTAACTGAAAGTATCTCTAAATGTTATGTTAAAATTCCTGGAAAAGTTTGGTGAGTCTTTGCCTCAGAATTTTTGTTCACACAGAAAAGGTGACATTTCAGGTTAGTAGGGTGTAAAGATTTGTGGAATATATAAATATAAATATATTCAATATAGAAACCTATGTCAAATGCAAAACTTCCACTATTAGCAACTTGTCTGTATATTTGTGTCTGTGATAGCGTATAGGGGTTGTATAAATGGAAATTTGCATGAATGTGTTAAATGTGTGAATTTGTATTTAGGCACTGTGGGCATAGTTGCTCATATAAACTGTGTCCTGTTATGAAACCTCTGTGAAAACATTCAAGACGTCCTTCTGAATAAGGAGGTGATATAATGTACCTGGGAAACCTCGTAAGAACTTGCTATCTGTGTTTCAGTTTCCTCAGATCAACTAACTTGTAATAGCCCTTGTTATGTAATGCTTGTAATGCTCAATGTTCCCCAGGGGATTAGGGTTATTACATGGAGAAGTGAATACCACGAAAGATACTTAAAATTGAGAGCTTTGAGAGCTTGGTTTGCAAAGTGGTTATTCCTGTAGACCTCTTAGAGAGGATGAGGGTGTTGTTCCCTGTGTAGAAAAGTTGATTGTTTATTTGTGTGAATGCTGAGGGAATTAGTTGTCTTGAGAGAAGTTTCTTAAAACTAGTTTTAATCATGGTTGTGCTTCATCCCCTTCTCATGCAATAAAATGCTGAATCTATCTCCTCTGTGAAACTCAGCTGCTAAAAGTTCCTTACTGAGCTTACTACTGTCTTACTTTGTTTTGAGGGAAACTTTGGCTCTTTGGACGCTGTTAATTGCCCTCACAGAGGTTCCTGTAAGGTACTGTCTTAAGCAATTCAAATACCACCAGAATAAAAACTGTATTGTAAAAATAGACCTGTTGACAACATTATTGGAAAATTCACATAAATGTACGAATTTGTATGTTTGCCATGAATAGTTATTTAATTTGCTGCGCAGTTTGGCATTTCAGATAGCAACATGGCATTTGGCTTTGAACTTCTGAGTACATTTGGTATGGAGATGAGTAAATTAGCTTTTTGCTTCAGGCCAGAGATAGTCAAACTCCTTGTACAGCTACGTTTTACTATTGTCTAGTATTTTGTGGATTGAAGGACTTAAAAAATCCAATTACAAAATGCTATTGCTTTTATTTCTAATTGTTCTATAGCAGTATAAGGGCAGATCAAAGAATGACTTGTACTATTGGAAAAAGGCTGGTCTTGTCTTGGAGCCTGACAAACTATGCACTTTCCTTATTTCAGTATGACTTCTGGCAGGTGATTTCCACTGGCATATTAGCTTCTTCAGTTCTAGAATTTTAAAAAACTGATTTGCCTTGTATAAATCAAACTCATTTGCATTTAAGGTATATAAATATCTTAAATATTGGATATATATAAATATATCCAATAAATCAAAGCTAATTTTTGCATTTAAGGTATTCAGTTTACACTTTTTATATCAGTTATAGACATAGTTACTAGAAACGGTAAGGTGGGAGAAAACAGAGTAACTATGTGTTATATTTTGCTTGAAAGCATACAGTGGAATTAACATGTCTGGTTTTTAGTTCATTCCAGAGAAGTATTGAAGGGAGGATGCAAGGGTGTTGAAACTGCAAAAAAAATGTGTTGAAGGAAGCACATCACCTTCCCATAGTGGGCTTGCAAAATTACCATTATGCTGGCAGAAAGAACCTTTTAAATGCATTTGCTTTTCTTACTGCTTTTGTTAGAAGGATTCAAATGCCAACATTTTTGGGGGTTTTTTTTGGTTCCTAAATATCTGTCAATGTGTTTCTAAGTTGCTTCCCCTAGGAAAAGTGAACAGTGTAAGATGCTTTGTGAAAATTATAATCTGTTGGTTACTTGAAGTAGAACATCGGGATGGTCATTAGTAGTGTTCCCCTAGGCTCGGTTTTGGGGGCAGTCCTGTTTTACATCTTTATTGATGATCTGAATGCGGAAATTGAGATCACCCTCAGTATATTTGCAGATGACACTAAGTTGGGTGGGAGTGTTGATCTGCTGGAGGGTAGGAAGTTTCTGCAGAGAGATCTGGACAGACTTGATCAGGGCTGAAGTCAACTGCTTGAGGTTGGACATTCAACATGTTCAAAAACAACCCCCTGCAGTGCTACAGGCTGGGGAAGGAGAGGCTCAAGGGCTGTTTGTCAGAAAGGGACTTGGGTGTGCTGGTTGACAGGTGGCTAAACATAAGCCAACAGTGTGCCCAGGTCGTCAATGGCATCTTGGCCTGTATCAAGAATAGTTTTGATTGCTCTGTACTCAGCACTGGTGAAGCTGCCCCTCAAGTACTGCGTTCAGTTTTTGGCCCCTGACTCCAAAAAGGACTTTGAAATGCTGGAGAAAAGGGCAGCAAGGCTTGTGAAGGGTCTAGAAACCACATCCCGTGAGGAATATCTAGGGCTGCTAAGGGTCTTTAGTCTGTTGGAGGCTCAGCAGAGACCTCATCATTCTTTACAGGTTCCTGAAAGGAGTTTGTAGTGAGTGGGGGTTGGTCTCTTCTGCTGTGGCTTCAGTGACAGGACCCAAAGAAATGGCTTTAAGATGAGACATAAGAGGGGAGATTCGGATTGGATATTAGAAATCTTTTTTTTACTGTTCAGGTAGTCAGGCAGAAATAGGTTGCTCAGGGAGATGGTAAAATCACTGTTCCTGGAGGTGTTTAAGAGACATCTGGGTTTGGCACTGGGTGATGTTGTTTAGGGGTTACAGTGGCAGTGCTGAGTGATGGTTGGACTGGATGATCTTGAAGGTCTCTTCCAACCACAATGATTCTATCATCATCTAGTCCCTGGTTTTCCTGTATCTTAAGGAATTGCATTTAATAGACTTTTTTGGGTTTTCTTCTTTGTATTCACAGAACTGTGCTAAAGAATAATGACTTGAGATCTAGACAAGAATTAACTACTCACCTCACCAATCAGTGGCCTTCCCCAGGAGCTCTGGATGTCAATGCTGTTGCCTTGGACACTCTACTCTATAGAAAGCACAATCAACAATGGGATGAGTAAGTTTCATATTTATTTTGATTCCCCCTGAAAGGAACAGGGGAACTGACAATTACGTATTTCCCTCAGCATACTTTGGAACATACCCTATTGGAGTCACTTATTGCAATGTAGAAAGATCACTGGTAACTAAAATCAGTTTCTCTTGCTTTCCATAAAAATTTTCTTCCTCTGGATTAATTTTTTTTTTAAAAAAAGGGCAGAAAAACAAATTGTTGCTTTAGGAAAGAACTGGCTTAGGAAATAAACAAAAATACGGTTTAAGAGAAGAAATATTAACTGCATAGGTTTTTTTAGGAAACTTTTTAGGAGAGTTGAAGGTACCTAGTTAGATCTTTAAATGTATTGCTATGAAATATTACTTGCTTTGCAGGAAAAGTTTTCAAAGTCTGGACCAACTTTCAGCGGAAGTTAGTCTTTCTCAATCCTCTCTGGATCCAGGTCACTCACAGGACGGGAAGCAAGATGGAATTAACTTGTTAAATGAAGGTACAGAGCCAGTCTAATGTCTTACTTGAATTTTGTTCTTCATAGCTCTGGACTTCAGTCCCTGTAAGACAGATTTTCAGTGTGAAGAAAATACACATTGAAAAACATATTTTTAATTGTTACACAAAGTGTCTCAGTTTCCCTAAGGACTCTGCTTCAAATAAGTTTGGATTTATGAAGATACTCACCCCACTCCTCTGTATTTAAAGCTAAGCTTCAAATATGTTGCACATCTCTTCCATCTCCATCAAAGTCAGCTTCGCTACAAGGAGGATATGCTGACACCTTTCTGCTATAACAAACTCCTCATGTTTCCTTTTTATGGTTGTAAAAAAATGATTAAATGCACTGGATTTGCAGCTACCACTGTCATTCTTACATCTTGCATTTAACATTTATCTGGAGATGCAGCCTGACAGTGTTTCCATTAAAACAGAGAGAGGATCATATGAACTATTTATATAAATGTAATATATGCACACACCCCCTTTCAAATCTGGGTGCTTATCAAAGCTTAGCTGCTCCATCTTGTGGGCAATTCTGAAAAGCAGGAAGATGTTGGAAGATTTATGAAAGAATACTATATTGGGTATAGAATATAAATTGTTATAAAATAATCCTTTTTTGTATCTCATCAATTCTAAGCTTAAAATAGATTTGCCAATACAAACCCTTAGTGTTACATAACTGCTAAAGCTTCTTTCTTTTTTTTTTTTAATATCAAGGATAAAAAATTGTGAAGGTTTTTTTTTAAATTGAAGCAGTACTAAAATGTAATTTAATTCAAGACTGTTTTCAGCCCAGCCTGTAAGGCATGGATAGGGATCTCTGTACCACCTGGATAGGGAAAGTGTGGTGTAAGCTGTCTTCCCAGTCGCATTATGAAACAAGCCTGTGTTGAAGCATACTATGGAAACAAAAGTAGTGTAGATTAAACAGCTTTTTCTGTTCTCTCATTTTTTTTATGGTCATGTTCTCTCATTTTTTTATGGTCAACTAATCATGTGCTGCAAAAATTATTAACTTAATTCTTATTTTTCTTAACAGGAAAGGAAGACACTCCATCATTGCTTGGTCTTTGTGGTTCTCTTACATCAGTAGCAAGCTACAAATCTCTCACAAGTCTGAAATCAAGTGAATACCTTGCAAGTCCCACAACAGAGATGACAAGTCCAGGCTTAACACCATCTTGAGATGCACACAAGAAGGAAGAGCTTTCTGTTGTATGCATTTGGTTTATGTTCCATAAGATGACTTGCAGTGAAGACTGCTAGTTCTGAGTTAAGAAATAATCTGCTTTATTTTTTTCTTGTCATGGATACCTTTATAACTCACAAATTTGATCAGTTTTCATTTGTTTTTTCTTTCCCCAGAGGACTTTTCAGATATTCTATTTTAGTCTGGATTTAAATCTCTTGGTCAGGTAAAGAAGGTACAATCTGATGTTTATGATTGGTTTGAAAATGAAACAATTGGAAATCAGACCCATACTTAAATGCCATCAGCTTTGTTTCTCCTTGCACTAGCCTGGACCGGCTCTAGCCACTGTACTCTGCAGTGCTTTAAATATTTATCAGCTCCTGCAGAACAGACAGGGAATCCTGAACAACAGTCTTTGTAGGTAAACAAATACCTTAAAATCCAGCTTTTCATCTGTGTATGTTGCATAGGACCTCAAATAGCTTATTTAACATATCAACAGCTTTTCTCAAGTTGACTCAGTGTGTTAGGTTTTGCATTCCTGTTAATATCATGGCACTTAGGAGATGTCCCAGTCACACTGAAACACAAACTCTTGAAATTGCATGTGAATAACAAATGTAACTTGATCATATAAATCAAGCATACATAGCATTTGTAAATGGTGAGCAAACTCACTAAATGCTTTGAAGTGGCCTGGGTTACAGATAATCTAACATTATACAAAAAGTTTCTTGAGGTAAAGATGGGGGCTGTGGATGATGGGGGTAAGCATCTTGTGAAGTTTGGATTCTGTGTTTATTGGCAAGATCCCAAGGAGACTGAAAAATGGGAAACAATGTAATGACTGTATTTGTGCGTTAAGAGACTTTTCTCATCCCTGTAGTAGTGCAGTAGGTATTTTTCTTGCTTAGGTAATACAGCAGAACTTCTTTAAGTCAATTTTCTCAAATTACTTGCCATTGATTTAAATTACTGATAGGAGAAAAAAAAAAGGGAGACTTTTTTAAAATGTAACAAACTTTCCAGATTACCCTACAGTTTCAAAGTTTGCAAAATAATTTTTGAATTGCAAACTATATTCTTAATTCTTTGTAAGATAACAATGGATTCTTTATCTATGAATTTTGCTAATCAAGGTAATGCTTATTAGTAACTTTTTAAACAAAAGTGAAATGCATGTAAGTATGTTGTATTTATAAGTGCTAGGGAAAATGCTTTTTTGTGCCAAAGAAGTTTCATAAATTGTTTACATGAGTAGCTGCAATACAGGACAGATTTTTAATTATTGCTTAGTCCTAGGTGTTTACAGTATGTTACTACACTCTGTACAGGTTTAGTTGATTTGCCTCTTGTGATGATACCTTGGCACTACTACTTAAGCTTGTCATCATAGGGTGGGCTTGAAAGAAAGAATCATTCTTAACTGAAATGTTTAGTCTTTTTAAGTACGAGGCTATGCATTTCTGGAACTCGAGGCACTGTTGGATTTAGCTAGAGGATAAGAATCCATCTCCAACTCTCTAGTCCATGCTGCTGGAGGTCCCTACATCCATGGCAGGGTACACAACCACTATGCTATTTTAATGCGAATTTTAAAGCAGTTTAACAAAACCATCAGGTCTTTCAAGCCCTCATATACACACAGAGGTAATTTCTCTGTAATAAACTCTGACCATTAAATCTTTTCATATACCTTCAGAATGTCCATTACTTCATGGAACTTTTTTTTGTTATCACATTCAGCACCTGTTTCTTGAGTAACATTATTAAACATAAATTTGTAAACTAGAGATGCATTTTTACTACAAGTTAACATTCTGCATCAAAGTACAGTAATCTAATTGGTCTTGTTTGCTGTTAAACACTTCTCACACCACATCAGTGTTTTGGAGGGGGAGTAATCATGATCTTCAGTCATGTTCACTGATGGCTCTCTTTGTAGAGCTACATGCGTCGTTTAGCTGAAGTCTTTTATGTAGTCTGACGTGTTTCTGGGTGTCATTTTGTGCAAGAGCATTCAGTTATGTGCATTTTTCTCAGTTCTAAACATCAACCATTTCTTTAAAAAATATTTTAAACCTCCAAAACTGTACATTTTTTTGCCTTGACGTTCCATAAATGTTGCATGTAAATTAAAAATTTTGTATCATCACTAGTGACAAATTGTTTGTTTTAATCACACAGGATAAAGTAAGACCATTCCGTGTATTACAGCATTACTGAGTTTACAGCAAATACTTTTCTTGCACAAGGGAGAGGCTGGTCTTCTTGCTCTGTATCATTCAGTGTCATCCAATATCTGCTGCTACTATGTTCTATTAGGCCTTATTTTGTAAATTTATGCCCAAAAGTGACAGTGGAAGAACGGTGCTAAGCATCTCCTCTGGCTTGCCAGCACCATGGTACCTAATGTCTTTACAAGTAGAGCATTTTTCTGTGTGAGGAATTTTCACCATAGACCGAACTCCATTTCTTGGGTAAAGCATGCCCAAATGTCATTGTCATAATGATCTGACTACTGAGTTGCTTTTCTATCACCATCCCCTCATTAAAATGCACAAGAAAATAGAATTTGACAACTGCAATGAAAATGCATGAAAGGAGGGAGGTAGTGAGGGTAGTTAAAAAATAATTTAAATCATACAGAGGCAGCTCTGATTCAGTAATTCAAGTGCCTACAGGCAAGCGCAGTGCTACAGCTGTTCCTGCCACGAGTGTAGCACACAGGGGCAGAGGGTGGCTGTGCCTAAGGCCTGAATGAGCTCTTCCCTTCAGAAGAGCACAGGGCTGAGTCAATGGAATTACCTCTCCTTATGCCAGCAGCCTCGGCCTTCCAAGACAAGTGACCCCAAAAATGTGTGCATGGTCTGGGTCTGCCTTGGAGCATTGTGACAGTGACAACTTGCACCTCCAGAAACATGCGAAGGATGGTTCCTGCAGAGCACCTGTATGGGCCTTCGGCTTCAAGGCATAGGAATGCTTTAATTTCTTCAAGTATTATCATAAAGAAAAAGCCCCTGCTGGCTCCTATCAGTGTATGCACCATGCTCTCTCATTGTCTAATGAGTAAGTATTTTTCCAGTTTGACAGAATTTTTCACTTAAAATAAACCTGAGAAGCTTTTATAATATACACTTACACAAAATACAGAGCTGCAAATAACAAACATGTACAGAATGAAACACGTCACAAGCAACAAGAATAAATATTTATTCAATTCACTCCGTATCCTTGCTGAGAAATAAATATATCTTACAATTGGAAGCCCAAAACATTTTTAAACATAATTTTAAAATCCAACTAAAATGTTTAATTATTTGGCACAACTTCTGTCATATACTTTGACTTCATACAATTGGACGAAGAGGAATTAAGGTGGTTAATTCTTTTTTTCATTTAAATGAGAAAAAAAAGACTTTCCATATTCATACGTGCTGATCATTATGGCACAAGCAGGAGCAACTTTAACCAGCCGTGGAGTAATACCTGCCCAGAAGAGAAACGGAAGTATTCACTATTATTTGTTTTCAGACCTAAGTGCTGCAGTACAATGTGTTGATCACATCGATACCATAGTATATCAGTTTAGAGTTGGGATTCCACCTGCTCACATGCCTCAAAATACCGACTTTACTGGTTTTTGGTATTACCAGAGTAATAACCTTATGACCCTCACCTCTTGCCATCTTTTGTGGTCTGCCTGCCTCAAGTCCATCGTGTCTCTGCCCCTTCTGACTCCATGCAACTGGAGAACCTGGACCTGCAGGGCTCCAGCACACAAGAGGTGGCCTCTACTGAAATGAAGAATCCTGGTCACATGTATAAATGATGTAATTTAAGTGTTAAATGTCTCCCATTACAGTCAACTGTGATCTTGCCCGTGGAGGTTAGAAAGTGATTCAGTTTAGAAGAAGGGAAATAAGGCTGAGTCCCCTTGTCTGCACACAGCTAGCCCTCTACTTCCACTTGAAATGCAAAGATGGCTGCAGAGAGCTAGCACAGATGACACATGACCTGTGGAGAACTTGTGTTGCTTTGGAACAGCAGCAAGGAGCCAGGCAGACTAACCCAAGTCATCTCAGCTACATGTGGCCAACTAAACCAAAACTGGTGGCTTATCAAGAATATCTCTAAACTCTGCTACCCCTGTGTCACGAATTAAGTGTGTTTTAATCTATTAACTGAATTCAATATCAATAATATTGATACTTTGTGCTGTCTTGCATTCTGTTAGCATCAGTGCTCTGAAACATGTAAATCCTGTTACCCAGCTATGCCATCACTGTACAGTGAGTAAAGCAGTTTAATCTCTTTCAGCAAACACAAATCCTGAAAGGCTTAACCATGTGTACAGCCATTCACACAAGGGCCCCCAGTGAGCCAATGCAGTGTGGTGAAGTCTGGTAAGTATCCTGGATTTGGAATGTCTCTTGCAGATGATCATTTTAGTATGAACCACAGTAGTAATCTCAGGTATCGTCATTTCTGCCTCAGTCTGCTAGAGTCATGCCAGAAAGGGACAATGTTTTCCCTTCTCTTCCTCTGAACGCCAACATACCTATAGAAGCTTTTCTTGTTGCCCTTGACATCCCTGGCCAGATTTATTTCCTAACCTGATCCTTGTCTGCTTGGATCATTTCTCTGTGACAGGTTACCTGTCCTTGCTTCCACCCTCTGCTGGCTTCCTTATTGTGTCTAGTTTGTCCAGGAGCTCCTTCTTCCTCTGTACAAGCCTCCTGGAGTTTTCACCTGATTTCTCTTTGCTGGGATACATTGCTCCTGAGCCTGGAGGAGGTGATTCTTGAATATTAACCAGCTTTCTAGGGGTTCTTTTCCCTCCAGGGCTTTATCCCATGGTACTCTACCAAGAAGATCCCAGGAGAGGACAAAGTCTGCATGTCTGTTGTTTTATATATGCAAACCATTGCATAAATGACAGTGTTCACAGAAATGGAAATACATGATTTATGCATGTTAACACCTATAATGAACAGCTCTCTAGTCTGATTTTTTTTAGAGATAGGAAAAAATTTACCAGCAAATAATCCAGTAATCCCTTTTCTAGCGACAATTTTCCTCATAACTGCCCAGGTTGATTTACCATCCCTCTGTGGAACTCAATATAGTACAAGACAACAGTGAATTAGGCAATCCATACAATGCCACAGAATAGTATTTTTAGAAATCAGAAACAGTCACAGATGTAATTGTTAGGTTTAACTCCCTTTTCTGTTAATTTTATCCATTTTATTTATACAGTATGTTAAATTAGTACAGTATGCAAATACACAAATTGAAAGAGCAAGACATGGAAAAGACCTGTAGTAACACCTAGAGTAAGATGTATGACCAGCTGCTATAATCTTTACTGGATTGCTGATACAGTTGAAAAAAGCCAAAGCAGTTTCATAGAATACATTCATCAGGAATATCCTGCAGCCCTTATAAGCCAAAAATATTTTTGCAGTCAGAGAGAGACAAAATGTAGATGCACAGTCAGTGTCCAACTCTTTTTTTGTGCCAGTTTAATTCTTTCCAAATTCTTAAAACTCAATTTTTGCCAGTTTAATTCTTTCCAAATCCAGTTACTGTTAAAGACTACCATAATGGAATTTTAAAAATATAAATTAATCTGGTTAATATTAGCCTAACAAATATATGGCAGACACTTGTTTCAAAGTGGTGTTAGGAATGAATTATTATATTCCTCAGCACAGGAAAAAATTTTTTTTAAAAGTAGCTATTAATATTTAAAACTTTTTTTAATACTTGTTCTGCAATCAAATAACAATACATTTTTTTCAAGAATTACTCTAGGAAAAAAAAAAATTACCTGAGAGAATGAAACCTTATGCCAAAAAGTGAGCACTTATTTTCTAAGCAGAAACTATTTGGATACTCAGCCCTTTTAAAGCCATGATATAATATTTATTTAGGTTAATGAAAGTCCTTCACTGGTCCACATCCCAAGCAATGGAAAAAGAGGTATTATATGTGACTTCAATTTGTATAAAATAGAGAGAGCAGTGCTCTACTGATGAGAGCAAAACAGAAACTTCCTTTTTCATCCTTCAAAGATGTTGGGACATCCATTAATATGCCCCCAAAAATAATTTTTTTGAAATCACATGAAAAGAAGGTAAAAAAATGCATTATCTGAGCACAATACTTTCTCTTTCTAGTCTAATACTTATCACAAGAATATTTTTATGTAGGAGCAAGTAGTAGTGAATGTTATTTTGAAGACTTGTTTCAACAGATCACTGTTCACCTGAATGTTTGCTATGAAGTTATTTTTTTGCCTATATAACTTTCAATCATGGAATAGTTTGAGTTCAGAAGAACCTTTACTTGTCATCTAGTCCAGCCTCCTTGCAATAAGCAGGGACATCTCAAATATGCACTTGGTCTGCAAATAGCTTTGGATTCCTTTGTTTCAATTTTATACCATCTTATTAAGCTAAATTCTACTGAACTCACACTTTTTCCCTCTTCCATGCCATTAATGAAATATGGTATTCTCCTAGGAGATAAAACATGTCTTATCTAGGTACTATAGTTTGAGGAAGAAAAAATGCCTGAGTGATAAAATGTTTATATATAATTTAGAAGTGACAAATATTTAAAATTCCTACCAAAAGCCATACCCATACACTAAGTTTTACTTTTGAAACACTATAGGGATTTTTTATTCTTACCGGCAACTTACTTTTTAAATTCTCACTCTCCCAAAGTTGAGTCTGTCTATGTGTTTTCACTACATCAAATGGATGAGTTATGACAGCTGCAACCTATCAGAAAATCAGCTTAAATGTTAGAGCAAAAAAAATTAAAATGTAACCCTAAATTTTTAAATTAAATTGCAATTTAAAACTAGATTTGATATTCCAAGCTCATTATAATTTTATGTTTTGTATGTCAGAACACCATAGTTTATTCAGATTTATTTAGTCAGGTTGAATGCCACGCCACATGTCTTTAAAGTACAAGTAGCCCAAAATATACAACAGTTCTAAGAGAATCATCTAAAATCATACCTCTTTTAAATAGTTTATTAGTGCTAATAATAAAGAATAGTACTAAAATTAAATCATATACTTACAGAGCCAGATGCTGCTCCTGAAGTAAAATAAACAAAAAATGTAGGTTTATTTGCACCAACTTCCTTGCATATCATCTTCTTGAAACGTTCATAATTATACCAATACATTGCTATAATTACAAAAAAATAAACTTGCATTACAACAGATTTGTATGTCAAGTACAAAAACTCTTATATTGAGTCCAGATGTAAGGATTCTACCGCAGCAAAAGAAGCAAACAGAAACAAGAGCTGAAAGTGTTGTCCTATGTGATAACTCACGGTCAGATTGCTGTGTTCCCCTTGTTCTCCATATCCCAAATTTCTTCATATGATACAAATTAGCCTAATCATTTTGTAATTCCATTAGGTAACCCCTATCTTAATGCAATCTAACCTAAGCACTATAAAACTCACATTCAATTTAACATAAATCAAAATGTAGGCTTCTAATTACTTGCTATGTTTTCAGGCATATTTCATGTTTCATAGATCTCACTAATTGTATAAAAACACATTTCATAACAAATGAAATGTTGCTCAGGACTGCCTCACTTTTTTGAGGCACAAAAATATTTCTATTACATTATAAAATGTAATTCTGAGAGAACAAAAAATATGATTTTGTTCCCTGGAATTACTAATAGGGGAATGCCTCTGTGGGGACTGTCAAAGTCCAGCAACAACTTTCAGGAATAACACCTGTTTCTGTGACCATCTGCTGAACTAAAATGCACTTTTTCTGCTTTCTAACTAAAACTTCAAACTATACACTACTGGGCTGAATTTAGAGGGTTATTCCTCATGGCAGTTTGTCAACTAAATACTGCAAATGACAGCTGCATATCCTGAAAGGTAACTATGCTTCATTCAGCACCGAGTTTTGAAGGTTGTGCCAGCAGAAAAATTTCACAGCGTTTTCTTGACATGAAGACTACCAACACACATGCCTGGCCTCCAACCTTTTGCAAAAGTAGAAGTAGGCAGTATCTTAAAAGATATTCTGATGATTTGAGGAGAACCTACTATTGAAATGTACAAAACCCTAATTCAATATAAATTATCTAAATCCAAAATTTTCTTAAGCACCTATAGGACTCATTTCCCTGAATACCATTTACATTTATATTGTCTGTGACACTGCTTAAAGAGAAGGACTCAAGTATTATTATTAAATCAGTTTTTGTGTTTATGAACATTCGTAACTTAAGTTTTGTTCAGTCTAGCTAGCATCCCAAGGAACATGCTTGAAACACAAAATGAACACTTGAGTTAGGAATAGAGTGGAATTCTAATTATCTTGTGCTTTTTGAGTCAGGCTGTGCTGTTTGACTGCTTTCAATCGGACCTGCTTTCTCGACCCAGTGTTACACTGATTTTAGCTCTGGAGATAGCTGACTTGAACTCCCTGCAGCAAAGGTGCAACCTGAGAACGCCAGAGATTCAACTAATGTTGGAGTAGCATTCAAACTGAAGGAGGACATTATAGTAGATAGAGAGCAGTTATAAGGAAAAAAATTATCGGGGAAACACAGTTGGAAAAGGCATTAAGCAATATTAAACACCCTCCACTTTATATAAGCATAATTTTGTACCATTAGGGGTTTTTTCTTTTTATAAATTTTCCTTTACTCATGCTTCTACTTGCCTGCTCACTATTGTTTGAGTAGTTCTTAACATGCAACTACTGCCTTACATGTTAACTTGTACCTCTACCATCATACCCACGAAGTACTAGGCACAGATGAATGAGTGCCCACTGGCTGTCCAGGGAACACCAGTGCAGTGTGGAAACCGACTGAAAATCAACCAGCTGGCTTTGGATCAGTGGAGGAACAGCAGGTGTGGACACAAGAATCTGAAAGGGCACATCACCTTAGTGCCTTCTTCCTTGTGCACTACCTCACACTGCTCTGATCTTCCCACTCTGTTAAAAGCAGCAGGGGGAAGGAAGCTCATTAGCTCCAGCCACACTGCTACAGACAAAAATCAATAAAAGAACAAGAGTTTCTACTTGAAGTCAGACAGCAGGAATCAGATGAAGAATTGGAGCATTCCCTTACAAACCTTAGAGAACAGCCTAAGAGAAAAATGCATTTGGCAGGGAAGAAAAATAAGTAAATTAAAAATAAATATTGAACAAGAAACCCTTCAGTCAAAATATTCAGATGAATTCTGGCAGTTCTCTTTAGCCTTAGTGAAACCATGTTTTCATAGGTTCAGAAGCCTTCCCTATCACAGAGGACTAAATTAAGTCCCATCAAGGAACTGGATCTTTTAAGCAGGAAATATATTCCAATCACAATTTTCAAATGGTTTCCAGTAGCTATGTAAAAGAGAACAGAGCATTATAAATTCTGAAAAGAAGACAGCTGAAATAATTTGGTTCAGTTAACTCACTTAACTACCAACTGCAATTTTTAAGTAAATATCCTCATCACACCCCACTTAGTTTGGTTCACAACCAATTTAAAATTTACACTGTGTACACATATTCTGTAACAGCCCAAACCAATGACTGACCCACTAGATTGTTTGGAAACACAAATTAAATTAAATATCAGATCATCTTAAGAATGAAATAGGAGAACAGACACAGCAAGTCAAATACTTCAAGGGTTCTCTGACTCTAAAACCAGGTTTGAATAAGAATCTTTCCAAAAATAGGTTTGAAGATTTTTTCTGGGCCAACATAAATTGTTTAAAGATGTTATTCCTGGTATTACCCCAGTTCCTGGTATTACCCCCCAAAGAAACTGCTTCAACAATAATTGATGTCTGATGATCCAAAAGTGCTCTGACAAAAACAGGCCTTAAAGGGACATGAGCTTTCTGGTCCTCTAGCAGTCTCCCCTGTAACATCTGTCCCAGTTATCTTCATGAATAGCCCTAGGACTAGTTATGCTTTGAATCAGACTTTTCTTCTTCTAGGCTTTCAGCTTTGGAGTCTTGCTAAAGAGCAATTTGGAGCAGTTATACAAACGAGTTCATCTTGATAATAAAAAAAATAAATTCTTGAAGACACTACAGTGTCACTCTCTGTGCATGTTTCCAAAATTATGTAACAGAACACTTAGATACAGCATGTTTATCAGAACATAGCCACTATTTCTATCGCAGAGAAAATTTCCAACTGAAATTCTTCAAAAGCAGTCATTGTGTAAGCTAAAGATGAGAAGAAAGTACAAAGAAAGGGAATGTAACAATGAATACTATCTGGTATCCACAACCAAAATGGGGAGGGGGGGGGTGTGGAATCTTCAGAGAATTTAGCAATAAAAACACTCAAAAGAGAAAAAAGTAAGTCTCAGTCATTCCTAAAGCCAACCATTAAGATTACCTAAAAGCACAGAAAAATAATATAAGAACATAAACAAAAACCTGCACGGAAAATAAACTTTACCTGAGAAAGGTACATCTCTCAGAATAGTAGAAGTCCAGCCCCTCCACAGGGATAACCACCCATCTGCAGCCACTTTGGTGCTGATACACAAGTACAGCTGCTTGTAGGACCACTTGCGATACTGCATTTGAGTTCTGATCAGCTCCAGGGGACTCACCACAGTGACAGAACCGACTGCAAAGGAAACGTGGCTTTTTTACAAAAATCAATATTTAATAGTACAGTTTCCTGAACATTCACGTCATGTCTCACCTTACTTTATATATTTGATTGTTTTCAGGTCTTCCATTTTCCTTGAACTAATTCCTAAAATAAGTTTCCTTTCCAGATAAGAAAACCATGCTTATTCACAGTACCTATGTTTCCAGTTTAGGGTTTTTTTTCAATGTTGTAATCAATGTAACATGTTGAGAATCCTCATATTCAGATTTAACACATAAATAGACTGAAAACTTCAAGTACTTACACAATTATTTTCATTAGTTGCCATTTTAAACTGTAACTTGAAGAAAGTAATCTTGATGTTTAAGGCTTTTTTTTGTGTTAAGGACAGAATTGTGGTTACAGATTTAAGCTTTTATTTATTTCTAAGCATTTTTGCCACTCTTATTTTTAACCATCAAGAATGATTAGCAGGCAATCTGTATCTGATAGAGTAACTCTTGCATCTTGCACAACGATCAGTGAGTCATCATTCAGTAACAAGCTACCATACCATCACACATCTAACTGACATTAAAAATCTTACTAGATCTAAGAATTTTTCTTCTGTTGCTGGAATAAGGTTTTACACATGAATTTAAAATCTGGAGCAGCCTAATAAGAACAATGTGCTGCACCACCACAAAACAGCAATTTTTTTTCCACTAGTGCCCCCATGGTTGTCACAGGTAAAACATGGAACTGCATCATCAGACCCTTCTAAGAAAGCCCTTAAATATGAGTTAATTCTTCAAAAATAGATGAGGAAAAGGATAAACAAAACGAATAAAATATACAAATTCCATCCACATAGTACAGCTGTAAAGTCAATACAGTTTTCATCTTTGTTATAATTACCTATATACCTTCCATCAAAGCAAATAACGATGCTTATTAGACTGATGGCAGAACAGACTTAAATTGAACTGTCCTTGGTAGAAATGTAAAAATATAAAATTTGAACAAATTACAAATGTAGTGGAAGTGTTTCAGCAAAACCAAATCTCATTATTCCAGGTCAGAGAGTTTTTTTTGCCCATTAAATACCAGGTAATGACCAATATTATTATTCCTTCCTATCCCTCATTTAAACCCACAGCATATTTACTTTAAATAAAAGTCAACAAAAAAACCCTAAGAAAACAGCATACCGGTACTATGTTCCAGTTTTCTCTTTCAACAGAGGACAACTTACATCTGCTAAAGGAACCTGCAATAACTGGAATGTACTCATCATGCTTTCCTGGTCCATTTTTCAAAACTTCAGACACCTGGTCATAACAGGTAAAATAGATTGCTGTGGCAGGAACTGCCATTATTCTAAAATATAAGAGAGGAAATTTAAATTAATACAAGGAAAGCAGGAGGATAAAGTCAACTGTCTTGCATGGATATTTTATTTATATTAAAAAAAAAGTTAAATCTCCAGCTGTAACAGATTAATAGAAAAAAACAACATTAATCTCATAGCTTTGATTCAATGCTTCTAGTTCAGACTTTCAAACCCACATATTTCCCAGGTTTTCATTTCGTTAGGGAAAACTGCAAGTAAAACAATGGTAGATTATCTCAGTCAAAATCTATTCCATACCAGCTCCAGAAATATTTTGATAAAGAATGGGAAGTGAAAGATCTGAAAATGAAGAACCCAAACAAAATATCACAGAAGTACCACTAACCTTAACTTTTATTTATGTAACAATTGGATATTATGCTCTTGATCAACAGCCATGATACTCAATACTTGAAAGACAATGTACTATGCATAAAATAGCTTTTTCCATACCAGGATAGTACAGACTACAGCAACAACAGGCAGATTCAATAATCATTCAATGTAGGAGCAAATCTTTAGTTTATCTATAGTTTATCTTACTATAAAATGGCAATTGTACTTCTGTGTTATGTCTGTGCCAATACAGCATGTACCACCATTACCAAAAAACACCAAGGACCATCATGCTTGGAAAAACAACATGGCTTAATTTAGATCTTCTCTTCTACCTGTGTGATTTCCTCCAGGAAAGAAGTTAGTTCTTTGCGGGAGAACTGAACACGTGCTTTGTAAAAAACTCTGTTGGAACATTTCAGTCAGGTCCTAAGGTTCATATTTTGGAATTGCCACATACTGGAGGGCAAACAATGCTGAGTTCCACCATGCTTTGCTTTTTTTGTGCCTATACACTGAGCACTGTCTGCAAATCAGAAGTGTACAAGTGCTTCCCACTGGGTGCTTCCCACTTGTGCCTTACAAGATACGTCATTCTTTAATACATATCTTAGATTCAAAAACTTTCTTGGTTTATGAAGGAGAACATAATTAGAGGTCTTAATTTCTATCTGTGCTAGGTTAATATGAATAAAAAGATAAAACAGTTTGGGGCTGTTAAACCTAAAGAGAGGACCAGGAGGAGATCTGATTGCAGTATTTAAATATGTAAATTGTTCTTGTAGAGAGAAAATGAATTATCTGTTTATCCAGAAAGAATAAAACCCCAAAGTTCTTTTGAAATAAAGAAGATGATTACAAAAATTGAGGGTAATGAGGTGCAACAGCAGAGTGTCTGGAAACAGCTGGGCTGCTGATAGCAAGTCATTAAGTAACAAGATACAACAAGAACACGTTGAAGACTGGCTCTCTCCAGTGATCAGGTCCAATCTTGTGATTCAATGTGGCCATCAAAGGAATGATTATAGGAGAGAAAAAAAAAATTAAAAAAAAAGAAAAGAAAAAGGGAAAAAAAAAAAAAAAAGGCGGAATGAGAAGTCTACTGATCCTGCTTAACTACTGAGAATGTATCAGGAAATTCTAAAATCTGACAAAAATTATACTGTCCATAGACATTTCTGATTGAACTGATTAGTCTATAATGTCAGAATTGACCAAATGTTTAAAATAACTTAGAAATAAGCATAATAATTTATCAAAAATAATTAAGAATTTTTTCAACAGTAACTTACAGCATATTACCAAAAAACCCATTCAACTTACAGTGTTGGGGGAAGCCCACTCCACAGCGACTTAATTCCCTCTATTTGAATAATTTTCATGAATGCATCCTAAAAATATAAACAGGAAAAGAGCAATAATTAGGTACAAACTTTTGTAGTTAGTAATATATTTTAGCTATAAGAACACAAAACTAATATCTTTAAAAGTAATTTTCTAAAATGGCTTATCACTGTAAAATCCCAATTTTGTAACTGCTTACACAAGCTATCACACGTAATCATGCAAACAGTTCCACTGAGCTGAACAGAATCATTTATGTGACTGAAATTAAGAATTTCCTTCCATCTTTAAAAAGCTGAAGTACTAAGTGTTTATCAGTGACTGACAGCCCTAATTCAGGACTAATATGGCATTGCAGCAACTTGCAGAAACTTCCCCAAAAAAATCCACTAAAATATTTTCTTCAATATGTAGCAGAGTTTCTAGGCATGAAATAGCAACTAATTCTTAAAGATTCTTCAATACCTGCTTCCTCTGACAACATGACCCCATATATGCAATGTGTATACACTATAGCATATACAAGCTTGCAATTGTTATTACATCTGTCCTGTATATTCCCAGGAGATTGACAGCAGAGGAACACTAAGCCTTGAAGATCATTCAATTGAAATCACAAGCAAAAACACAATTTTGTAATGTCAGGATACCTCATTTTCTTAAAACATCTGGGGTAAGAGATTGAGATGCAATGGATTAGAATATGCCTAAAACCAGAGATTATCACAGGGCCTCAAAAGATAGAGAGTCTGGCAGACCACAGAAAGGACTTAAGAGGAAGAAAAAAAGCAAATACCTTTAGGGGAGATAGCCTTAATGGACTAATCCTATGAGGTAAAAAGTTGAGTGGGAAAAACAAAGAAAAGGTTTATCACAACAAACCTGACTAGCTTTGAAAGGAAGCCAAGAATCCCTAGAGGTCCTAACATGGTTTAACACAAACCCCACTATTATACTAGTTAGTGAATATGTTTATAACTCAGCTTCAACAAGTTTACAAAACTGGAAGGTATAGATAAAAGATAGGACTGATTTTTTTTAAAAAAGAAGATAAAATTATATGATCATCATTCTTTAAGGATCACCTTGTTATGGCAAAAAAGGCATAAATTCATGTCAAAGAGAAAACTAAGTAATTTTCTAAAATTACATAGAAAAGCTAATTGAAAAAAATCACACTTGTAAAGTTATTAATTAAAAAAAAGCCCTGTAAAACTGCTGAAGACACCTTTTGCATTAACATCCCATTCTCAAGATTTTAATTCTGAAAAATCCATGATCATAGGTTTAATTTCATGGCAGAGTAAAAAAAAAAAAAAAAAAATTAAAAAAAAAAAAAAGACTAATGAACCAGCATGACAGTATCTACCAGCAAGTTTGTTTCAAGAGTCTGGGAAAATGCTAGTCCTACAAGTGTCAATGGATAGAGAACTTAACTCGTGAACTTAACTTTAAACACTATCTGCAGCATTAGTTCAGCTCAGGAGCATACTGGGAGATGTGCAGTTACAAGGGCTGTAATTAGGTAAGAGAAAATTACTACCAGCAATCAGCAGCTACTGGCAATATAGCTGAAGTGGAGAAAATAAAATCATAACGTCACTAATCTGTGAGGAGACATGTGCAGCTGCCTCCTTGTTCATCTTAAGGAATATGTATTTTATTGCAGACAGTAGAAGGTATCATCAATCTGCAGTGTAACCACATGAAGACCCTCTCAAATGTTAACAGATTCCAGTAGAATCAAAAAAAGCCTGAAATTATGCTACTTTAAAATGCAGTTTTAGATACATGTAAAATGTTCTTACCAATGTCCCTTTGAAACGCCCAGGTTTTTTATACCAGGCTTTGCTGTCTCCATTTTCACGAACACATACATGATCCATAAGGCCATTGGAGTATACAAAACACTTTCCTAATAAAATGGTGTATAAGAACATAGTCAATGCTTGTAAGATTGTTTTTATGCTGCAGCAATTTCAAATTGGATATAATGGCAAGACAGATTTATTTCTGGTTAGACACAGAGGGGCAAAATAATTTTGGTAAGTCAGTAATGACAAATTAGGTCAAAGGAAAGAGGGTACAAATGTACCAATCAGACTGCTCAACCAAATGGAACTGCCTTCACAAGGCTCCAAGAGACACGTTTAGGTTGTACTGCCATCTGCTGAAAGGTAAAACTAACAAAAGACCTGAATATCACTATTGTGTGCAAATGTGAACATCTTGCAGACTTTTAAATATTTTATTAAGTAGCCTCAGCATCCACTTCAAGTGGAGGTATTATATCTTATCTGTATTATCATTATTATCTTATCTTGGTCTGTATTTATACTAGATCATCCCCTCCATTTGTTTTTCATTTCTTCTACATCATGTACTTTCAACCTGTTTGATCAAATATTATTGCAATTACAAAAACACACTTTAAGCTTCACATGTGCAGATTTCTGAAGGCTTTAGAACTTACTCAAAATCAGGATAGGAGGCACAAGTATTTTTCCTAATTTAATTAGCAAGTGTGACTGCAAATACCTCCACATTCAACATGCAAAACCAGTCATCTTCTTTCCTTTTAAAACGCATTTACTGATGTACTCATTAAGTACAAGTAAATAGTAGGAACCATTAGCACATCTTTGAAAGCACAATATCACCATCTATTTAGAACCCAAGTGGCAAGTGATTGTTAAGATTTCTCCATTTCGGAAATCTCTGGATTCTGGAGGAGATGAACTTTGATATAACATCCTGACCACACAAGACCTCTGATGAAATCTTTATTAATTTAATAACAGCTTTTTATTTTTTGACTCAACTCAGTTGTACCTTCTGCTATAATGAAAATAATAAGACAGGAAAAAAAAAAAAAGCCTGATTAAAATGGTGTGGATGTAAGGGAAGTTTTTCTACTGTGTCTGTTTAGTATACACCGGTGTGTTGCTTCCCACCCACCTCCCCCGCCCCCAGTTATACTGGAGAAACAAATTCAAACATTCTGCACCTCAGCACAACATTATGACAACCATCAGCTAAATACAAGAGCAAAAAGCAAACCGTGTTCCCCATTACACTACACGTTTGTTTACCTTTATGGAATGGATAGCTTTGGGCTTGCATTCGAGTTTTGATAATATCAAGAGGAGTTACTAAAATGAAACAGAAGTCATTTAGAAACACCCTGAATACCCTGAAAATGTAGATGCTTATGGATGCCTTATCATGAACTTCTATAACCTTTTTTGTTTCTAGAGGGAAAAAAAAACCCCAACCTAGCAGTGTTTACAATGTTATCAGGCAGAAAGAAAAGGGATGTTAGCACAATGTTATCAGAGACAAAGGAGAACTACACACCCTGTATGGTTTGCAAGACATCAAATCTATCTTTCCTAATTTACTAACAGTTGCATAGGCATGAAATATTAGAGATACACAAAGCTAATTCAAAAATCACTGTCATATTGTCTGAAATTCCTAAAACTTGTCATATTATGTTCTGCTGCTAACATTTTATAAGTAGCATACCACAAGGCATACAAAATCAAATTTTGGCCTCCGGCTATATAAAATAGCATAGCAGTCTTCACGTGTTTGTTCTTTTTTGCTGGATGTAGCCAATATGTAAAACGTTGGGCTTCTTGAAAAGTGAAGGTTTAGTGAACAATTCACTGCTTTCACTGCAGCCCTTAAAACTATCACAGGCTGAGACCTGCTGAACACTGCAGTGGCTGGACAGCTGGACCACCTTCCTCTTATTAACAGATTGTATTATTACTATTATAATATAATATTATATATTATTAGCAGATTATATCTGCTGAGGGCACGATTCAGTTACCTGTATGTAAGCATCTGAGTCTCTAAGGTATCCAAAATACTTACAGAATTGACAGAAATGCCACAAGACCTACAACCTTTCCAAGTGTCAGCTAAAGTGTCATGTCTAGTCCATGCCTTGTTGAAGACACTCCTATGCTCAGGCAATGCAGTCACACCTTAGCTATCTGGTGCTGCCTCCCAGTTAACTAACAGGTGGTTGAATATCTGGCTCACACTTCAGTATCTAAATATGACTCCTGCAGGTCAACTGAATTGTTTAAAATTCACCATCTAGTAGTATTTCAGCCACTCACACATATTCTAGCTCATCTCAGGCTGGCACTTCAGACAGGAGCCAATCTCCTATACCTCTCTTGGGCACCAACACCTTACCCTGCACTAGAAATGTGGGGATGTACACACAATTGAAATCCATCTTGGGAATTCCACAGGACACATAGTGAAACAGAACAAAATGTCTATAATTTTGACAGGTTCCTGATAAGATCCTATTCTGTAAACTTCTGGAGATTTTGTGGGGGGAAATTGTGCTTAGAAAATTGCACATTTCCCTGCAGCTTAATCCACGTTAAAACCAAAGTCACAACTAAGGGCTATCTTAAAACAAAAAGTAAGAGAAGCACAAAGTACGAGCTAATGAGTTTGTAGAAAAGGCATGAAGTGCTGAATGTAACCGACCAATGCCTCCTTAAGTGGGAGGAAGGAAGGCATAGGGAAGGAAGTCCTGAGTGATGTGACTGAACATGAAGCAGAAGATGAATTCCATCTACTATCCAGAAGTTTAACAGAGTAACAAAAATGAATCCTTTAAAGCAATGTTTAGGGAAAAAAAGGAAAAAAAATCAAACTAAATCCAACAATAAAAGTATTTGACAGAGTAAGACATCAGAGAAGAATTGTTATTACTATGCCTCACTGAGACCAGCTTTGCAGGATTTGTGTTGTACTGTAAAGTAGACTTTTATCTGAAATATATTCCAAGCAGCAGAAAATATGGAAATTAATTTTATTAATAAATTTGTTTCGTCTCAACAAAAATCAATGAATAACTACTCCAAATGGAAAAAAAGAAACAAAAATTCAAAGTCAGTGAATATTATTCTTATTTTTATAAATAGACATTATCAGGGACACAAAAGATTTCAATTAACCCTGCTTTTTAAAAGACAAAAAAAAGATATAATTATCAAAAAATATCTTTGTTGAACATATTAGTGGAAACATACATAGGCAGACATCATTCTGAGTCAAATTGAAGAGTAATCACTTTGTAAGATTCACTCTGTGGCCGACTTAATAGTTTTTTGCCTTACCAATTAATGATGTAATTATAGCTCCACAACAAGAGGCTATTGCTTGCTGAACCATGGTTAGTTTTTGTACGTTGATATCACTTATTTCAGCCATGGCTTTATCCCCTGAGAAAAAACCCAAAATTGTTAAGGAACAGAAAAACATATTGTAAGAATATGCTCAAAAATTGCTGAAAAAAAGTCAAGGGATAAATATTTTCCATTTTCATTACTAAGTCATGTAAAGCCAGCAATATTGCTTTTCTACTTATATACAATCATCTCAGTAATTTTTAAGATTATTTGAGAGCATTTTGATTTATTAAAATATGGATATCGATCTAATATCGATACCCAACTGTGACGGACAAAAGACTCTCTAACAGTTAAGTTAGAAAGTGTATGTTTATTGACGGCCGGGCAGCTGCGTGGGATAGCTCCCTAATACGCACTGCAAAGATCACAGGTAATTACAGAGCCTTTTATCCACAAGAATGTTGAATACACAAAATACAAATGCATATTCATACCCTTGTCACCTCCTCTTCTCCGCTTCGTATGCTAATTGACAAAAAGGCTATTAAGCATGCGTAGTTTGTTTTCTGAAATGAGTCGGGGGTCTTATATGGGGAGTGGTCACCAAAAGGAAGAAGTAAAACTAGTTTTCCTCGTTCTAAACTTTTAACCTTTGATGGATACGTGATAAATGACTCCTTGGAATTTCTTGTTCCCAGGACTGTTTCTGGAGATAGAGGGTCTGCAATCGTCTTGTGTTTTTACAAGCCAAACTTACATAAACATAAGCTTGATAGGCAATGAGTTACCAGTTCCTGGATTAGTTTATCTAAATCCAGCCTCTCTCTTATCTATTCTCTAAATTTTAACTGGTTTCATCAAAGCTTCCTTTTCCCAGCAGCAATATCTTCAAAGTTAGTGTCTCAATTTGAGCCATGTTTTGCAAACAAATTTTCTAAAGACAATAAATCTTCAACATCCTTCTTACATGAATTACAACATTTATATGTTCTTGCAAGCGCCATTAAATGTTTAACACGTTTTACCTTCAACTGCAACGAATTTGCAAACATGCAAATAATCCTTACAAAGATAAAATCCCAGCCTGTGGCCCATAAATTGAAGCAGAATTATTGACTGAGCCCTTCTCTTGCTCCCATTTCTCCTGAGAGAGCCCAGAAAGGTTTCCTGGCTGATCCAACAGCCACAGCCTGCTGGTGATGACTGTGCACTCGTGTAATAGCAGGGACTAACTCCTAACAATGTTACCATCAAATTCCTTGGACAAATCCTGCTCCACGGCTGCATGGGCATGGTCACAGCAATTCAGGAACGCGTTCACAATATTTGCAACTAGCCAGGACAGGAGAAGAGAATAAAAATAATTCAGAAAATAAAATCCCTAAGCAGAGGTGTCTCTTTCAAAAACGCACGCTGCGCTCAAGTGCAGCCCTAACTTTATCAGAGACATTGATCTAATCTTTTCATTGTCTCTACAAGAATGTTTCGTTATCTTCACTACGCTTCAAGTTAGATAAAAAAGATTAAGTTTCACAAACCAACTCTGGCCTCTCAGGTGCTAACAACTGCAACGGTGGGTGGGGATATCGCCTATTATTCACGTATCTTTAACTCAGAAGGGGACCGCTGCCCAGAATTGCGCACACACCCGTACGCGCCCGCCCGGGGCAAAGATCTCCGCGACTCAAGCACACTTCGGGCTGCGGCGAGGAGAGGAGAACGCTGCCTCTCCTACCCCGCCTCCCGAGCCAAGGCCGCCGAGCTCCGTCCCCTGGTTCTCCTCCCCTCCTCGCCCTGCCTGCCGCCGCCCGCCCCTCGGCGGGAGGGGCCCGGCCCGCGCGGGCGGTTGGTGAGGGCGGAGCAGCCGCTGTGGCGGAGGCGGGAAGGCGGGCGTGGAGCCGCTGGGCCGATCGGGGGTGCCGGCGGAGCAGAGCACGATGTGACTCCGCGGGAAGATGAAGCCGAGCGCTGCCGAGGCCGCCGACAAAGGAGCCCGTCCCCGTAAGCGGCGGGGGCTGTGGGCAGCGCGGGGGAGCTGCCGCCGTCGTTCAGGCCTTTCTTAGGCGGTGCCGCCATCCCGGCTGGGGCTGTGAGGCGCCGCAGCCCGCCTCGTGCCCGAGGGTTTGGCGCTGCGAGCGGGGGGCAGCTGGAAGGGTCTTGGCGTGTGTTGGGGAGTTAAACGTAAAAGCGTGTCCTGGCGTGTGGTCTGTGGGAAATGGCCGGGCCGCTGCTGGGCGAGCTGCTGCCCCGGGCAAGGCTTCGCTGGAATTTGTATGGAGGGCTCCTTAGGCCCAGCGTGTGAGAGCGCACCCCCTTTGCGGGAGAGGCTCTTCGTTGCTGTTCCAGTCCTGTTCATGTTCTCCAAACTTTTGATTATCTCTGAGAGGCTTAATATGTGTTCGCCAATATTAATTCCAGTGTTGATTTTTTAACGGCCCACCATGTGTGTGGTGTGTATAACACCGTATTTGATCCGTGATCATCTCCAGAATTTTCCTTGCACTCTTGCTTATCATCCATCTTTTCTGTTTGGATTCTGGATCAGTTACACCAACCTATGTCTCATTTTCTTATTTCTCTAGGGTTTTTTAACTTCCAGATCGTACAAAACTGGCTGCTGTTCCTGCCTTATTTAGTGTGCTCATAAACCTTACTTAGAGGATTTTGCGGTAGGAGTAGTGGTTCTGCTCCCTTTCCTATCTCAGACTGTTTCAGGGAGGGAAGGAATACTTAGCAGAGGAACTGTTTTGCATGTTGCCTTTTTGTCTCCAGAAGAGGCCTGCTCACTTCCTGTGGCAGCTCTCATTGTCTTGAGCTTCTCCAGAAGAAAAGCAACTAGGAGTAAGTCAGTGAGGAAGAGAAACTAACGTGGAATTGTGCTTTAAGCAGTGTGGTCTAGTGAGAGGTGTCCCTGCTTATCGCAGGGAGGTTGCAACTAGATGATTTCTAAGGCCCCTTCCAGTCCAAAGAGTTCTCTGGAAGCTTGCTCCATCCATTTCCATAAATTAGGAATTTTCCCTTTTGAAAATAAGACTTTGGTTTGTTTAAGTTGCCTTTATTTTTTTAATTTTTTTTTTTTTTTTTCCCAGCAGATGGAATACAAGCAACAACAGAAAAGATAAGATCTTCCATGAAGAATGTGAAAAAAGACACCGGAAAAACAGAGAAACTCAAATTTAAGCCACTCACTGGGAAGGTGTTTTACCTTGATATCCCATCAAATGTGATCTCTGAAAAGTTAGGAAAGGACCTCAAAGAGCTGGGAGGGGTAAGTTAATAATAGAGACTTGTATGAACTTAGAAGGATTTGTGCAATACTTCCTTGGCCTCAGGGGCACTGAGCAGCTTTATGAAATTGGTGCTTGTAAATCAAGGTGCTGTCTGAAATCATAGTATCGGTAAGGAACAGCAATAACACTGTTTTGAGTTAAGTGCATTGTTGTACATTTAACATCAAATAAGTGTGTGCTGTCGTTTGTCTTTCTCTCTAAACCAGAATTTTAGGAATTCATATGTGAAAAGTAAGGTCAAAACTCAGAGGCTGAAAAGGAAGTTTTTTGGCTTATTCTGTGGAGTAAATGCTTCAACCTGAGGTGCTCAACAGCCTCACGATCAATTACCACATATTCTGTTGTTACTTGTGTGGCATGCACTTAGAAGTGCCTCTCTGTGTATATCCTGTTTCTGTAAAAGATACATAGAGCAGAATTGAAAGGCACAGTTTCAAGCTGTGTGATTTGTGCTTTCCACACTTATTAGTGGAAAAGAAGAAAACACCTCAAACGGTAAAATCTGACATGAAATAACAAGGCAGATAGCTGTTAATCACACTGTAGCTGGCAATGAAGGAGACTGAAGGAGCAAAATGGAAGAGAGTAAATGCAGAATTACCACATTTTTATATTGTTATGAGAATATGAATCTACTTAAGGCTTTACTTTTTTGAGAAGTGTTATGAAAACTGTAGATGTGAAACATAGTAGCTATCCTGAAATTTTAATTTTTCTACTAGTTCTAAACTCAATAAATTTATAGCTTCTTGCAGACTGTAAATTACATTTGCAAACACCTGCCTTTTAGTTTAGCTGAACACTTCTGTATAATTTCTGTTACATAAAATTCAGGAGTTGTTTTCCTCTGATTGGTCTGTTATTCCTTAATGCAATGTTTGCATTCTTGTAATTGGAAAGTATTACAGGTAGATAGTAAAATAATGTAATAATCCAAACAAAGCAAAGCTCTTTTGATAATGATTACAAAATTAGGAATTTGAAATTAGAATTTGTGACTGGTAAGATGCTAGTACAACTTAATTGTCATCCAGATATTTAGAAAATATTTTCTTGCTAACTCAGTGTTTTGAACTTAATTGTTTTAGAAGTTTTATCACTTTCCTTTAAAATATTCAATGTAAAATTGACTTACTGATCTATTGTCCTGAAATAATTATTTGTTTTATATCTTTATATTTAGAGAGTGGAGAGTTTTCTTAGTAAAGATATCAACTATCTGGTGACTAGTAAAAAGGAGGCAAAATTTGCACCAGCTCTTGGCCAGATTTCTCCTGTTCCTAGTCCAGAATCTGCACCTAATGGAGGAAATGGTTCACCTCATCCTAGCAACCGAAAAGATCGACATGATGGAAGTTCATTTAAGATAGTAGATACAGTAAGTTTCTTAGTAATGATATTGCAAATCAGGTGCAATCCATGGGATATGCTCTTAAAATTTTTTCTCCTATTTTGCTTCCTAAAGGTGGCAGCAGTTCCTTGGGTGAATAAGGGTTTTTCTTTCAAACATTCTTTCAAATTTATTCAGGCTAACTTGTTAAACTTAAACCCAAACTAATTTCAGCAATTTTTTTAAAACTAATTTTAGAAAGGATCCATTTTTGCAAGTAAGCAGAGTACACTAAAATGTGTTCTAATGTAGTGTGTCTGAGTTACAACACTGATGTCATGTTTGACAGCTGGATCAGGTATGTGATGACATCCAGTGATTCTTGTCTCTTTATCGACACAGCCTATTAAAATCTGGCTGATTTGTTGGTAATGCTGATATCTGCAGAAATGCTCTCTGATACTAGTAGGGAATACTTAATTGAGCATTATGAATATTAAGTTTTTCTGAGCCCTTTCTTACAGATCACATTAATTTTACTTGCAACAGTATCTGAACTTATGCAGGTTTTTGTGAAGTTTCTTACGTGGACAAGTCTTGTGTCCTTTCAAAATACAGTTGAAAATAATTAGCTGTACTATATATAAGGTGCTTATTTAGAAATGTGATCAGGCTGCAGGCTGGTCTTTGTATTCCATAGGTGAGGTCACCTCTTTTTGCAAACAACCTGGATAGATAAAGGCAACTCATTATGAATAAACAGCAAAAAGTAGAAAAAAGAAATGCACTGGTGATAGAAAAGCAGGGGATAAGACAGAGCTATGATTATATTCATGACTATAATTTTCACAAGCCCAGTAGATGAAACCTCATCTTTTGGTGTGTGTCACTGGCTGCTTATTCCCACCATCTGCTTTGTTCCAGCACTAACATTGCAGTAACCTTCTTTCGCTGATTTCGCTGATGATTACTTGTTGGGATTTTTTTTTTGGTTTTGGGTTTTTTCCCTTTATCTGTTTCAACCATAACCCTGTGAGAAAGATGTGCATTGAAAAATTAGCAGTAGAATGAACAAAAGAGACCCTCATAGCTAACATATGTATCTGTTAAGAGCAATGTAAATTACCTCTCTTTGCTACCAATGTGCTTCTGTTTTAATGTAGGTACGTATGAGCAGAGGAAAGTCCTTGGTTGAAAAAGCAATCAAAGAACAGGTAAGCCAAATAATCAACAGACTTGTGTTTCAGAACCTTGGTGGTTTGTTTTTCTAGAAAACAAGCAGTAGCAAAAGTGGTCTTAGTGGTTTTAGAGTGAAGTCAGTCACAGAATGCTCAGGCAGAAGTTGAAGGATTGTCCTGAGTGAAGTATATATGTTTTCTGTGTACTTCCTGAGGAATTGAAAGTCTGTGGAGTCTTAGGACAAGTACTACAATTATTCAGGATTGCTAATATAACTAACACTTGAGGGGTGCTCATGAAGTTAATGTATAAATTCACTGCCTTCAAATCTTACTACAAAACGTGACCATAAAGAACAGTTTTGGTTTTCTGAAGGTTAAATGTATTCTTTTAATGGTGAGGTGCTGTAATACAGGGAGACAGAAGAGGAGTCTAGGAGAGTATTCTTTTGGCTAGAAGCAAAGTGTACGCATTTTAATCTCAGCTTTCAGATCAGGTTATATTTTAAATTATTTTAAGTAATTGCTACTTATTCATTTAATATATTATTTAATGTTATTAATATAACTTATTGCTTGCAGGACTTAATCCCTTCTGGTAGTATACTATCCAATGCACTGAGCTGGGGAGTGAAGATACTTCATATTGATGGTAAATATTTTTGTTAGATGAAGCCTGACTTGAACATGTAATGCTCGTTTAACTGGGGTTTTTTGTTGCATTCAAAATATTGAAAGTCGTGTGAAACATAAAAAAAAATGAGTCAATTTAGTATAATTCTCCCATTTTTTGCCAGATGTTAAGAACTGCATTGAACAAAAGAAAAGGGAGCTCTATCTAATCAGAAGAGCAGGCAGTTCTTCTAAAGATGTGGTAAGTGCCTCTCTGCCATTTATAAAAATGCTGTTTGTTTCGTTAACTAAGAAAACACTAAATACTAAAGTACTAAGTACTGCTTCCTGTGTAGCATTTAGATTTTATTTTAATGAAAGTATTGCTCATTTTCAGTTTTTCACAGACTAGTATGTCTTGTGAATTTATTTAAAACCCATCTTTGAAAATATGAAGTATTTGTTGTATATTTCAACATTATTTAAAAATAACTTTAATAGTAGCATTGATTCCATAGTGTATAGAGCCATGCTCTTGCAAAGGATATCTAAGAGTCAGAAGTGCTGAACACTCTGAATTTCCATTCTGCCTGTCTCAAAAGTAATTAATAAAATGTATTGTTTTAGTATGATGTAGATGGCAGCTACATTGCTTTGTATAATTTTCCCTGTGGTACAGTGATTAGAAATTCTTTCATTTTGATGGGCCATTTTGAAAAATCATATTTGTGTTTCCTGGAGAAGCTGTCTCTATAAGGAATCTACAATTCTTCCTTCATAGAGAACAAGCATAAAGCATCTTGAAGCTATTTTGCCAAGTATGTGGAGTTGGCGAGTGAAAATCCCCTTTTCTCAGGTTTTTTGTCTGTGATGTAATGAGGCATTAAAGCTTGTAGCTCTTGTGTGCTCCATCTGCAGTTGCTCTGTAATTTGCACAATTGTCTAGTTTAGCCATAGGGCCTGGTAAGTAAAAGGAACCAAACTACCCAGCTTGTGTTATGTTGTTTTGGAATGTAATATTGGCTAGTTCTTGAAGCCACATAAAATCCTCTGCCAAATCATCACTCTGTCTGTGGATAAGGGGTGAGGGTTTTTTGCAGATAGTATAAAATGAATTTGTACTTTTACCAGATCAATGGCATTTAACAGGTGATGCTTCAGAAAAAAGACTTCACCTTTTTTCTGAAGACAAAATATTCCTCTAAATGTTAGTCTTTATTGCTAAAAATAATAAAAGATGCAGCCTGTGTAAATCCATTCAAATGACAAGAATTGTTATAATTGGAGATATTTGCTGTTCCAAAGGTTTTGGTGGCATTTTGCAGCTTGCAGTTACTTAGGATTTACAAGTGTTGTAAAAATATTATCTGTATTAAAGACTGAACTATCAACCATGGCAAGGTATTTTCAGGGTGGAGAGAGTGAGTGTATGAATTTACCTTTCTGTGTTTCTTTGTTTAGATTTGCTTTTAGAAAAAATAAATGGAGGAATCTGAAGGCGAGCACTTCTTTTTTTTCAGTATAGAAAGAAATATTTCTTTGGGAAGCCTGTTACCTTGTTTCAAAGTACTAATGAGCTTAGTTTCCTGAAAAATTCATCATGAGTGTGTGATGTCATGATTATCACAGGGAGACTCTCATAACTTGAATTATCTACAGCTAATCTTTTAAGTACAGTGCAGAATAATACAGAGATTTTATACCATCTCTCTTTTTTTTCAATAGGGAAAACACGTTACTGCTCAAAAGTCAAAAAGTAAGTACTTCAATAATTGTAGAGGTTTCTGGCTTGACTTATTTTCTGAATGCTTAAAAATGTGCTACAGTTCTCCTGTGGTCAAACATGGTGCCATACTCCAATTTGTATGTCAAAGAGAAGCATGTAGAGAAACTTTGTGGAAATCAAGAGTTTGTCAAAAACTGTACATAATGAGTTCTAAAATAAAGTCTGCTTATTTATTAAGCTACTGGAGCAACTTGATAAATGATGAAAAGTAATTCTCTATTGATTTCCTTTTCTTCCTCTTGGAGCAGGTAGACTGAAAAGTCCATTTATCAGGGTGGAAGATAGGAGTCGGTAAGTGTTCTCTTCATGCATTTAGTAATGTAATTCTCAAATTGAGTAATTCAGAATTACTTGAGGAAGTGTGTCCTTAAATCTCAATTCCTTTCAACTTCCTGATTCCAGATGTCAAGTGTACTGCCCTCTTAAAATGGCATACAAATGCCTTTAGCCACCAATAGGCTGGCAGTATAGTAGGGAATATTTGCAGTTGGTGATGGAAGTGGTAAATTAACAGATAACTCCAGTTTATAGATTGTGAGAGTGGTTTCTTTGGGTTGTAGCCCAAAAGACCAATAACTTTGCACACTGAATAACACCCCTGTAATTCCAACTCAATTACATTCATCTCCTGCTGAGACCCTTTAGATATAAGGAAAGAGAAGTTATTAGTTAAAATAATGAATTGAAATTAGGTTTAATTTCCTATTCAATCATTTCTTTTTAAAAGGAAAAATTACAAGCTATGAAATCTTTCAGATTTCAGTATCCAAGTAGCATGAGATTTGATGCTTTCAGCCTTGAAACATTTCACGTCTTTTTGGTCCTGTAATCAGTCAAACTTCATTGTGTAAGAAAATGCCAGTTAGCCACAAGTTGAGAGAACAATGAATTGTACAATGAATTGTAAAAAAAGTTTCGTTCTGCTCAGCATAATTTGCACCTTTAAATTCCTAACTAAATTCTGAGTAATGGTGTTGTTTATAAGCGCTAAATTCTTTGACCTGATTTCTCTGACACTTTCCTGAATTGAAAAAAGAGATCTAAACCTGGTGGTGCACTGTGAGTTGGTGCAGTAGGTATGAAGGACATGGGGATAGTGGGAAGAATTAGACCAACAGAATTGTAAGGATAGGAAATTCATATAAATATATGTGAATTTCACAGTGTAGCGGAATGCTAAACACTTGAAACACTTCTAAATATTTATGTAACACAGTGTTTTTTAATGTTTATGCAACATAAATAATGAAGCAGAAGGTAATGCTTTGCTGTTGCTGTTGTGTTTTCCAGACTTGCTCTTGTGGTTTTGCCTGGGTAGTTTATAATAGTAATGGGGGGAAAAAAATCAGACTGAACTCTGCCATCAGCATTTCAGTCAAGTGATTTCTCAGTATGTGAACTTTTGACATGTCCTATCTTAGAAGTTCTTAATCTATTCAGAGCACTGGTATGGTTGCTAGTTCTTGTATCTTGGAAAGTACAGTGGTGTACAAGAATATTTTTCTAAAAAATGAAAAAGTCAATTTTTATATTTTGGATGGTGAATTGATTAATTCTTTTTAGAGAAAATGATAAAATAATAATTAAAAAAAATCATTGGATGTTGGGAACTGCAGTAGCTACTTCTCAGGAGCACAAATGCACTGTTGTCTAAATGGTTCTTGGGTTCATTGGTTACCCAACTCACAACTACTAAAAGCACACAAGTCATATCCCAAGGAATGTGTGTTTTCAGCTATGGAAACTGAAGGAACATATTAAGGAAAGAATGAATGACTTATTCTAAGATATTTATCTGCTTTGCATTCTGTATATGTCATATGTAAAAAAGAAACACTTTTTCAAGATTTTGGACCTGGAGTAATGTGTGCAATGAAGCCCTTTTTTCATTTTTGATGGTTCTCATGCACTTGTTTTTTATTAATACAGCCAGTACCGACCATTTTATCTGCAGTTACTGAGTTTTCCATTTCTGAACTATTCTGTTCCAAAACCATATAGTCCATTTGAGGTGGATAAGAAGTATCCTTCTGGTGAAAAACAAATTCAGTGTAAAGAAAGGTTTGTTGAAAACTTTATTTTATTGAGGTGTGGGTAGAGGAGATAGTTGTTCTCTGAATTATTCCATTACTAATTGTGTTCCATTACTAATTTGTGAGCAAAATAATTGCTCATCTTCTAATTTTCTGTGCTATTTAATAGTATTTGCTATGTCTCATCTGATGTATTTACTACACTGTTGGTGTCTGTCTCTATCTGTACCTTCTTTAAACTGTCTTTAGTCCTTTTTTTGGGGCATACAGATGCATGCATCCAAAAATGTGGCCTTCTTTCACTGTGGGTCAGCATAAAATATTTTTTTTTTTCTTTCTGCCACTGATTTCTTCTTTGTCCTCATCTTGGATGCTGTTCAGTAATTATTTCACAGGAAGTGGGTTTCTTAAGACTTCTTTTGTATTTGTCCATATAGGGCTGAAATAAGTAGTTGAACTTACTAAAGTGGTGATATTCAATCATAGTGCCTAACCTTGTTAATAAAGAGTGTATATTGTTGATAATTTATAGAAATTAGATAGACTGCTAATATTGCTTCAACTCTTCAAAGATGGAAAGTGGATGCCAGCTGCCCAGTAGAATTGCAGATGGCTTTACAGCAAGTGTTTGTGTGATACAATTTGGCATTCAGGCTCTATTTGAGCACTACAGATCCAGTTAGAGCTTCAGCAAATCAATTTTAGAATTTTAAACTATTTAAGAGTCTTAATTAACTGGTTTTTGTGAATCAGTGTGGGTTTTAAAATTTTTTTTCTACCTAGCTTTTTTCATTGACTTCTAAAATTGATTCGTGTGAGTGGCTGAATATATTTAGGTGAAGGGTAACTTTGCTATATGTGGAATTTTCTGTATTTAATAAGTTGCTGCTTTTCTGTCCTTGGGGCTGAAGTCTTAGCTGTGGTACCTGTTTTCTTTATGAAGTGGCTTCTCCACAGTTCTGTCTGTACAGTCTTGACTGTAACACAGTGCTGAAGATTTCAGCTAATATTGCCATGATGCTTTTTTTTAATGCCTTTTTTTTTTTTTTTTAATAAATTGCAAGGAAGGTAACAGTATGAAAAGGCAAATAACATACATTGCAGGGTTTACTGCTGCATTACTAAGGCAACTTCTGATTGTGTCTCTTCTATATTTGAAAGGCCCATTCTTTTTAAAGCATTAAAAAAACAAAAAGCACGTTTTGTTTAGATGGATTAAGGAATATGATATATTAAAAATTTCAGGATTTATGTTTGAATAAATATTCCTAATTAATATTTCAGCTGGGCACATACCAAAGAGATGTTCAGGTGGGAAAATGTTTCATACTCAGCAGGTGAATGTGACCAATGTCAGTTTTGGTAGAGAAAGAGAGGGTTCACTTGTTTTGTCTTTGTCTGGGAGAAAAACAGGACAAAATGGCATTTGGTCAGCATATTCAACATCATGTATAGCCAACAGTGGGTGTTCAGACTTTTTTTTTTTTTTTTTCTGTTTCTAGTTTGGGTTTTATCAGCTGTGCACAGAGACTTCAAAATGCCTTTTGATTTTTTAGCAATTTTTTATTATTTATTCTGAGTCAGTGATAGTAATTTCTCTATACTAACCTGGATATTCTGTGCTTACATATAATTCCACTGCATCTGCCTGTCTTCTTGCATTAATTTTTTCTGGGTTTTGTTTAATTTTAAATCTATGCATAGCTCTTTGGTTTTTTTAAGCATTGACTAAAATAATGTAAATAGTTTAAGGGGAAATAAAGATTTGGTTTGGTTTCGAGGTTTTTTTTAAGTGAGTAATAATGAACATACTGTGAGGGGCAAGTTGAACACTCGGTTCCATGTTTACAACTCATTAATATTCTCTTAACAGAAACAAAATAAACAGTGACAAGGATTGTGGAATGCCTGCTCAGTTTCCTCAGAAGGACAAAAAAAAGAGAGGATATTGTGAATGTTGTGGGAAGAAATATGAAGATATGCAAACAGTATGTGAAATGTCCAGTATATGCTTTGATGCCATAATATCTCTTTAATGTAGTATCAATAGAGGTTTCTCTATGATATTTTTATTTTAAGATATTTTCTGAATAACCAGCAAATTAGTATTTTTTCCTATGTTAGAAGCAGCATTTAAGATTTGAATCTTATCTCTGATACCTAAAGGCACTAGTAATTCATGTCTCAGAGATGCTGATAGTAAATTAATGATATTTACTTGCTCCTTGTTGTACTGTTAACTTGTATATTCATATCTGTAATATTAGATTAATTTAATGTTTTTTCTTTATTGCAGCATCTTGAAAGTGAGCGGCACCAAAGTTTTGCACAAAGCACACAGTATAAAGTTGTTGATGATATAATCTCAAAGTTAGTTTATGAGTTTGTTGCATACAAAGATGATGAAACAGGAAAAATAAAAAGGTGAGTTACATGTTGTAAATTCTCTCAGGGCATTGAACATATAGAGAGTTCTGAAATTCTTGATCTGAATTGAACAGGATAAATTCATGTTTTTAAGGCTGAAATAAATCATGGAAATTTTCAATGAGGTTGTATGTGGCAAATCAATACTATAAAGCAGAACTTAGGAAAAAAAAATCAGAAGTGCAGGTGACATCAGAGAAAGATGAGATTGAAAGTTGCCAGACTTTACTTATCTTCAGCTCCTGTAACACAAAATCTACTGTTCTGAAGTATTGCTAACAGAAAGACAGCAATGTCTGGACATCTTGCTCTGAATGATTTCTGTCATATTTAGTAATTTAGCAAATTAGTCAATCTGGTCTCCTTGCCTATGGAAAAACTTCCTACCTGTACTCTAAAGGTCTTAGCTTCTGTGCTGCCTGTGCAGGACAGTGAAAGCAAATGCTCCTTTCTTTGTAGCTCAAGAGCTTGGAAGGGCAAGAAAGGCTTGTTTGGACTGCAGGCACCAGGGTCTTTGTTATGTGAAGCCGTAACACTATTCAGGGTTGCTCTGGTTTTTTGGAAATGAGTCAGGAGATAAGGAATAACTTTCTTGTTTATTTATTAAAAAAAAAAAAAAAAGGCAAGTAATGAAGAAATAAAGATATTCTTAGTGAAATCAAAGGAAATGCAAATAGAATCAAACTGATAGCCTAATAAAAGCAAGCCTTTATTTCTTTTGTGATTTCAAAATACTCCGAGTTGTTAGGCTCGAAATCCTGTCAAGAAATTAATGTTAATTTTGTGTGTATATGTCATAGAATATTTGTAAGTATTTATACTCTTTGCATTATATTAACTTCTTTTGTTCTTGATGCTACTGTAAATTGAGATTTACTGGAACACTAGACTACTTGTGTTTTTAGAACAACTTCATGAGCTGTAGAAAACATCAAAACTATAAGGCACTCAGCTCCTGCAGAAATAGTGTGTTACTACCCTAATTACATCTGTCCTTGAGGAGTAAAAACAAAAGCTCCTTTGTCAGTTCAGTTGCTTTTCTAGAATCAGTTGCATATGGGGTTATGTTGCATGGGGTTTTTTATGTTTGTTAATATTTTTAAACAATTCCATTGTAGGACAAAATGTAGCACAGGATATTTTTCTCCTATTATTGGAAAGATAACCAGACCAGAGGAGCTAAAAGAGCGACTGAAAAAGCAATGCATTGCTTTGAAAACTTACTCCTGGAAGGATACTGCAATACAGGCACTCAAACTGGATCGCCAGCCTACAGAACTACAACCAAATTCTGTGCCAATACCTACCCCTCTTTCTGCATCTGTCAGTTCAGTTTTTTATTGTCACCCATCACAGCCTTCAGAGCTAAAAAGTAAGTTCAGAATTAATAATGAAAATATTAAGACTGATTGCGCCTGTGCTGTGAAGTTACGAGACACTGTTGTGTCATCAAATTTCATACAACCATCCCTTCAGAAAACTGTCAAAGTGTACACAGAGAACTTGTCTCAAGCTTCTGAGCAGTTCAGCAAGGAAATACTGGAACCAGATGTAAGTATAAAGAATGTACAGTGTTTTCAGGAAGGAATGGATACTTTATATTCTCATACTCAAGTTACAGATTTTAGTGAAAAAGACAAAAACTTATTGCAGCAAAAACGAAAATTAAATAATTCAGTGATTCTTCCAGCAAAGCATTTGAAAAAAACAGATGCCAATCCTACGTTTGTCAAGAAACATCACCATTTATGTGATAATCATCAACAAATGCAGCACAATGTCATTCTGGAGGCTGAGGTATCTGATACTGATGTGAACAAAGAACTTAATGCATCAGCTGCCAGCACTGCCCACAGTTCACCGTCTGGAAAGCTGCACAGAAAAGTGAAGCTGAACTTGAGAAGGAGTAAAAGAGAAACACGGAAACAGAATATGGAGTTATGCGTAAAGAATTCAGATGGACTGACTGTTCCTGAAGAGAAAAGAAGCACTTGTAGCTCACCACTGCAGACCTTACTAGAGTTATTTCAGACAAGTGAAAGAAACTCAGAATTTGGAGGTTTTTCAAGTTACACTGAGAAAAGATGTTCAATGAACATAAGTGATAAATGTGAAGAGCAGAATGCAAATGTTATGTGGTCATTATTTTCCTCTTCATCCTCATCCACGTTTTTTGGATTTTAATACTGGTTTATTTAATATAGTGATTTTTAAATTGACTTGAAAATTTAAGATTCTATTTGTGAAGACTTAAATTGCTGTATTATATGTACAGATTATTTGGTTTTCAAGTTTTTTAATGCAAAAGCTTCCATATATGTAAATATGAAAAATAAAACGAAGTTTGGCTTTGGCCATGTGTTTTGGGGTTTTTTTAAAGGTATTGTTTTATTGTGTCTGGTAAAAGGCTCTGATACCACATTTGGATTAAATGGATTTCTAGACAAAGCATGATGCCCCTGCACTTAGATAAGTTTTCTAAAATCATTGACTATGATACTTTCCAAGTAACCACATTAAAAATAACTGGATGTTCCACTGTAAATAAGGTAGTCCATTACTCACAGATTGCTGATGTTTTGCGAGCATTTGGTTGCTTCCCTTTTTTGTTTCTTCCGCTGTTTTAATAGATAACACAGAAACAAAGATGTATTACATTCTTTGACTACTCTGATATATTATTATTAAATTAAAACTAGCTCTGTTGTGTATTTCAGCTAATAAGAAAGCAGTTAGATGTATCTATTTTCATTGGGGAAAACAAACAATAAACAAACAGAACAGGTAGGTTTCTGATCAACTTGGGTCATTTGTTTGGTTTTTCTTTCAGAGTAGCCAGCCTGTTGGATTGGCTATGCTCAGAAACTGAGTGAAAGATACAAGTGAGAGTTGGGAAGACTTTTTTTTTTAATAATGCAGATCTTTACCAGAGCTGATTTCTTTCAGAATTTCTGTATCTGTAAATCATGAGAGGACACAAGCATGAAATCACAAGAGGCAAAGATGTATTAATAAATGTAGAGAGCCTTAAGGTCTTATATGAGAGATCTCAACCACAGAAATTACTTTCATTAATTTTTGCATAAATTACTTGTTTGCATTTCCATCTCTTGCCCATTTAATATTCTCAAACTTAGTGCTCTTACAGTTAAAGTGCTTTAATGTTGCAGACTATTGTCTGTCCTTTATAGGCTGAAACCTTGATAGCTGTTATCTGTGAGGGGTAGGAAAGGCTTCTTGGAGTGCAGGAATGGGTGAGGAAAATTATATAAAATTACTTTCCTTTACAGAGGGGATGAATTGGAAGCTTAATGATGAAAATAGCTGCTTAGGGAGTTAAAGTCACCTTTAAAGGTGACATTCCTTATTCCTCTGTTCATGTAATTGCATGTACAGTCTGGTGACTGCTTTTGGCTTCTCCATCTTACTGGTCACTTCTGGCTTGATTTATAGTTAATTCTTTTTCACATCCAGAAAATATAGAAATACACATTCAAGATCAACTGCTCTTTAAAATGTTAATATTGCTCATTTCTGTAATGGCTACCTGTATTTATTTTTTGCCTGTAAATTACCAGTATATAGTACTCTAGGGCTGGGACTTTTGGGTAGAAGATTGAAGCACTTACTTTGTTCTTCGTTTTGACTGACACTTTAATGATTGCTCTCTGGTTCAGTGAGTTCCATATATTTTAGGAACAAATGTTTTGACTGTTTTTCTTCTCTTGAGATAATTTTGTTTCGTTGGGGTTTTTTTGTTTTGTTTGGGTTTTTTGGGGGTTTTGTGGGTTTTTTAAATTAGTTGGAGTTTTTCTGGGTGTGGGTTTTTTCTAGCTTTTGGTTCAGTCTTAAAAGTAAAATTAAGACAAACTTGCATTTCCCCCCTCAGGCTTTGCAACAATCTGCTAGTAAGTATCTCTTGCTTCTGCCTCCCTGCTTCCATCCCTAGGGCACTCCTTAGCTGCCCTGGTGGCCTCCCCAGGGATGTATCTGCATGGCTACAGATACACATAAGGATTGCTGCAACGTTAAGGGTGAACGGTAGAACGAGTCAGTGTCTATGTTTTGCATATGATTAAATATCAGCTCAAAAGGTGCTGCAAAGAGAAGTTTTGAACACATTGGAATCTGGTTTTAGAATATTGAGGGGGAAAAAAAATGCAAGGTTTGTCATTAAAATATGAAAGCTATTGTAATCCAGAACACAATAGCAAAGTCACTGTTACTGGTTGCAAAAAAAGTAGTTCTAGTCATGATGCAGATTTTGTTTACTGGTCACTGTCATGTGTGTTAAAGAGTCCCCTTTGTCATACGTTCAGTTGGCATCACAAGCCACAGCCTATTAACTGTTTTCAAAACAGATTTACTCAGTGCCTTTAATTATTTTAATGCATTTATTATCTTTTAAGCTTGTTATAAAAAACCCAAAGTTTTTACAAAAGTTTGAATGTATTTATGTTACAGTTTGAAAAAATAAATTTGGAAGGGTAGTTACCAGAGCAAAGAGAATTGAGTATTTTCAAAACGTGGCAGTGATTGTGAGAAATGTCAAACGGTTCAGACAAAGACTACCTCTTTGGTCACTAAAAGTACACTTCTAGTGGCAAACCTTTATTTATTATATTTATCTATTTATTTATTTGTGATAACTAGATATTATATGATTAGAGTTTGAACTCTTTCTTCATAAGGATTTCTTCTAATGCACTTTATTTTTTAATTGTCTTGCTTTCTGTGACTGAGGAGCAGAAGTGTTGTGTCTATCCAGGTAAGATAGACTGAGAGGAGACAGTTTGCAATGTGTATGTGTGCATGGGGGTGTATGCACCAACCCTTCTGTGGGGATTAGTGATGCCAACACCTCTCACACATAGGGAGGTTCTGCAGAAGTCTCACACTTCTGAGATTCATGCACTCAGGTAAGCCCTGTGCTCTGCAGCAGCGTCTGTGGGGGCAGCTCTTGCCCAATTTCCAGCTGCAGAACACTTGACACAAAGCAAGAGGTGACTGTAGAGCTGGCTTTCCCGTTAGCGTTGCAGGGAAGTTAGTTACAACCTGAGAGTTTTGGCTCCTTAGATGTACCTCTGAGGATGTGTGCACCTTCATCCCATATATGAAGAGGCTCATCTCTAACTCACTCAGCTAATGTAGCTGGTGATAGTGTTTGTGAAGCTCTTGTGTCAGCTTCTGAATGAAGGAATGTTGAAAAAATAGTAGCTGGTCTAACTGGTGTAATTACAGTGGGGTGTGTGGATACAGGACAAAAATATGAATCCCTCCATGTTCTCCAGCTGGAGAATCTTTGTGAGCTATGTGGTTCATGTGGCCTCTGGACCATTGGCTGATAAGCACCAGGGGCTAAAAAAGGCTGATCATGCTGGGCTTTTTGATCATGTTGACTGTTGGTACCACAGAAGCATCAAGTCACAATCTGCCTTGGTCTTACACTGAGTACTCAAAGGTGAAAAGCACTTCTTTGCCCTAGTTTCATTCTGTAGATGCTCAGAATCTGAGAACTTTAAGACATGGGACATTCCTGGAATAGTGAAGTGTAAGATAAAACTACAGTTAAATGTGATCAAGTATTCATATCCTTCTTGGGTGACTAGTTTGAATGTTACTTGCATAACAGCAGGAAATGGACTCCCCTTTATCCTTCTCATTTTTTTCCATTATGTTTCGCCTCATGTAAATATTGTTCTGGAAAAAAAGCTATTTTCTTTCAAGTGCTTACTGCCACTCAGATTTAGCTGTAACCTCTATATGCATCTAATCACCACTCTTGAAGACAAATGAGGGGAAATTTTAGCAACCAATTGATCCAGAGCAATTGTACAACTTACTTACACAGAATCTATGTAGGCGGACTAGAAAATTAATACCAAAATTTATTTCTTAGCATAACTAGTCCTCTGAACCCTGTAAGGAGACTATTTATGCTTGCACTTAATAGCAAAACCAAAAGTAAATCTTGTGGGTAATACCAGAGTCACCACTGATAATCTGTAGCAGGTGCAGATAAATGTGAGTACAGTCCATTAACCAGCTTACCATCTCTGAAGGTGATATGATATTTTGGGGGTTTTTATTGTGAATTCTGCAAATGTTGCTTTTTGATTCTTTGCTTCAGATAGTGCAGCTATCCAAAATAAATGCTGAGCACCCCAGATATAGCTAGATATATAGTATATAAAAAGATTTGGGATGGAAAGCAGATGTTTGGGTGTAGCCCAATTTCATTTGGGGATAAAGAATTTGTAGATTCAGGTGGCTGTCTAATATTTTTGTTTGTTTGTGGTTTGTTTTGGTGCAGGGGGTTGTTTTGGTTTTTTGGGGTTTCTTTGTTTGCTTGGGTTTTTGTTTTGGCTTGTTGTTGTTGGTCTGTTTTTGAGATTTTTTTGAGTTGAGATCTCACTTCAAGATTCAGTGTTGAATACTTGAGTATGTGGCTAGCTGGCCACAAACCCCAGACTGTGACCTTCAGTACTGTAGGTTGTTGCAGGGGAGAGGCTGCTCTCCTCTCTCTGGGGACTAGAGACACAAGGAAATGGGAGGAAGCTGCAACTGGCAATGTTCAGACTGGACATCAGGACAAGGCCCTTCACTGAGAGAGTGGTCAGTCACGTGAACATGCTCCTCAAGGAAGCAGGCCCCAAGTCAATAGGTAAAGGATTGGATGACACCATTATATGGTGTATTTTTAGGTAGTTCCAGGAAGAGAAGGGAGTTGGACTTTATGATTCTTATAGATCTCTTCCAACATGGGATATTCCATGAGTCGCTAGAAGAAATAAAAATCAGTCCCCTGATGTGAAAGGACTTGTTGCTGAGATGTGGATAGTCTGCCACAATCCTCAGCAATGCTGAGCAACTCCCAGGAAAGGAAAACTAGGAGGTGGATCTCTGTGTTCTCTGCCTGATTTCTCAAATGAATGTGAAATCACCATCAATTAAGTTTAAATATTTCTCTGAAGGATTAAGCCTGTCAAATTATCCATTTCTAATCAATGTGTACAATAAAGGGACTCAGACATACAGAGGAGGATTTACTTCCTTGTGATTTAGATCCTTCAACATAATATAGAAATTTTCTGCAATTTAAGTTTTCTCTTTAGAATTAATCTTCAGTATTTACCACAGAAGTGATAAATAAATAAGTCAAAGAGTAAAAGATAGAAATGAGAGGTTTGCAAGGAGAGGAATGTAAAATATTTTTCAGCTCTGTTTTGACTAATTGCTTTTAGCACACACACTTTTTAAATGCCTTTATCTTTTTATTAGTTGGCTGTATTTCTAAAAAAAAAAAAAAAAAAAACCAAAAAAAGAGTTATAAATATTATTCTTAAAATTAGTGAAGGGTTTGACCAATATAGAGTTGGCATACTAAAGAAGGACTGTGTTGATGAAACATATGTATCATACCTCAGCATATCCACTGAGCACACAGACTGGATAAAACTCTGCTTTCGTAGTTGTTAGCTTAAAGCAGCCAAGCTTTGGCTGGCACTGGGTTAGTGAACCTTCAATGTGTAACACCTACACTAAATCAGAACACTGGTGAGCAAGAGAGGAAAGAAATCTATGATGTACTGATCCAGGAAATGAGTGTATAACTGTACTGTGCTGAATGGTGTAATACGTATCCAACCAATATCATGGATTCTCACAGAAATACTGACAGAAGCAGCTGTGAAATAGTGTGCCAGTGGGGAAAGTTTGGCCTAACTGAAATAACTGTAGGGGTTGGCTGCAGTCTGAAATGTAAGGGCTTATGAATTTTCTAAGATTGAAGCCTCATATTACGATACTGATTTTTTTCTTTGCTATAAATTGTACTTTCTCATTTTCTTTACCATACCCACCCATGGTCTTTTTGACACCCCACACCAGAGTTTTTTAAGCTAATTTTGCACTGCTTCAGCAGTTGCTTTAGGATTTAATGGATACTCTGAGGAATATTGCAGGTAGTACGACAGAAGTGTGAGCAGGACAGCATAAAACCTACTAGCGACTTTCTCCTTGAAGTTACTGTGCATTTCCAAATGCAATAATCTGCTGTTATCTTCAGCTTGTTGGACTGTCATTTTGTCTGTTTTCATATCACAGAAGCGACCTCTGATAAACTGAATTTCCTTCATCTATCCTCTAACTGGTTCCTTTAATAAGATGATATGTGTAGGTAAGGTAAACCCTACAGACAAATCGGGCCAGGAGAGCCGGCACTCCCAGTCGGGGGAGCCAGGCAGCCGCAGCCGAGCCGCTGTGCCCGGAGCACCGTCCTTCCCGTGGGGAGCCCGCAGAATGCAGCCCGGCGGGTGGAAACGCTCTTAAGAGCAGAAATGGAGGTGCCGGGTGTCCTGGCTGTTGTCGGTGCAAGCAGCACAGTTAAAATTGATCTGCGTAATGGTTTCAAGGTATTTTATTTGTTTTTTCTTTCTTTTAATCTTTGAGACTACAACGAGCCGCAGCTTTCAGTGTCATTATCTGCGCTGCCGCCTCTTCCTTTATTATGTGTTTACAACTGGTGCCTTGCAGTGGGTAGTTCGACTTCGTATTCTCCTGCCTGGATCGGTAGTGAGTTGCGACTGCCGCTGCCCTGATATCCCTCCCGTCTCCGCTCACCTCAGATACGAGCCGTGGCCCACCTTGCTATCGCCCCTTCCGAAAACGGCGCGGAAAGAGGTGCCTCAGGCGACCGCCACTCTTGTCCCATTTTTATTAAGAACTGTAGTTAAGGAAGGTGAGATACACCGTGCTGAGAGGCAGCACTGCTGCTCTCGGCTTCCCGGTAGGTGGGAGTGTAGAATTGGGTTGCAGATGCAGCCATCCCTCCGCTGAGGGACAATTATTCTCGCGTTTCAGGAAACGGACATCGTGGGGACTCCTTGACACTTCTGCCTCTTGCTTAGTCCAGGAAAGCACATTGTAACGTGAAAGGAATGATTCTGCGTTGTAATCCTGTCCTACCTCTTTGTTTAAAAAGCGGGGAGGGAGTAAAAATCAAAGAAAGGAAGAAAAAATGTCATGAAGAAGGAAATTAAGGTTTGCTCTGAAAATGAACACGTAAAAGAGAGGGGGGCTGACGGCGGTACGGGCAGGGAGGGAGAGAAAACGCCCCGGCTGCCTCCCCAGAGAGCCCCCGCCCTCACCCGCAGCTGTCAGTGAAGGCAAGTTTTGCGGCGGGGGTTCCCTCAGCCCCGGAGCGGTGCGGTACCGGGGCGGCCCTACGGGGCGGGGACGACTGCGGAATCCCTGCGGCGCTGCCCGGGCTCCGGGGCTTTCCCTCCGGTCTCGCCCCGCTCCCTCGCGCCCTGGCAAACGACTACATTTCCCAGCACTTCCCTCTTCCGAGCGGGCTCTGCGGGGAGCCTCGCCGGCTCTCGCCATCTCCTCGGCTGGCAGGGGGCTCGGCGCGGCGGCGGGGCGGAGCTCGGCAGCCCCGGCCCCGCGTCCGCCGCGGCCCGCAGCCCCCCCGCCGTGCAGCGCGGAGCCGCGCGCTCGGCGGCGAGCGGGGCGGCGGCACGCC
>CM031858.1:21068726-21314416 GCA_018697195.1 Certhia americana
GCGGGCTGCCGCCTGCCTCCTCTGCCTGGCGCTCGGCGCCCTGACAGCGGCCCCAGGTGAGTCGCGGTGGCGGGGCAGCGCCGCCGCGCTTGGGGCGGGGGCGGCGGGGAGGGGGGGACGCTGCGCCGAGGCTGCTGCGGAGCCCCATGGAAACGGAGCCCCCGCTCCAGCCTGCGCGCCGGGGGCGAGGGCGCAGCCGGGTGACAGTCCCTCTCCCCTGCGCAGGAGACGCCGGGCCGGCGGCAGCGGTGCGGAGGGGCGAGAGCCCCTTCGCGGAGCGAGAGAGCATCAGGCCCCTGCGGCTGGTCTCCGGCGAGGGCGGCGGCGGGGCGCGGTGGCCGGCGCTGAGTACGCGGGTGCGGAGCGAGGCGGCGCGGGCACAGGTAAGAGCCGGGCGGGGGGAGAGCGGCCGGCGGTGTGGAGCCTCGCCGCACCCTCCTCCGAGGGTGTTTGCACCGCCGGAGGATAACGCCCGGTGTAAAGCGATGCTCGGCCCGACGCGCGGCTCGGTTTCCCGCAGGAGCGCGGGGAATGCCAGTCCTGTGCAAGGCGCCCGAATGAGTTAAGATGGTCCCCGTGCTTGTTAATGCCCTCCCCGGGGCGGCAGCGGGGCCCGGGCGGGCACAGCCCGCTGCCTGCGGCGGCCGGGCACCCAAAATGAAAGTTGCGGTGCCTTTGCGACAGCGGGGCTTGGAACGCTGCGGCTAAATTTCGGCTTCTGGCTGAAGCGTGGGCAGGGTGGGTTTGTGTTCTGTGGACTCGGATGTGATTTTAAAAATAATAATTGTGTATCGGAAGGAATTTGCTTGAAGTGTAACGTGTGAACTAAACACAGGATGTAACGTACATAATGCCTGCTACCTAAACCGGGGTATATTTTCAAATTCCATAGAAACATAGAATCATTAAGGTTGGGAGAGACCTCTAAGATCATCGAGTCCAACCATTAATCTGGCTCTATTTGTGTTAAAAAACATATATATCTGTTTTATGAAGACCAATCCCTATAACTTCTAAATTCCTTGGTTTGTATTAAAATACAGTGATTTTCTTCTTGACCCACTTTTTTTGAGGCGGTACATATCTAAAGGTGCTATATCTATAGGAAAAAATATTGAGTCCATGTTGCTATAGATGAGGAACATAAAATTTGAGCATTTGAGGTAACTGCTGACATACAAGATGAGTTGCAGGCCTCCATTTCCTCCTTTTCTAATTGACTACTGTGTGTTTAAGAAACAAAACAGGTGAAAAATTGTCTCGTATTTCTTTTTTAATCCATGAAATATAAGAACTGACCACTTGCATTCTCTTTGTTTAGTTAAATAATAAACAAGGTCTTCATAGCATATGTATTTACCTCTGAATGTAACTTACTCTATGTAAAGATTTTTTCAGATATGAAGACCGTATTTACAGTACAATAAAATACAATTCTCAAAGTTCATTATGCTTTGCTCAAAGAAGAAAAAAAAATCCTTTAGGCATTTCAGAATTCTTTGGAGACCCCCAAAAAGTCCCAAGTTCAAACATTTTGTGACATGTCTGTTTTAAACTTAGTAATGGTTGCATTTGGCTTTAATATTAGGCTTAAAATACTGGTCTTACAGAACGAACTGCTAATTAATGGGTTTTGTTTTTCTGAATGTCTCAGCTTTTATTCACCAAATCTTATGCTGATAGATTTTTCAAGTCATCCTGATTTAGTTAAGTTGCTAATATGACAGTCTAAGCAGAAAAAAAAAAGTAGCACAGGGGGTTTGAAAAGGGTTAAATATGTTAATTTCACAACAGCCTCCACAGTAAACCAATATTAATGTGTAAAAGCTCTGATGTAAATGTGAAAGCTACTACAACTTTTCTTCCTGACCAAGAAGTTTCCCCGCTGCTGCTTAAATTATTCCCAACCTGTTCCCTGGTATCTAATGGTTGTTACTCATGGGAGGATACAGTAGCTGATAGTGCTTTGGATAAAAAAAAAATTGCCAAGCAGGCCAAACTGAGTGAAGAAGTACAGATTTTCTGTGATTCTGGCACAGAGCATGTTACATCCTAATTGCAGGATATTGCATCCCTTGCCCAGGGATCTGAGTCAGCTCAGCAGTAATGGACCAGCAGCGTGGCTGACTTTGCTTAACTGAAGTTGTGTAGGAGCTGTATTTAGGAAGGTACTTATCAAAGTTATAGACAAACTTCACAGAGGGAACTTTTATGGTGCTTTTGGGTGTCTGGTAAATATCACATGAAGTATAAAGATGCTGAATTCTGCTCATACATGAAGAGACACCCATGCCTGCCCTGAAGAGTTAACAGTCAGTTGCATATAAAGAGTAGGGGAACAGAGGTGTCCTCTACATCAATAACATTTCCATATATATTTGTTTGTTTTTATGATTAAATACACTCTGTCTCCATGTTCTATCCTTTTGCTGATAGTCTTTGAACAGCTGTATTTGAGAGTTAAAAAAGCTGGTCTTGAGTAGAGATTTCAAACCAAAGCTAATGACCTTCTGGATTAGTTAAGGGAGCATGCTTCTTTGAGGAGGTAAAAGCATTTGAGAAGATTCCCTGGTGAGTGAAGGACTAGCAAACATGCCTAAAAAAACAAAGATGCTTGAATGGGAAGGTGCATTCAGAGGACTAGGCAACAAGGCTGTAGTTGAATTAATGTAAAACAATGTAGTTGAGTTTTGAATCGGATAAAGATAAAAGTGTGGGGGAGAGAGAGATAAGCTGGAGAGAAGGAAGTCGCATTAAATCGGATTGGATTCCTTTAATTCCTAGATGAAAGCTTTAGCTGCAGAAAGGGCAGAAGTTGAACAAGAAGGATGCAAGCCTGAGTTCAGAACTGCACAAAGGGAAATGAAGATGATCATGCAGAGCAATGCAGAAGAAAATTGTGGCCTTTGCAGATCAGGAGCTTTAGAACAGGCTCATGATGGAATTGAGCCAGAGGGGTGTAATACGAGAAAAGAGGGTGAAAAGAGATAATTGAAGGCAGAAGTGACTGGGAAGTGATGGATGGTAGGTTTCTAAAAAATAATGGTTTGTTTTCAGCATATGTTGAAGTTTTTCTCTAGCAATTTCCTTTTTTGTTTGTTTGTTTTGGGGTTTTTGGGCCATTGCTATTATAGCTGAGTGACTTCTCTACATACATGTTTTACTAATAAATAGGAAAGGAAATAGTCTATATATTCATCTTAGAAACTCAGAATGTAATTGCTTAAAAAACGTAATTAATGTGCTCATAATTGTAGTTGTCCAAGATTGCTGAACCTCAGAACACAGCGTAAGGCAAATGTTGTAAGCTATTACATGTTCATGTCATTTATGTTTTAATGTGCAATGTATAGTGGACATTCGAGAATTCACATGACTTTGGGTTTTTGCTTTTAATTCCATTGCAGAATGGAGTCATTACTAGTATCTGTGACACTCCTGAATTTCAATTTCCCTATTCCTCCAAGGGTGCCTGTTAGCAGCTGCACAGCACTTAGTGCATAGAATAATCAAGATAAGATATAGCTAAAAATACCCAAATATTATAATAAAATTAATGCAATCCAGGGTCTTAGCAGTGGATACCTAGTTTACTGTTGTGTAAATAAGTGTGTTAGAAGATGAGAGTCCTCTATGTCAGGGACATTCAGTGAAGGCTAATCTAAAGTTTTTGTTTTTAAAAGAAGGAAAGTTCCCACCTTAGACATTTTTAAGGAAAGTTTTATCTCCGTGCCTTAAGCCCTTATACCAATATTTTGGTACTGTTAAGAAGCACATGGGAAACCACAAGTTTTGTAATATTTTCCTTTAGTTAATACTGAGCAGGCGTGTTCTTTGTTCAAATGTGGGAATGTGTGAGCGTCCCTCCCCACGGCCTATATTATCATTATCCATTTCAGATACATCGAATTGTTATGTGGAAATTTGTGAGATTTGCTATGATTTTCAGTGGGAACAAGGTTCTGACCTTCTATGGACAGAGATTCAGTCATCCCTGCTGGTTGTGCAGGACATGCATGATATATCAATTTCTGTTTCTCAAGCTGTTTTTCACTTGCTCAATGCCCGTTCTCGTGAAGGTACACTGGGTTCCTTCCAAGAGAGTAAAAGGGATGACCTGGTTGTAGGGAGCCTGAAGGGGCTCCAGGACCAAGCTGCATCTGAAGACAGAATTGTGTGTTGTTTGTAGTCCAGAGCGAGTCAGTAGTTTTCAGTAAAAAAACTTACTTGTCTTCCGCAGCCTGTGTTGTTTGTGACCAGATGATACAGTTGTGTACACCTATTTGGAATTATGGATTGCAGATTTCTGAAATTACTTTTATTGCTAATAATCAATTTCAGAGAAGCTATGCTCTGTCATGCTGAGTTTGCTTAGCTCTGCTTGCTCTTGGATTTGAAATCTTCATTAGTTATTCAAGGGTTGCCTAGTCTTTGCTATTGGATTCTTTGATTTCTTATTATCTCACTCTAGTCTTCAAACAGGATATCCCTCTTCTTTGCAGGTGCTTCTGAAATTGCTGACTCTTGCTTTCTGTTCTGATGCTGTTAATTTCTGTTGGTGTTGTAAGTTACTGTTTTGGGTAGCTCCAATGAATACTATTTTTTTTTCTTTAAGAAAAGAGCTCTGACTGTTGAGTGGCTTATAAAATATCTCTAGAGTTTGGGACTGATGGATGGTGACTGTTGGAAAGAAAAGTGTCATGAGAAATTGCCTGATTTAAAAATTCTCTTCTGCCCACTTAATCAAATTACTTCTGTCTCTTGAAGAAACTTAGGCACAGTTTTTGATCATCCTAACACAAAACCAAAGGGAAGGAGGCTAAACTGGGAAAGGGGCAATAGTTAGCAACAACATACATTTGGTTTATTGCTGAATTTGGTTTTCTTCCTGCCTTGTTGCCTCTTAAGGTTTGTAAAACATTAGACAAAATGTGTGTGATTCCTTACTGTATGCTCAGTGTATGCAGTTCTGAAATATGATAAGATACTTCACCAACATGACAATATTTTATGAATATGTGAACGATGGTTAAAATATTCATACTCCTGCAAATCTTGCCTTCCTGAAGAGGAAAAAAACCTACTGAAAGATAAACTTTGTTATAGAGTGTGTGTTGAATGATGTAAGGGCATTGAGGGTGTCCTTTCACTTCAGATACACCATTTTATAAAGTACTCAAAGTGTGTTTTGGTGTTTTATTGGCAAAGAATATTTAAAATTCTGAATTTATCCTTCTTTGCAAGCTCATATTGGTAAAAGTAGTTCCCTGCTTGATTATGAGATTTGTTATGACCGTAAATGTGTAAGTCCAAAAAACCATTCAGCAAAAAATATCTGGTAGCTTCAGAATTCGTGTTGTTTTCAGTTGTCTTCTCATGCTTGTGCCATAGCAGCCTGGAAATGAGAGATATTCTTAAAGCTATGGCTTAGCTTCATAAACCAGACTTATATACAGCCAAAAAGGATCTTAAAGGCTCAGATGTAACAATTTTATAGAAAGTCTTTTCCCAACCTTTGCTCATTGCCATGATTAGTGTAGTAACTGCAATGTCTGACTGAGGAGTGCTTTCCAGCTCTGGTGATGAATGTGTCTGTATTCACTCCTGGTCTGTGTTGGTGCCCCTGAGTGCAGGATCACACCGAGTATTCTTTCTGCCACAGTTTCACTGTATACCTGTTTTAGGATTCCTACAGTGGCTAATCAGCTTTAACACTTGCATGGAATTTTGTGTTCTGAGCAGTGTCATGATAAACTTTGATGAGATTTAGCCATACTCTGGAGGAACTACATGTGAAGTTAAGATTCATTCTGAAATGTTTGCCACAAGAGCATTATGGACATATGTGTTAAAAGGTCATGGTAGATATATTATCCTCCTGGTAGTCCAGGTCCCTTTTGTAGTTTTCCCAATGACCATACCAGTTGTTAAGTGACTCAAAACTAACAACTTTTTTAGGGCTCTGCTTGTGAAAACGTTATCACAGTTATCCTGTCAAACACTGCTTAAAGGTCAATCAAACTGTATAAAACCTTCAGAAGCCTGATAAGGTTCAGGTCTGTAAATTGTGGGTCCTTCTATCTAGCACTATCTCAGTGTTTTTCCTGCTCCAATCAGCTTGATGCCTTGGAGAGGATGGAAGATGAGGATCCTTGTCTACCACTCCCATGGGTTTGAGCTAAGGCTGTCTCTCCTCCCAAGCAGACTGCTCTTCTGCTTCACGGGAAGTAGCTCACATATCAGATGATTTATATGCCAGCCCAGGCCCATGCATATTCTCTCAGTCTGGATGATTGTGGATGTAGAGGGTGAAGTCAAGTACTGTCAGAGGATCAAGACTGGACACAGGATTTTGGTGTCTTCTCATGCAATCTATCTTTCCCTTCATCTACTGATATGGTTCAGTGTTTTCATCACTAGATTATATATTTTTAGCATTGTTTTTTCTAGAAATAGTGTAATTGTTTATTTCCTGCATGTCAGCCAAAACCTCTGTATTCATCTCCAAAAATTGCCATGACTCCCATCCTGTCTTCCTTTTCTCTAGTTTTGACTTAAGTAATTTATTTTATACAATGGCAAATTTGCTATGATTATCTGTGGAAAACTTTCAGGCAAGAAATCCTTCAATGCCCCTCTAGTTACCTTCTTTCCTTTGGTTTGCCAGTGGTCTCCTAGATAGTGTATGGATACACTGCTCTGTGGAGATGTCTTTTGGAGCACATACAGGATTGCAGAGATCTGTCACATGAAATTTAGCCCTTTGTAGCTGTAGATGTTCCCTGATAGTACTTATCTGAAGCTACTGCAATAGTTGCATTAATCTGCAGAGTAGAAATCATTGCTGCAGGGGTGAACTGTGCAGCAGCAGCTGTGCTGAGCCACAGCCAAGTGTGGATGTGGAACAACATCACTCTCCTCAGATGGAAGCATGTTCAGTGCAGATGAGAGCTTTGGACACTGAAGATTGTATCTGTGCAAGCTTTTAATACTTTAGTGGGAAGACTATGTGAAGGAAGTTTAATGTTTTTTTCCCTGAAACTTTATTGTTAAGCACTGAACAGAAAGGTGGCTGAAGTGTGTGTACTCATGGTTAGGATGTGTTCTGCTAGGCTGTGGCATGTACTGCCATTATGGGGCTTGGCTTGTTGAGAAAGTCCAAGTGGAAAGTCAATGTCACCTGAAATTAAAGAATTAAGAAGAAATCACAGAAAGTGGCAAATGATGTAGAGCTGTTTTAACTGTTGAGTCACTAGGAGTCCAGCTTTAAAATTGGATTCAGCTAAAGTAAGTTAAAAGCATGGCATTGTTGTGGTGCATTTGATCCAAGACAATGAAATTTGGTGATTTATCTGATAATTTGACCAGCTCAGGTTTGTCTACCTATGATAAATTCACTCTTAAGTCTCTCTTTCTTCCTTGTTTTTAAGTGAAATGGATGTTACCACACCAGAAAACTGTATCCAGGGACCATGCTTTAAAAAATGTGTACTCTAGAATGTGGTATGAATATAAAGTTTAGAAAAATAAATGTGGGTAAATGCTTTCTAATGAAAAAGTGATGTATAAGAATGTGGAGGCTAGAACCGTGCCTTACAGCTCAAAAATTGCCCAGAAGAATAGCAGTATGTAGGAATACACTCTGTTCCAGAAATGTCTCCTTGGAGTATTTCAACTTGTGAAAAATTCTGTGGGAATGAAAAAAATCCATCAGTTGTTTCAGAAAATATATACAGTGAAAATGTTGATTCATTTTGATCTCCTAGGCTGTATCAAGAAGAAAAGGAGTTTTGAAATTTGCTTTTCTTGCGTTTTTCAATTTGAAGCAGGACTTTGATACTTGAATGTAGAGGGTGAGTCATATTTAAAAAGTATTATCAGTGGAATTGATTGAGCAATGTATTGGCATGCCTAAGAATCTGCAAGTTTTGTTAAGCTTTTGTTAGTCTCTAATGCTAACAGGATGTTGGTAAACTTTCTGCTGGTGCCCAGGGTCCATAACTGGGAGAAGTTAACCATGTTGGTAGGCTTTAGGTGTGAAGGAGTGCTTGTTACTTCCAGTAGGCAGAGCTAATCTTTTGGTAGTAATCTTTCATTTGTATGTGAGACCAGTTGAAAGTGTTTGGAATTGGTCACTGATACTGGTATAAAGGAGAAAAGTTAGCGTGAACTCTTTTTACTACATTTGAATGCTATATTTTTAATGTGAAAGCAGCTTAATGGAGGGGTTTTGTAGATTTCTCTTATAGTGGAATGCTGTTCCTTCATTTCTGAAGACTAAAACTGATGCTGAAAAGAGGGCCTTTAAACGTTATTGATTCCTTTCAGAGCTTGGGAAACATGTAGCTAAAAATGACCTCAAGGCACCATCTGCTTCAGCAAAGGAAATGCCTTCACTCCTCTTGACTGTTGGATCTGTTGAGTTTTCCTTCTTGCCTAAGTGGTGTTCTTGGACAATAGTCCTTTCTCCAGAGAGATGACACAGAGATGCAGATGGGTTCATGCTCAAGGGCTGCCTGTGGCACGTGTGTTGCTGCCCTTGTTTTGTTTCTGTCCCCTGCAGATGGGTGGTGTGTTGGTTGTTTGCCTCTCACACTGCAGCTGTGCATGAGCAGCATCTCGTTTGGGCTCTCCCCACTGCCAGGGAGAGGGGTAATTTATGGAGGATAGATTGTCCTTGTTGGAGTCCTTTCCATCTGATCTCATGTTTCTTCACAAAGTAGTTTCCCCCTCTGATTACAGCCAGGTCCTGGGCTGCTGAGTGATACAGATGGAACACGTTCCACTACTGCTGCTGTAGTATTTTTTCTGATTCCTGGGCATGCCGGTGTATTGCTTTTCTTGTTAGATCTGGCTTTCTCAAAACTACAGTCACTGTGGGGAGCAATGGAAACTGGTGTTTCTGGGTCACAGGGTGAGTCTTTGTTTGCTCTGCTCCCTGTCTTAGTTTTGGAAGTGTAATCTTCAATGGTCGTCAAACTTTTGTATGAATTATGGCAGGAAAAGATTCTGATCTTTTCAAAGTTTCATTCATGACTTTTCTTTGTTTTCTGTATGTAACCCTGCACTTGACTAATCACATTTATAACAACCTATTTGATCATAATTTTCCTAGCCACTAGTATTTGATGAAGAACCTTTTTGAATGCATTTTAAAAACATGATATTGAGCAGTCACCCATGTTCTGTTTTTTCCCCAGCAGTGATATATTTAAGACCTCTGGAACTATAGTTGTATGTAATGTTTTATACGTGAAACCTTGCTGCTTCCCTTTCAGAAAAAGGGAAAAAAATAAATATGACTTCCCAGAAGTTCTTGCAGTTCTTCCTTTCACAATTATTTGAAGACTTGCAGTAATTAGTCTTGTAGGAAATCAGAATTTATAAACAAAATTTCAGAATCAAACTAACATCATCCTCTACTCTTGAAAGCACAACCAGTGTAGGATCTGGTGCCACAGGGCTTTACTGGTGCTGGAAACAAGTATTAGATTGCCTCTTGGGAAGCAGCATCTTGCCCACTCTGTTACTCAAATTTGTCCTATTAGATGTGTGAGATCAAATTTTGCTAAATTTTCTAGCAGTGACAGCCCAATAGTTCTCCTGTCTTCCTTGTTCCACTTAACATTTAACCTTGGGTGAATTTTTGAGAAAGATGAAGTGAAAGTGAGGAAGGAGAGCAGGAAGAGAAGCTTCCAGGGGCCTCAGAAGGATCCATGCTTCTACCCAGGAACTGACTCTGTAGCAGTGACACCTGTGTAGTATCTTGCATCAGTTTGTGCTTGGGACTCTTTTCCCTTGTGGTCCTCCCCCATATATATTGAGTAAATTCAAACAGTCTCTGTTTGTAAATTCATTTATTTGTAAATTCAAACAGTCTCTGTTCAAACACAAACAAAATATTGTTTTTATTTTTTGTTGATTGTTGTTATTTTTTGGTGGGTTTTTTTCCCCCTTTTTTTTTTTTTTTTCCCACTAGTAAGGCTAATTAATGGCATTTTAGAGGTACAAGTGGATCTTGCTTCTGAGTTTGAGTTAATTATCACTATGATGTTTATATGGAGAAAAGCTATTTTAGGTCATATTTATGACCACAAGGAACTGGGCCTTGGCACTACACTCTAGCTGATGGTGTTCAGCTCTCCCTGTGCTCCACCCTCATTTGGCATGGAGAACAGATATGTGATCCAGGACTAAAAAATGAACATGCATTTATTAAAATATTTTCTTATTTCTAGCTTTTCCTCAGAATAAATAACTGATTTACTAAATGTACCCCAAAGATGTGGTTCTAAAAGCATTTTCATCAAACCATGATCCTATTCTGCAGTTTTTTCGTTAAATAAACTCTGCCCTGCTAAATGCCCCAAAGATATTTAGATTTATGCATTGGATAAAAAGAGAGAGCTTGTATGAAGAATGTCAAATAATGATGATTAATACAGTAAATGAGTGTCTATAAATATTATGAGAATGTTAGAGAAAGTAAAAAAAGAGATTTTGCAGTTGTTTAATGTGCTATGATATGTGGATACAGTTCAGTGATACTGAACTTTTGATTAAAATTAGATATTTTCAAATGGCAATAGAGAAGGCCTGAGGAAATAATGCTGCAGCTATATTTTATTGTGTATTTTTGAAAGAAGATTCTTTCCCTTGGGATACATAGTTTTAATATTAGACCTAAGCTTATTTCTGAATTTTGTCTCTTAGCAAAGCTTTACTTTTTTTTTTTTTTTTTCCTTCCCGGTACATGTGAAAAAGTAAGTTTTGGAACAGATTTCTTGTTTTATATAGAGTAACAATATGCTGCATAACTCTGGATTTATTACAACAAAACTGAGACTGAAAATTGCCTTTTTAGGGTGTGTACATTTTACATGTCCTTTCATAGAGTGCTAACTGGCACTGTATTTCTCTATTCTAGCATAAATTTATTTGTAGTGATTATTTTCAAAACAGCAAATGTAGGTACATCTACATTAAATTTTTAGTGTATTTTTCATTTAATTTCATGAATATATTTATTTTGATTTCCCATTGGCTTATCTGTGTCCTTACTGATCTTAAGATAACTTATGTTATTTCATACACACTTACCAGCAAGCTGAGGTTTCTGTTCCATGAAATAGGGGGGAAATTAAATTAATATCTAAGGCATTTATTATTTTGTGAAAGTGACCAACTCACCAAATGTCTGCTATAAAATTTCATTGTTCTTACAAGCTTTGAAGCACACTTTTAAACTTTTGCTTCTTGTAAAATCCTGTATTATTTTATCTCTTGAGACACTTGATGCTTTTCTTTCAAGTCTAACAAATTTGATCAGAATCTTTTAATTAGAAACTACAATGCTATATATAGTAGTAAATAGAAAGTTCTTACATCAAAGGGCAAACATATAAATAGGATTTGCTCCTCAATTTTTTTTTGCGAGACTTCGTTCTTTTTTGACACAAATTTTTGTAATCTCTTCCAGCAAAACTTATTAAAAATTATCTAAGTGCTTTATTAAGGATACTTTTCAAGGAAGAAACATGTTATGAGGAATTGCACATTGCATCACAACACGTTTTAGAATATTTTTCCTTATTCTTTTGAGTAGAAATATTAATCATCATGTTACTGTGCTGCTTTCAATACTCAATTAATTATACACAATGCGAGGAAAATGTCTACATTTTTCCAGTTGAAATTCTTGTTAGTTTGACTATGCAAGGTGGTTAAGATACTTGCCTTGTTTGAAATTAAAGTCTTTGAAATACCAGAGCAGTGCACTGATGTTAATCTGCCGTGATGTGTGTTGGTTATAGTTGATGTACATTTATTCCCTTCATGGACACTCATTCTTTGGGGCTAGTTTCTGGAGAAAGCTGATCCCCAGGAGGACTACTGAAGGAACATCATTATTCTGTTGTGTTTCTTTGTAGTAATAAATAGTCATATTTGGTACTGATTGTCCATCTCCTCTATTACTTCAGTGATCTCTGAGGCACGGAACAGGTGATTTAAAATAATTGGAATCACATTGTTCTTGGTTTGGCAGGAAGGTTTGCATACCACTTTTGTTTTTGTAGAATTCCAGCTTTTCATTTTTGCTTTAGATAAAATATCTCTGTGCTTAGTGATTTGAAAAAATCTTTTCCACTCTATTTACTCCTGATCCCTTTCAGACATTCACTGAGGTGCTTAAACTTCACAGTCATTAACAGAAGTTAGCTCTGCATAGTTGAATTAGGTGCATGGGATGCTTAGTATTTTCTGTAATGGGCCTTGCAGGTCAGTGCAATTTATGCACCACTAGAAATTACACCTGAAGTACTTCAGGTGATTTCAGGTCTGTTATTAGTATTTTTCTTCTTCAGTTGCATAACATAAAAATTTCAGGACTTTTTGATTGTGTAAGAGGCATTGCATTGCACTCTTCCATTAAGTTGTTCGATTCTCCTTTCCTGGCTCTTGTTCATGTTCTGCATTGAGTGCATCTTCTGGTCTCCAGGAGCTCCCCTTTTATGACTCAGTTGTCAGCCACTGATGTGTCAATCTGGTGAAAAAGTCTCACATTTTCTGAGAATTCTGGGTTTGAGGACTGAATGATGTAATTGATTGTCTTGCTTCAGTGGTTTAGAGAAGCCTTTGCTGGTGTCTTTCTGGTTACTTCTGCTTGACTGAGGTGATATAGATGGAAAAGTATTAATTTCCTCTTTTTGGGGTCTTTTATAGGCATAGGTCTATGAATGTAAGCTCTTTTGCAGCTGGCCATTTTACTTATTCACTGAGCTGGCAGGTAGATGTGCTTGAAGATAATGTAGAGCCAAGACTTTAAAAAATCAATTTCTTTATTTAGTGGTTCTTAACCAGGTATTTAGAAGAACTGTTACCCTAAGAAATGCATTGTCTGGAACTCTTAAGGTGCAGTTTTTTGTTACCATGGATAAGATTTTTAGCTGAAAGGGGGAGAATGTGTCTTCCTCTTCATTCTCTCTTGGTTGTCCCCTCTGACTTCTTTCTATTGCATCTACCTGGTGGTTTATTTAGATCAGTTTATTTGTCTGACAAAACACAGGCCCACTCCAAGTGGTGATTAATTTTCTGCTGCTGATCTGACTTTCTGACTAGCCACATGAGCTGACAAGGGAGAGTTGGTGGGAACACGTGGCCAGGATGGGGCAGAACTGTTTGTTTTCGGCAGCAGCCCACAGTGTGTGGCGTGACAGTGCTTTACAAGCACGTATCAGGGAGGGATGCAATTTCTGGAAAGGGATGAGTTTGTCAGGCTATCCAGAATGTCTTGGTATCTTGGTAGGTTTGAAATACCCTTAAGATACACTTGGTTGCACTTGAGCTTAAACTTAAGAGTAAGTTTCTGCATTTGCATCATGTGTCTTGCGGAGTGGTTACATCTGTGTAATGCTTTTCATATTAATTTATTCATACATATTTTCTCCCTTAAATCCACATTAACAGTTTCTGTCAGAGAATAACTGTGGTCCAGGGTCACCTTAGAAGTACATTAGCTCGTAGTTGCTTATCTTAGAGATGCGTTCAAGAGAGGAAATCTCCCAGACCAAATCGATATGGTGCAATATACCTAGCAGTTAAAAGCCAAACCAAACCAAAGCAATAGAGTCATTTTTGCTCTTATTGTCTATGAAGTGGATATATTTTAATGACAAATGTTACATTTAATATATGTACATTTAGAAATCCAGATTAGGCTTTTTATATCCTTTCTTACTCATTAATTCTCTTCTAGTACCAGCATACGGTCATATAGAAGGCTTGGTTATAATCTATACAGAGCAATGGCATATTTTATTAACAACAAGGAATAATAAAATGCTGTAGAATCTTTTTTGCATTTAATAATGTAATGATGAGAATCAAAACACTGGGCTGTCATTATTCCTTTGATCGGAAAGCAGTGTTGCAGTGCAGGTGGATGCATGAAGGTTAGCTAAGGATAGCAAATGGGCTGCAGTGGAGCGAGGGAGTGACAGAACTGCCACTGGTCCCTTGTACCTTACTTGATTGTTGGCCTGTCACATCCTGTTTGCGAACAGCAGCCTGAAAATTCACATCTAGCAAGGGAAGATGAAATTTTAGAACCATTCGAAGCAGACTCTACTGCCTGAGAGGTGGAAAAGAAACAACAATGGTAATGTGATAATTTGTTGATGGTTGTTTTTGCTGTATTTGTGGTTGCACTAGCTGCTGCAGGCCAGAAACAGCAAAATGATGGTCCTGCACGTGGGTACCATATGTACTGTGGGTGTCTGTACATTCTGTGGGTGTCTGTCATTGCAGATGCCAGCTAGATGTGTGGTTTTTTGTATATTTGCTTTTTATTTTTTATGCTTTTTTTTTTTTTTTTTTAAGAAAGTAGGCTTTTAATATTTATGGTAATTAACCACCTATTATTTACCCAGGTAAGGTACACTATATGTAATATATATATTCATTTGGTCAAAACCAATGCATTTGTTCCAAAAAGATGATAAATTATCCAGAAATTATGAGAACCACTTAACAAAGACCTGGTGGCCTGTATTACAAATTTATATGTAGTAGGGATAGACAAAAGAATATCTGACACTGAGTTATATCTATTGAGGTGCCTTCTAAGGAGATTTCCAGTTTTACTGCATCCTTCTGAAGTGTAATGTAAATGTGTAGAGTTTCTTGTCATTCAATTTTGTATGCATTGCCAGAGTAGTGACACAGCCAGGCATTTTTATAGAGGGTCCTCAGCCTGAGCATCCTCTTGTAAGAGAAACTGTCCAGACTTCTGGGTTTTTCTAAAGGATTCATCTGGTTTTGGATATGTATTCATGGTTGTTTTCTTTTTTATTTATTAATAATTGCACTTATATATGTAGACATAAGAAATTTTGCCGTAGGGCAACTAAAGGATTTAATAAACAGAAAAGTTATGATTCCCTTAACTTTTCATTGCTGCTGTTCTTTTCCAAGGAAGCTGATATTCTCAGCTCTTCTGGATTTAATGCCTATTGAAAGCCTGCCAGTAGTTTTAGAGTGAATTTGATGATTCACATTATCCCATCCTGTCCCGTGTTTCCCAGAGTTTTCAATAAATCATTTGTTACAGTTGTACTATCCTGCATTATATTTGCTTGGAGAAGTGGAGTTTAGAGTCATAAGTGGTTTCCTCTTAGGTCCTCTGTCTACATGCTTCAAATCTTAATGCGAGCATTTAAATGGAAACAAAATAGGAACAAAGTTGATACTGTTCCAAAATGTCTCCAAGTAGCTTTTCCTGTTAATCAGTTAAATAACATGAGTGTTCTGTTTCTTGGGTGTTTTCATGTCTAGAAACAAGTGTTGCATTTCTATTGGGTAGCTATGTATTTTCTTCCACTACTACTAGAAAAAACCTCTTGTTTCTGGCAGCTGGGAGTTACCAAGTGTTCCCATGTTTGCCTGCTATAGGACTGAATTAAAGGAACTACTTTGGGGAGAAAATATCTTAAAGAAAGGAAGCAAGCAAGCAAGTTGTTTCTCTACCACCCATTTTTCTTTGTTTTTAGTAGCTGCTCAAGGCTTCGGAGTTTTGGGAAACTTTTAGAGGGTTGTGAGTCAGAGCTTTACAGAAAATGCAGCTAATTATATTTTAGCCCATTGCTGTCCCCTCACTGCATGAGAGTCTGTCTGAATGAACAGTTTCTTTCAGGCAGTGTGGGTGAGATTTGTGAGAGTACAGTTGTCTGACCAAGACAGTAATGTCTCAGCTGTTCTCTCTGCTCTGTGCCCAGAGTTAGTGTAAAGAACACGTGAGCCAGGGGAGGTCTCACTTCTCTTTGCTCAGTTTTGCCCAGTATGGGAGTTTGGAGAGACATTTCTTACAGAGTAGATGGTTGAAGATGGGGGGTTACTTATAGTCACAGATTGTGTTGCTGGAAATTCTTGAATAAGTCTCATGGATTCAGAAAAGTGATCTTTTATTCATTATCATAGACTGCTTTGTCTGTTTCAATGCAAATTTTTTTGGTTAATGAAATATTTTTACTTGTGTTTATTTTGTTTCTGCATGCTCAAACCAGTACAATAGGTTTTGCCACAACTTAATAATAATTCCAGTCTTTTCCATATTGCAGTCTACCCACATTGCTCGAGCCAGCTTCCAGGTTGATGCTTTCGGGTCATCTTTCATCTTAGATGTGACACTAAACCAGTAAGTAATGACTATATCTTATGCTAAGTTTGTCCAAGACCTGGTGCCTGTGAAATGGAATTTTCCAATGGCGTTTTTAGAGGCTGTATTATAGCAAAAATACTGGTTTAGGTATTGAGTTAATTTGTAATGGTATGTTTTATATTGTTCTGCTTTTTTCTTGACTAGCATTGTAGGCTTTGATTTTCCCATTGTTATTACTTGGAACCTATTCCGGTATAACTGATATTTTAGTGGTACAATTTCGCTTCACAGAATCACAGAATGCTTCAGGTTGAAAGGGACCCAATGAGTTATCTGGTCCAAACTCCCTGCTCAAGCAGGGAGCACCTTGTAGAGGATTTCCTTGAGCACCTTGTAGAGGATTGTGTCCAAACAGTTCTTGAATATCTCCAGTGAGGGAGACTCCACACCCTCTCTGGACAGTCTGTTTCAGTGCATGGTCACCTGCACAGTAAAGAAATTCTTCCTCATGTTCAGGTGCAATTTCCTGTGCATCAGTTTCTGCCTGTTGCCTCTTCTTGTCCTATTGCTTGGAACAACCAAGAGAAGAACCTGGTCCATTGTCCCTTCAGATACTTGAAGACACTGGTGAGGTCCCCTCTCAGCTGTCTCAAGGCTGAACAGGCCCAGTTGCCTCAACCTTTCCTCCTAAGATAGGTGCTCCTGTCCTTTGATCATCTTTGTTGCCTTCTGCTGGACTTTCTTCAGGAGGTCTGTGCCTCTCTTGTTCTCAGGAGCCCAGAACTGGACACAGCACTCCAGGTATGGCCTTGCTTCTGCCAGTTTACCGTAAATGCAAATTACTAACTTCACACAGAGACTTTCTGGATATTAAAAAGTGGATTTCCTAAAAAACTGGTAGCTCTGGGCATTTTAATAATCAAGCATAAAGTACTGAAGGTACATCAATTGCACAACAACTAATCCTCAAAAAACAATGAGTAGTTGGGAATGAGGTTTCTCCAGATGTGTTTACAGACTTCTGGAACAGAGAAGTGTTATAAGGCAGTAGCACTGTGAATTTCAGTCCATGAGGAAAGATTGAATAATAGTAAACTTACATTGAACTCTGGTGTGTGGCTTTCAGAAATGAGTTTTTGAAGTAGTTTAACACAGCTAGGAGTTGCTTTGCTTTTCTGTTCTGAAGTCAAAAGAGAATAAATAATAGAGTAAATAGAAGTATTTTGATAAGTAATTCAGCTCCTAATAATTTAACACAATGTTTTGTGGTTTGGTGTAAGAGTTTGCATGCAATTGCAGCAAGTTTTTCTGCTATAAAGATGAACTGTTCAGGTTGCAGTGACACCCACTCAAATTTCAGGTTTGTTTTTTCACTTGTAAATATACTTGAAACAGTGGCAATTTCTTTACATGTGCTGACACTAGTTAAAAAGCACACACGAATCCCTGCTGGTTACAGAGAGTGGAGACACTGTGCTGCTGGAAGGAGAAGGCAAGAGGCTGTTTTAGAAGTGTGATTTTATAACAACTGTATTTTAAAACTCTTGTAGAAGAAAAATTTCCTGCTGAAAAGCAGCAAATCCTCGACACTGAAATGTTTCTTGGAAGTAGAAATTTTGTATGCATATTTATACCTTACTGAGAGTAGGCACATACCTGTTTTAATTTGTCAGGTTAATAGTGTGGCCACAGTTAGTTTCTAAAAGATCAGTATTGTCCTTACAGTATAAATTTCAAGTCATCTTAGAAAAAGTAAACACATTTGTTATTGGTCTATGAAAAGAGAAATTAAGATTTTATGAGCTGCAGCTTTGTATGTATAAGGAAACTTGTAGGTAGAATTTTTTGTTTGCGCACATATGCACCTAGACACACAAACATATGTTTAACATTTTGTTTTGAGCTGAGTGCCATTTTCATGTCATTCTTTTATTGTCTTGAATGATATTGCACAAGTATGTGTATGGTAAGACTGTCAAAATGCTTTCTTATTGTTCTTAAGAGTGCCAGAATCCAACTTAGTATTAACTTTTCTTGAAGAGCTACATTTTTATAATATAAAAGAAATTCTATCACAAATGGTGCAAAATGAAAAGAAGAAGGCTGCAAGGAAATCAAGATGTTTGGCTGCTATCATGATATCTAAATCAGCTTTTAACCTCTGCAATATCATTTGCAGATCATCAGATAAAAAGAGGGCCATGTATACCACAGCAACATTTAAAATGTATTTTAATTATCATTCCTGTGAAAAAAAAAATCATTCAGAAGGTTGTAAATATTTTTTTCTTTTGCAGTTCTTACTCCCCATATTTTAGTCTGTGTGTATATTTAGACCATAGTAGCTCTATAGTTGAAAAGCAGTTACATTCTTGTAAGCAACAAAGTTCAAGAATTTAGTTATCATCTGGAAAAAGTATCAGTTTAGTATTCAGAAATTAAACTCTGCTAATACCTAAAGCATGCTGAAACAGGGCCCTGTGGTAAAATTAGCTCTTACATGTAAGATCTGAGAAATGTTGAAGGACATCTGAGAAATGTTAAAGGATATATAGGGGACAAAGGGGGAGCAATAATTGCAATGCATAGGCTGTCAGAAAGGAGGGACACTCCTTGCCTATGTCAGTCTCCTTTCTTGGAGTCTTCATGTTGTTTAAAGCTTAGTGTACCTGAATATATCTGAGCATCATCTGTAGCTAGAATATCAGTGGTGGTCAGTGACAGTGAAAGTGTTCATTCTCCCATGCAGTTCCCCAACTTATGGAGGAAAAAGTTCAAAATAAAAATGAGAGTAGCAAACAGGAAGATTAAAAAAAAAAAAAAAAAAAAAAAAAAATTAAAAAATTAAAATATGCTCCTGACTCCAGATGTTTGTCTGCAAATATTTTTTCTTCTTTTGCTGCTTTCCACGTGGATGTTATTTTCTCTATTTTTTTCTAATCCATTTTTTTATCTGTCAGATTCTCTGTTCCCTCTGCTGCATTTGCCTGTGCACTTTTATACATACTCTAGTTGTGCACCCTATTTTATTTTAGATTCTGTTCTGTTTGTGTATTTTCCATCTCTGTCCTTATCCAGTTCTCTGGAGTCACACATTTCTTTGTCAGCTTTTGCCATCAGGAATAGTTGTCCACTCAGCCACCACCATAGGTACTGCACAAATTTCTTATTTTTCTTTAACCATTTCCTTGTCAACTTTCTGCACACTCACAGTTGAGGCTGGCAGAAATGTTCACGGTGTCCTACTTTTCTCTCTTCTGCCACTGCCTGATACCTTCTGTTTTACCTCTTCACTTCTCTTGCTACTGTTGGTTTGGGGTGTTGAAGCAACTTTCCCTTCTTCTGCCACCTCCCAGAACAGTGGCCTGCAACCAAAGGCTCACTGATTTCTGCAGCGACACAAGCAGCGAAGATACAGGAACTGGGCAGGAAAATAAAGAAGTGGATCTTACACTAACATTTCATACATCAGGAAAACTGAGACCCAGGACAGGAGCATTCTGCAAGTCCTGGATGCAAGTGAGAGGAAGGAAAAGAAAAAAATTTCAACTGGCATTGAAGTGTGGCAGTTTAATTTAACAGTGTGCTTTCTTCTTGCATATTTTGGATCTCAACCAGTTGTGAATGAGTATTTGTTCACATTAAATGCAGGTGTAAAATATGCTGAAGTATAACCTGTAAATATAATAAAAAGTAATAATAAACTGTTAATATTACAGTGTAGTTTCCTTCTTTTTTTCTTTCCCTAGCGATAGTGGCATTTTCTCCACTTGCATCACCATTTTTTCTCCCCACCTTTTCCCCGAATTGCAATAGTGTTTCTACAATTATCTTTTTTCTAAGATATAGTGTTTCTTTTTAACTTTTCTTGCCTGTTCAACTGGACATAGCATTTAAAAAGAAGCCTTCAGATCCAATCAGCTGTATTTTTAAAAGGTTCAATCCCTTAGGCAGAGGTTAGGGAGGCATTAGTGGCTTCAGTGTGTTTATGAGTCTGTTGCCTTGGTGCGTTCAGGGCTGCATCAATGGAGCTGTTTTCTCTGGCCATCCTGATCAGTGCTGCTCAGCAATGGCAGAGCCAGGGCTGGCCAGCAGCACAGGCAGGTGCTGCTCCAGCCTTCCCACCCTCCACAGGTGTCCAGCTCTGGCCACTGACCCAGACCTATGTAGGAGCCACACAGAAATGAAGTGTGCTTCCTCATTTCCTTTATTTTAATACCTTCCCCTTACAGTTTTTAATGCTGTGATGGCATCTGTGTCTCACCAAATGGCTGTTTCTTTTTTCATGCAGAATATGTCTTCTTAAATGTAGTCACACAACTCTTTACACTCTCATCTTGTGTTGTAACTATGTGATTAAACAGCAGAGCTCATCAGGACATGGAACACAATTCCAAAAGCCTCTTTGAATCCCTTCTGCTCATGAGTATTTGTCTTAGAGCACCTGTGTTTGTTCATGGATGAAGCAGCTGAGACCCGATGTCATGATGGCCCAAAGATGTGGTCATAGGCTGGGTTTGCAAGGAGTGTGTTGCTGGATGGGTAGTCACAAAACCTGTAATATTTGTGCTTGTCTGGAGGGTGGATGGGCTCTGACATGGGGGGATCACCCCAGGCTCACTTTGTGGAAGCCATGATGGACAAGAAAGGTGATGCTGCAGCATCACCCTTTGTATAAAGATTGTGGTGTCTCCCATCATGGAGACAAGCTGAGAATGTTTCTTGAGTGCGGGTTTGAAATGTGGTCACTTCTGAGGTGCACTGTGGACCATGTAGAGTTCTTAGGCCTTCAGAAAACTCCTTGAAGCATCTGACCACCTGTAAGTGCCTTGGCTTCTCATACTATGACAAGAAGAGCCCTTCCTGATCATGTCCTTTTTTTTGTGGGAGTGTACATGTTGGTAGTCTGGGATCTTCAGCTTTGTGGTGATGGGGAAGTGCTCTGAAGGGTCGAGCATAAATAAGGATTTCATGCTTATATTCAGTACTTCAGGACTGTGCTGTCCTTCCTGGTGACAGTCAGTCACTAGGATGGAGCAAAACCATTAGCTGCTTTCTCTTTCTGCAATGCAAATTTAATTCTTTTGGTCCATGTTTTAGTGGAAGTCAAACTATACAGAAGTAGTAGGCTGGGTGAGATATGATTAGAAACTGCCACTTCAGGAAGATCACACATCATCTGCTTCAACTGAGCGTCTGGCCATATCCTGAAGGAGGACCAGCACACTATAAATTGATGGTTGACATGATCAAATACTTCCAGAAGGCTGAAAGATTACATATGAGGCAATTAAAAAAAATTCTTCAGTAATTCTATTCTCTATGTGGAAGATAAATACCCTTTTCTCTCAGTTTATTAGAAGGTAGTCAAAACCAAAAAAACTTATTCAGAAAATATTGATAGATTTTTTGTATATGTCAACCTTAATTTAAATTATTTCTGGTTAGTGATATTGGAATGTTCCTGGCACCCCAGGAATTGAATTGTTTTGCTTTGCCACTGAATGTTTTTTGCAGCTACTGCTGAGAAGGGTAGAGAAATTCCTTATGCCTTGTGGGGAATGCTTATTAGGAATGTCTTTTAACTAGAGTTTTGCAAACCTTACAGGATCAGATTGTAAACTTCATCAAAAAATTCTGAAAAGAGAAGCAAAATAAAAGGCAGCTTGACAGACAAGTGCCAGCTTTTTCATGAGATAAACTGCTGAAACTTTGCCTGTAATTTCTCTTGGCAAATGGTCTCCACAACTAATATCAATGTGTCAAGTAAGCTGTAAATGAAAAACATATTCCTAAATTTGCTCTAAATTGTAAACACTTGGCTCTGTGGAATTCAAATGGATTAATTTCCCCAAGTGGTTTAAGAAATGCAGGTCTCACTGTTTGTAACTACTGTAGTTTTTGGTGAGTTGTTCTTCAGTGCTGCCCCTGTGAGTCTCCGGTCTCCTGCAGGAGGGGAGTGAGAGACCCATCTGCCTTTCCTGCTCCGAAAGTGCTCTGTGCTTTCTGGTCTCTGTCACTTTTGTAGTGATGCCTGGTTACTGTTTGGGTAACTGTGTGTGGGAGGTGATGGTCAGATCAAACTTGAGGAGGAACAGCAGTTCCTCTGAGCCTTTTGGGCCTCCCTGTAGTCCAGCTGAATCCCTTATTAGTTACTTTACTATAGAGAGTCTTGGCAGCACACAGTCCCAATATTTCTGACTGCAATTTACTGGGATCAAATGAATTCAAGCTCTGTTCACTTTCCTTATTCATGCTGTGTTCAGGCTGTCGAGCCGCACTTGGATATGATCACATTTTAGTAATTTGTTCTTACTTAAAATAATGGCCTTTTCACCATATGAGAATGCTCTGAAACTTTAATTGTAATATTTATTACTGGTTTATGGGTAGCATGATATAGACTGGGTTCACGTCTTCTAAAGGAGGTACTGAATCCTGTTCTGCACTATCTTTGAATTATTTGTTAAGTAATGTTTATCATGTGCTCTGTGATCAGGACCCCGGCTGACCCAACAGAACTGTTCTTCCTCAGCCCTTTTTTGAAGTGATTCCCCATCCCAATCTGTGATGGAAAAGCTACTATGGTCAGAAGTGCAAACTTATGAGAAATACTTTCTTGCTGTTACTGTTGCTTAATTTCAAATGTTGATTTTGTTCTCTGGCAGGCTATTATTCTGTTTGTTGCTAACACATATTTTGTACAAACTGGTTTTGAATGACTTATGGGTTTTTTATGCTTAATAAAAAGTGTTGATTCTGCAGAGATTTCTGACAACTGTTCTGTTTCGGCTGAAAGACAAAGAAGGGTAAGGCAAAAATTCAGGGTTTTACTAGTGTCTCACTAAACATCCTGAGACTGGGGAAATTGCCTGGGATTACACAGTTAGACCTGTTTGTAGCATCATTGCTGAGGGTTCTTGCCTTTGTAGTTGTTTGTTTGGGGTTTTTTTTGTCTTTTTAATTTTTTTTTCATTTTTTCATTTAAGAAGTGTGGGACTTAAGGATTTGTCAAATAATTGCTAATTACTCTAGTTGCTAAACATTTGAAGCATAGTTTAAATCTGAAAAAGCTCTATAGCACTGAATTTTCCTCCCACCTTGATATGTACAGCATATCAGTGTTTTTTGTTTTATTTAAAACTTGATCTCGTAAGATCTCTCATAAAATGGCACCTTTTAAGACCTTTAATAATTCTTTGCCTTTTTGATGACATCCTCAGTCATCAAATATTCTTGCTGAATTCACTACTGCCTTTTGTCAGTGTCGTGTATAGAGGTAGCACAGCTTTTGCATTTCTAATTGAAATCCTTCTTTACTGTTCCCAAAATTTGCCCAGGACTTAATTTTTTTCTTTTTATTCTTTTAACTTCCTTTTTCTAACCTTAGAGTTGACTACTTAGTAAATATGATCAATGTTCTTAATCTTATTATTTATATAATCATTATTTTGAATTTGTAATCCATTGCAAAAAAACCCCAAAACCCGTGCTAAAATTCTAAGAATTTTCAATAAATCTGTGTCAGTTATCAGTAAGTTTACTCCCTTCAGTTTGTTTCGTACATTGCTCTATTATGCTTAAAACATCTCTTGAAAGGGTAAATTGTTTTTGATAGCTCAATTACATTTTTATATTATAATTCAGTTCTAGGTTAAAAAATTTCTGTTACCCATTATTTCTCTATTATTATCAATAGATTTTTTGATTTAGTACCAGCTACCGGAAAACACTATTGAAATCAGCACATATTTGCTGCTGACTTCAGCTAGATATGAAAAGTTTAGGTGATGTCTGAAATTCTTGCGAGTGCTTTATTGGCATCCTGATTAAAATGAGAAAAAAAGATAATTTTTAAAATTTAACTGTTATTTCCAGGTGTGTCACTGTGCATCCCCTCATAAGATACTTCTCTGGCCCATTAAAATTTTTCTGAAAAGGCCGTTCATTTGTTTTCCCCTCAATGTATGTTATAAAGAATATTTTACTGTGTTTAGGCAATTGCATTTATTGGAAGTAGTATTTGTTTGTTTAGACTAGATTAAAACATATGGAATTATCAGCACTAAGTAAATTGCCTTTCCATGGTCTGAATTTTTTTGACACAAAAATAATTATAGAGAATGTATTACTGTATACTTGAGTGTGTTTGCATAGAGACATTATCATTCTATTAGCATAATGTTTTTCTTTCTTGATGATATACCTTAGATTACCAGGTCATTTAGGAGAAATATATTTTACACACACATATACAGAGATACCTCATACATACAGAATAGTCATATATCAGTGCTATATTTAGTGTGTTTAAGTAAAATGGCTCAGACTAGGTGAAGAATCAAATAATGTTTCAGCACCTATGAATTTATCTTCTAAGTGTCAAGTATCTCCAAGTGACAGTAACTTTAACAGTCAAATAATCTTTAGCCATTGTGAGAGATTTTACAAGAAAAGCTGCATTTTTGATATAGCCTGTAAAAGGGGCTATGATAGTCGAAGTGTAATTTCTGGATTTATTGTTGAAATTTAATTATATCTTTATATGCTAATATCAGTTTAAGCACCAGAGTTTTTACTTGAATGTTGATTTGTATTTAGATTACTGCCACATCTGTAAATAATACAAAACAAACCCTTGACCTTTCCAACTATTTCTTAATTTGGTTATGGTTTAACAGCTAGAATAGGATTTGTGTTCACAAAAGCAAGTGGCAGCCATACAAGTTGGTCTAATAGGAGCAATTATTTTTTATTATTTGCTTTCTGAAACTTAAATTCTCAGACCACTGAGGCTACAACACTACTATGTTCCTGTGAATTGGTACTTATAAATAGTAGGCAGAGTAAAACACAGGAAGAGGGTAGTAAAGAGGAAAATGCATGAAGTGGAATGTGAATAGCAGGTATTTTCTCCACTATCATTTATAGGGCAAATCTTCCCTGAGTCAGCAGCCTTCCTGCTGATACAATTTCCTTCATAAGCCTCTACTAGTGTTGTCCAGCCACTCTGCCCTCTTTTTTACTTTCTCCTTGAGAACTCCTTTGGCATCATAACCTTCTGTAAAAATAGCACTTACAGAAACAGAGGAAGTACTGTAGGACTCTTAGCTCAGGGCTTAAATACTTTCCTCAGCTAAGGAGTGAAATGAATTGAAATTTACTTTTCTAGACAAGGAGTCAAAGAATGCATGGAGCTAGGAATGAAGATATGAAGAATGAAAATAGTAAAAATTATTACTTTCTGGTGGGGAATTGGAGAACCTAATGGATGTCTGGAAAAATCATCAGCATACAAACTTGTGTTTAATTCTGTAAGATTATATGAGGAATAGGTTATTTGGCAGTTTTCTATTCAGGATAGTGGTTCTTCTTAAGAACTGTGGTTTTAGTCCAGAAATTGACTCAACATGTGGTATTAAAAACAAAGTGTTGTTAACATATTGAACATCTTAGCTAGCAAATAACAGTGTTCAGCTTGCACACACCAGCTCTGCTGTACCTAAGCATTGGAATTGTTTGCTTTCTTTACAGTATCTATTACATGTATAAGGTGCATCTTTGAAGCCCACAGCTATTTTTTTCTGTGGTAGTATGAAATTTATGTAGCATTTTTAATGTGTTTTGCTAATAAGATTCAGGATGGGTTTGCCCATGTTTCCTGATTCAGTGGCTGGAAACAAGCTTCTTCTGCCAGATGTTCCGTGTGGCGTGGTCCTTAATGTAATTGTTTGCATTTGGTTAGGACCTGCTAGTGGGTAAAACTGCATTTGCAGACAATTGTGTCACCTTAGTGAAGAAGGAATTTCCTTGAATAAAACCACAAACAAATCAAATTCTGCACTTTGGTTTCAAAGACTTTGCACACAGCATTCAATTTTCTCCCTGGCTGGGTTAGTGTGAGAAGCAGCAGGCAATAACCGCAGTGTAACAACCCCTCTAGAATGGGTAGACTTCTTTCCTCTTCCAAAATATGCACAAAAATCAGGTTTCCAAATCCCAAAGCACCAATTATCAAATGCAAATCTGACAGCAAATACTGATCCTGCTCATTGCCCTGTTTCCCAGGGGTGCTGTGGCCAAGGAAGCCAGAAGCTCCCCTCAGCCACTAGGGCTGTGTTCTGTCTCACTGGTACCACTGCTCCCAGCAGCTCGCTGGGCTGTCTCTGGGGCATGGCCTTTTGTCACAGGTTTTTCACCCTGGAGCATGCACTGGAATTGTAGACTGGCTTGTGTGAGACAAATATTCTACTGAGAAACCTCTCATTTCTTCAGTATGACCGGAAGCTACTCTGTTTAAGTACTGTAGATGAGGGTTTGCTTGGCTATAACCTGATACTCTCACAATTCAAAGCCCTCGACCCTTGATACTTTGCAGGCCTTTGAACTTGACTGTGATTCAGTGTTATTGTAATTCTTCTGTAAGGGCCCATCTATTTCTCTGGTTTTTCAATTATATTAAACTCAAATTTTGCTTTTAAATGATTTTCTGATTTGAACAGAATTCGCTATGTCTCTATTCAAATATCTAATTGCTTCCATTTGGTTTTATTTCTTTATTGCCCAAGTTGTATGATGAAATAGTAATAGATGAATGAAGAAGTGAGAGATACCTTACTGGTACACCTTATGAAAAGAACTCCATTTTAGCTTTTCTCTTTCTTATCAAGTGTTTTAATGAAGGAATATGGAATCTGCTTGTATTACTGTAAAAATAAAAATAAATTCATGCCAAAACCAATCCCTTTATCAATTGACTGAAGTACTGGTTGTAGATAATAGGTCTATTTCTTTAAAAAAAGAAATGACAAAACAATGTTAAAAGAGTATTTATCTTTTGTCCTTATTCTGTTCCATTTATTTTATTTCTAGCATCCCAAAGGAAATAAAATGCTGTCATCTACTGTGATATACAGTGAGATGATGAAGAATCATCATCTTGTATTTTTATTAAAGATCACCTACAAAGACATATTTCTTCTAAATTGGGCTTCTGCCCTTTTTTGAGAAGTAAAAGGTCATTTGAAAAGAAAAAATGTTTTATTCTCTTGATCTTTACTTCTTTCTCTAGAGAAGCAAACCCACATAAAATCTAGCTTTTATAATAGCTGAATTTATTTTTACCCAGTGTTGTTTACCTCGTGTCAAATCTCCTTGTTCTTGCTGAAGAATCTATTGGGGAGGGTATAAATGTACAGGAAGAGTTGCAAACATGTGGGTTGTATCCATCTCCCAAAGTAAAACCCCTCCTGATGACATACTAAAGGCTGGCCTAAATATCAAAGAGATGAAATTTGCTTCAAAAGAACAATATTAAAGCATTCATGTCCAATGGGCATGGCAGATTTTAGGCTCTTGCTTGTGTGTTATCAGATGTACCATAGTGAGAGTTCTGAGACTAAAACATGGTAGGGATAACTAAATACCTAATTTTAAATGTTTTCTCTCTACAAAACAGTTCAGTTAGAGCAAAACTGTGCTCTTTCTGACTGTAAATGTGGTAATTCTGTGTGGCAGCCATTCAGTCTTCCTTTCACAGGGACAGCCTTGGTGGCAACAGTAAAATTACAATTGCTTTACTGCTTATTATTGCTCTTGTAGTGAATCACACTTTCCATTTGGTCTGTCAAATTTAGATAGTATTCAATATAGTTTTGATGAGGGAAAGAAGAAAAAATGGGCTTGATGTAATATTTCTATAACAGAATTATGCATGTTTTCAGAGCAAAGAAGTAAGGAAATTTTGATGTAGCTCTGCTTCCTAAAGGGACAGCTATTTCTACATATCACTGAAGGGACAAAAAGCTTTTTGTTTTGTAGCCATATATTTTAGCATCACCTCTGTTTATACTTAATTATAAAAGCAAGTGAATTCTCCCAATGACTTGAGAGATGGTAATTCATCCAAAGGCATCAGATTATCAATTTCTACCTATGTTAGGTGACCAATTTGATTACAGAGGGAACTTCCTAGAAATTACCCAAGGAATAAATTTAGTATTTTGTACTTCAGTCCAGAAAGCTGCTCATCAGTAAGTGGCAATAATGAAATGTGAAGCTGTAGAGAAACAGCAAGATCAAGCTGAATATGAAACTGTAACGAAGCTGCCAAGTCCAGCTAAAGAGATTAATATAAATACATTTCCAGTGTTAATGAAAAACGATGGCTGGAACCTTTAATTTATATGTGCACAGCCTTTGCTTTGGTACAGGGTTAGATGGTTTCTTTTGTCTTTCTCTTTTTGGAAGAGTGGTTAAATCTTGCATTACAATGTATTTTCCGAGCTTGCTCACTGATCTTTAGCCTCTACTTATCTGCAATCATTCTTTGATCTTCATTTCTTTTTTCCTATAAGAGGATGTATTTCTCTTTGGTGGTTTGCCAGAACATCACTGCTAATGGATTTCTCGTGTGCTAGAATCTTTACAATAGCCAGACAGAATTATATTCCAATAGCCTGTAAATCTGTAATGTACTGCCACTTGAATTAAGCAGCTATGCTGTAGTCATAATTTGCTTTTCCCTTTGCCTGCCTCTTAGCTAGACTATGGTAATTCAAGAGATGCAATTCATCACTTCTTATGGAATGTGTTTGTTTTCCACATTTGGTGGTAAGATTGATAAAATTTTGCAGCTGGAAATCTGAAAGACTAGGGGCTGATACTTCTGAATTTCTGCCTTTCCCTTGAGTACCAGTTCTTGTACATGTTTTTAGGGCTTTTGAGCTCTGAAGCTCATCTAGTCCCTTTTCTGCTCTGTCTGGGTGGCAGAAATGCAGCACTTTAGGCCCAAGCTTACAGGTTTCCTGTCTGATGCCACTTCTGCCCTTTAAATTCAGATTTCACTGACATCCAGTTGTGTTTCTTCCCAAATGGCCTGTTAAATTTTAATTTTTTTTCCCCAAGTTACTCTTATTCCTGGACGAACTAATTTTTGAAATACAGTAATAATTGCTTGACAGTAAATGCTTGAAAAGTTCATTTTATTTTACTCCTTCCTCTATCCTTTTCGTGGTTATATATCTCATATAAATATCCACTAAAACATGGTTTTCATGTAAGTACAAACAAGGGAGAAAACTTCACTGAATGTCCCCTTAAGATGCCACCTAAGTTAAATTTCAGAGATACAGAGCACTTGCTGCATCTGTTGACTTTTTGGATTCTGTACAGAAAATTATCTTCATAGAAAAAAAGCAAAAATTAGATAGTATTTATATATATATATCTATATATCTATATATCTATATCTATATATATCTATATATATCTATATATATCTATCTATCTTGGAATTCTTGTGATAGCCTTCATGTTGGTACATGGTGTAATGTCCATGAATTACACCAGTACAGTTCCACTATTAGCTAATCATATAATTCAGTTGGAATGGTGGAAGCTGTCAGAAAGTCCAAAGAAATATATATTATTTGACAGTTCTTCACAAAGAGCACAATGAATTGTATCAATGTCTGTGGTAACTTCCTCTGTGCTTTGTTTTTAATAAAGTTGTGTACACACACACACACACACATACAGATACATATACACACACATTTAAAAACAGAGGGGTATTTCTGCCCTCCTCCCTCTCTCCACAGGTAGGAATGTATTTCAGACTTGAATTACTTGAAGTAATTAATGAGTGGCTCCTGCTCCTAATAGCATCATAGAAAGGCTGATACTTACAATAGAATTGTCTAGACATTGTCTGAGTGTGCAGTGAGGTAGGTAATGCAGATTCTGGACTTGGCTTCTCATATAGGAGATGAACTTGAACACTTACCTTCAAGCAGGATTCTTTTGAATACTCTGCTTTCCATTTCTGTCCCACTCCCCAACCCAAATGAGCAGATTGAACAAGAGGCACTTTGGTACTTCTGGGAAGGAAGATCTTTAAAATTTTGTTGCTTTTGCAGATAAATTCTAAAGGGAATTAAAAAAATTATTTACTCTGCTTTTATTTTTGTTTCTGTTTTTGCACCTTGATAATCATGCACACAATTCTTGAGAACAACTCTCCTTTTTTTTTAAGTGAACATGAGAAAAATAAGGCTATTAATGCTTGGACCTTGCAAAGCCTGTCATAAGAAAGGGTTTTCCCTTGCCTTTAAGTACAATAGCTTAGCACAATATGATTGAGATTTTAAAAAATTCTTTCTGCACCGCTTTCTTTTATGGAGAAATCAAAGCAGCAACATGCTGATGCTTTACTGTGCCAGCAAGAATAAGAAAAAAATTCAATCTGACATTCAACAAGGAAAAGATGTGGACATTTTCAATATTTTGCTACATGGAAAGCAGCTTTAAACTGTTTTCAGAATTGTTTGCAGGTCAATGTAAATCACTGAGGATATAATCTTTTCACCCCATGTTGCTGATAGCATAAACTCCCTCCTACACATGCTGGGAGAATGAAGACCACCATGGTGCTATCTAATTGATGGTGTGGGTCTTGGGGGAATGGCTGGGGAATGAACAAATCATGAGTTATTCTCTGTACTGGTGTCCCACTAGTTCTTTAATACTTCTGGGCAGCAATCTGTGTGTTATTCAAACAAAAATACACCAAAAGATGTTTAAATGCTCTTGTTTCAGCTGTGTCACCCAGCAGAAAAAGAAATGGAATTGCACAAGGGCTGTGGCAAACTGTCATGCTCCTGCACTTGAACAACTGCCACCTTTCAGTTTTGCTTTATCCAAAACTAGAAGCTGGTTTTCAGTTATGCATTTCGTATTATCTCTGTTTAGACTTGTGTATAGCATAAAATAATGTTATATGTAAAATTTTGCCCTTGGGTGAACATTAGTAGTTCTGGTTGACTTCAGCAGGAGCTGCAAGCAAGTATCCTAATAAAAAAACTTTACTTTAGACTTTCAGCATCTTTTCGTACATTGCATATTCCAGGAATGTGCATGTCCTTTCTTTCAAAGTACAGAAGTTACAGGAATTGTTAACAAGTCTCTTTCACTTGACCTTGGAAAGCCAAACAGAGGAGCTAAATACTGTGGGAATAAGAGGCCAATGTTTGAGCACCTTTGAGATCCCAGGCCCTGAAATCTTCTGCCGCTTTACAAAAGCATTTAGGATTTTGTAAGTCTGTGTGGACTATTAACATCCCAACCAGAGCACAGTGGTCTTAAACACCATCTGTCTGTAGAAACTACTATAGATATGCTTACTGGGACACTGTAAGGGTTTGTATAATTTTTAAGCTGTTTTTTTATTATTATTGTATTGTAACTATGCAGTTAAGTTTTCTCTGGGGTTTCTGAATGTAGCTGACAACCTCTGCTGTGGTTTACTGTTGGTACTTAAGGGAAGAGGCAGAAGACCAATGTGGGAGGCACCTCACCACTGTCAGCAGTGGAATGGGCAGAGGAGCATTTCAGAAATAAAGAATCCTTTTCCCTGCCACCATATGGCAACCAAAATCTTCCAGTTCATTACAAAAGAACATTAAGATAAAGGAATTTAAATTGACAGTGAAAGACTAAGCCAGAGCTAGGAAACCACCTGAAGTTAAAAGGCTGAAGCTGTGTTAGGTATTTTGCAGCAGACTCTGATGATATTTTTATGCTGTTTTAATGGGTAAAGCAGGATTGCCTGCTTGCTTTTTAACTGAGGACACAGCTTTCAATAAACTGAAGTTGGAGTAGAAAATGTTTCTGTGTTTCTACAAGTTTCTTCATTAATGGAAAAGAGAATTCCCAGTGCCTGATGTAGAACTTGGACCAAGTTTGCCATCCTGATTGGGGGACTGGAGTTGTTGACTGCAGAATTTGTCTTTCGGGCACCATGGCTGTTGGCCACGTATATGTATATTTCTATGTATTTGTGTACATATAGCAAATCAAAAGCTTTTCAACTGCCCAGTCTTTAGAGTGTCTACCTGGGATGTGAGAAACCTGATTTGAGTTTTTTTCAGCAAATCAGCCTAAGTAGCGATTTTTAAAACATCTGCTAGCTGTCTTGTTTACTTAGGTGTCTGTTACTGTATGAGAATTGGCATTAGATAAATGCTGAACTGAGATAGAGAAATGCGTCAGCAATTTGTGGTAGCTGTTTAATGATTAAGCTGGTATTAACATCAGTCAGGAGAACAAGAATTTGCTGCTTTGGTGACTAACAAAAGTTGCATTAAATTAGAGGGTGTGAACAGATAAACTCCTGTTTAAGTTTTTTTGCTTGCTTTGCTTTTCCTTGCTGATACAACAGCTATGCCTTGAAATAATTGTTTTTATTCAAACTGTGACCCCTGTTTAGTAACTTGCAAATAAGTGGTCATATTCCTAATTTGTATAATGAATGAGTAATGACATTATTTTAATATAATTCCAGGGCTGACTTTAGTGGTGTGCAGGAAGTACAAGATTGAGTAGCCCTTTATATAAAGGTCGTTTTCTCCCTTAGAACGAACTTAATGTCTTAAGGGTTATTGGAGTTTTTAACTGCAATGTGTTTTTAAAAAAGTTTTTCTACAATTAATTCTTTTTAATTATTAAAAAGATGTTAAACACAAAATACAGATATGAAAAAACAGCATTAAAGTAATATTGACACCCCCAAAGTCACAAGCTGAATGTCCGGAAAGGATCCGGGAGAGGTTTAACAACTTTTGGAAAACGCCATCATTGTTTTTTGGCCAGTGTCCAGTTCTGGATGAACAGGATCTTAAAATTTTTGGTTAACTCTTTCATTGTCTTTTAAGGAGGCTTGGTTACCAAAATACCACAGTTTTGGTCTCTTTCAGCACCAGTGGACCTGTGCTACAGAGGAGGCAGCTGATGCTGCTTTGTTGTTACTGTCATCTGCCTTCTCACTTGGGTATTGCTAGACCTCAGAAAGTTTAGAAAATGGCTGAAACAATCGGCGAGAGAAACACTGTGGCTTTCAGCTCACTGCTTTTTCCATTTTCTGTCCTTGCTGTAACTTGGTGCAAGCATTCACCTATCACCACTATTGCATTTTCCATTGCATCCTTGCTATACCTGTATTGCTCCCATTGATCGAAATTGTCATTTGGTATGATTTTATTATATTTTTAGAGAGAGACAATGCACATACATATTGCTTTCCTGGTATCACACTGAGCCTGGCTATTTTTTGTTAACCCAGGCACTGTTTTCTCCTTGTCAACAGTCACGTGCAACACTCTGAACTGTATAGCAGGAAAAGTATTAATTTTCAGTGTCACACAGGTGCACTCTGTGATGAATTTTTCTTCAACTCCATGATAATGAGTATAAAGGGTCTGTGGAATTAGACACTTTCCAACTGTTGTGAGAATACTTGGTGCAGGACAGTATACCCTTTATCAAGTACCCCTTTGAACTCTTTCAGTGCGAATGCTGCAGTTACTTGGCTTGACATCAAAAGCAGCATGACATTGCTCTTGCAGTCCCACAAGTGACTTTTTTCAGCAATGCCTCTCTACCTCCTTCCCTTGGGACTTTACCTGTCCTCTTAGCTTGTGTGCTGGATCATCTCTTCTCACATATGGTTATTTTTGCTAAGGACATTAGGTCCAGAACGTTTATGTCCCTTAACTTTATTGCACATTAATTTCAAATTGTGCTTGCACTTGGAAAGAATGGACTGTCTCCATGCTGGAGACATAAGGATCTAAACAATCAAAGGGGTTTTTTGTCTTGCCCTCAATGTTTGCTTGAAGTTTTAATGTGGTTCTCTTAATTTTTAAATTTTCAGGTACCATATGGTATCTGCTGCACTATGGGGCTGCTGCATTCTGTACACATCTTAGTTCTGTATGAATTCTGCCAAAATACTGCAGAGCATATTTCTGGGTTCAAACCAGGGATATTTCAAGGTGACAATACAGCCCTATTTATGCAGAAACATTGTTCTGTTCTATTCTGTTTTGTCCTTAGCTACTGTTATGTTTAGAAGCCTCATGGTGTTTTCACTGCATGCTCAGTACTTCTGCTGTTTCTCTTAACTTGGGGGGTTGCCTCTATAACAAGGGGGGACTTAAAAAACAAACCACCTATTACTTCAAGGCAACGGTCTCCTTGCTTGCAAACTTGTGTAAGGAAAGGGCTCTCTAAGACTATCCTCAGTGCATAAATATCAAGTCATCTTCTTAGCAGCAACCCCAGTGCTTTAATCCTCACCACCTCTCTTGAATTGTCCCAAGATATGAGTCAGGAACTTGATGGTGATAGTGGGGTTTTTTTTCCTCAGAAGTCTTTGGTTCATTGGGGGTAATTTTCTAGGGTTTCAAACTGTTAGAATATTCTTGTTATCCATGGGTTTTTTTATACAGTGATAGCTTTGTTTCCTTGTACCTTTGTCGTACAGGGTATTGCCCATACAATACTTAACAGAAGGATTGCCTATCACATGATGAATTTTGAGGTATGTGAACAACCTGCTATATTTTAAACAGGGTACCCCTTTCTGCCTGCCCCCCTCTATCCTTTTCTCCTTTTTTTATCCTTTCTTTGGGAATAAACGTTCACAAACACCATTTAATGTAGTGCATAAGATTGGTCCACAGCTAAACTCCAGAGAAATATTTTGGACTAAAATCAACATATGTATGTTTCTCTTGCAGTGTGGAATAGTCTTCTAGTTCTGATGTGTACATAGTTTTTACATGAGGATTGCTCTTTTCCTGTTGTGGAACTCAGTGCTGCTACTTTTATAAACAGAAGATTATTAAGTACTTCCAGGCCTGTATAATTCTGTATTTCAATTTACAAATGAAATAGTCAGGATCATTGTTGATTTTAGATTGTTCTTCTAATTGCTTCCTGATGCCCCAGGATGTTCATATTCTGGTCCCACTTATGTTTTTTATCTCAAGTGCCTGAGGAATGATTGGTGCTTGCCCCAGGTAGCTGTTTGCATAGTGCACAGTTAGTGTCTGCAAGAGCTTCTTCTGTGGTTGAGCTGCCCTGGTAGCCCACCCATCCTATGTGTCTGGTGGTTGTTTGTAGTTGAAGGGAGAGCAAGGGTGATCCAGTCACTGGAAACACCCCTGGGGGTGGGCAGTTCCCAGACCTACCATTGCTTCACCCACAGTCTTGGGGAATAACTTCATGCCACTGTAACTTGGTCCATGTCTGTCCAGCAGGGTAGTAGACAATCTGTAACTTGAAAGGGTGTTGTGGGCATTAACATATTAAAGAGTGCAAGCTGCTCACCTAAAGGGTAGACTCAAAACATCAGGGTAGAATGCAGAACTTCCTAATATGAATGCTTTAACTTAAATATATATATATATATATATATATATATATATGCATATCCCAAGGCCTAGTGTGGTAGTAATTTGCTGTCTGAGTGGTGCACAGAGACTTGTAATATGCACCCTCAGGCTCAGGAATGAGCTATCCTCTGATACTTAGATGGTGGAAATGGGTGGGCATATGTCAAAGACAGCTACTAAATTGAAATGAAAATGGGAGAAAGCTGTGATGTCTTGCATGCTGAAACAATCGGCGAGAGAAACACTGTGGCTTTCAGCTCACTGCTTTTTCCATTTTCCCTTGGTGGGTTAAGCTATTTTTAAACTCAGTATCTTTTAAATAATGCATAAGTTAACAATAGAGACTTATAGTACTGGAAAAAACCACACTAGTGAGCTTAAAAAAACCCAGAAAATCCTACCCAGACTGCTTCCAGGAGGGTCTCTGGGAGGAACAGAGCACTCTTGTCTCTTCAGTTTCCAGACACCCTTTGCAAAGTTCCCTTTTTAGAGAAAATCTCCTACCTTTGAACTGAGATTTTTCATTTGCAAAGTGCCTTGCCAGTCAAAACAATTGAATAAACCCTCTGCTGAGAGAAGTACATCACATTGTGAGCCTTATCTTTTGACATAGCACAGCCCAATCTGGCTGTGAAAGTACCTTGGAACATTTGTATGTCCGGGGGAGTGTAGGGAAGAACCTTTTCTTCTGGGAATGGTGTGCTTGGATGGTTCAGCTGAGCTGTGCAACTGCAGCTACTCTAGTTTTTTCTATGCAACACCAGATCTGTGGTCCATGTGCTCTGTGGCTATCCCATGCACAGGCAGCCAAACCACTACAGCTCATATATCCATGAACCTGGAGCACTAAATGGCTGCCTGTGGAAAAGGAGAGCCAAGGAAAGATGGCCAGCAGGGGTGGTTCCGTCCACATGGCTTTTGCAGCCCGTTTCCAGTGGTCACACTTGTGTTTCTGTAGCTGGCACGCATCCATGGAGAAGGGTCAAGGGGAAGTGGTGGCTGGGAACATTGTCACCACCAGACCAATTTATTTGGCCCTGATGGCTCTGAGAAAAAAGGGGTTGCAGAGCCTGAGCCACTGGGCAGATTAATTATCCTGGCAGCTGAGAGATTTGTGACCTCTGCGGTCAGGAGCCTGCCTGAGAGCCCTGCCAGCTGATCCTGGTCCCTCTTGCATGTAACCTCCAAGAGTTGCTGGGGCTGAGCTGCAGGGCTGCAGCTGCTCTGCTCTGCCTGGCAGGGGCTCAAGCAGTGAAGTTAGAGGTGGAGCAGGACTGTGAAATTAAGAGTGTTCCCAGGGGATTTGGGTCTGCTGCATTTTTCATGTCATCCAGATCTAGTTTTGCTAATAAGACCTCTGACTGAAGAAAAGGGGGAAAATGTCAGTTTTCAGTAATCCATGTTTGCCTTTTTTTCCTAAAAAGTGAACTCTGATGATCTTAAGGGGAAAAGAGAGAGAAGTGGATTATTTAGGGATCCAGTACCAATCATGTAATTTTATTCCCTTTCACTTTTGTCAAATGCTTTTATATTATCTTGTAGACAGTAATAAATATTCATGTGGGTGGAAAGATAGCACTTCTTTTTTTTTTTTCCCAAGTACATTTGGAAATAATTTGCACTCTGGTTGTTTGAAAAATTACACTTCTGTGCTGGTTTTCAAATACATTATTTTAATGCTTGATGAGATATTTTGGGTTATGAAATGGTTAGTGGTTTGGAACTCTTTCACTGTAAGAACTCTTTTTTTATCTTGTTCCTTAAATTTCTAAGAATCTGTATATGGAAGGTTTTACTATTGATTGTATTTGGTAAGGAAGGCTTACTAATTCTTAAGCTTACTAGTTCTTAAGAACTTGTCTGTTCTTAAGACACTAATGAATTAATATTAAAGAAATAAAGGTAGTACCAGTGTGTTAATCATAGTCCAGTAATTGATATAAGAGATAAAAATAATTATCAATTTTATACAAGCACAGCAAGAATATTTGTAATTCCTTTTTGTGTCACTGACAAGGGTGACAATTTGTGATATCTGTTTAATTTAGAAAAATTAAGCATAAAGTGGTGGGTGCAATAACTGTTGCTTTTCAGGCTGTTGCTCATGGTTTAGTGTCAAGGGGAGAACTCTTAAGAGTTTTGGGATGAGTCTCAGTGGAGATTTGAAGAAAATTTTCTTTCATTCACATAGTAACAGTAAGGAATGAGGACTCTAGTTAAAAATCCACGTGTCAGTTACAAAGCATTTTGTAGAGGTTGTAAAGAAGGGAATAATTTGACTCTATCTTGCAAAATATGTTGTACGGTTTTTGTAACATTGCATGTATGAATCCTTCTGAGTATTTACCCAGATACATAACAGGGTGCTTTAAACAGCTGGCATAGGTGGGTTTTACCTTTTACAGGCTCACAGGCTGTGTGTGTTTCTTGTCTTTCCTCACACTGAAGGCCTAGGACACAAGAGGTGGTGAGTGCTCCCTGCTGCTCCCTGCTGTGCCTCTCATCCAGTTCTGGCTGAGTTTTAGGATGCCCAGCTGGTCTGCAGCTGTTCCAAGAACCTCTACTTTTCCTCCCTCTTTTCCTGTCCCTTTGTCTCAAGTTGGATTCTTTCAGAGAGTTGCGCTGTTGTTTCCACTCTCTTCAAGCTTGTTACTACGGGTGAAGTGACACGCAACAGTCTTGTGGCCTCTGCCCTGTAGCCTGTATAAAGAGTTGACACTCCACTTTGGCTTTTCCAAGTTACCTGGCTTCAAGTGGAGCACTGAAAGTTGTTCAGGTGAAATGTGTCTCCAGGCTGTATGTTACTTGTAATATTTTAATTATTTTCAGACCTAGAAAGATGCTTCAGATCAAAGTCCAAGTTTACATTGAGGAGAAATCCTTGCCCTCGATCTCTAGTCCTAGGACAATGTACAAAATCTAGAAGAACATGAATGTCTTCATGCTTGGAGAAGTCTTTGTCTCTGATGTTCCTGAGAAAGAAAACTATGCAGCATCCTTGGAAGGCTATCTTCACTCTGCTTTCACTTCCTAGGCTTTAAAGCTTTGCAGTCTCATGGCAGCAGTGTCTGTTTTCAGAATCTTCTCTCTCAGGACATGATACATGGAACAACACCACAGATAATATGGTGGATGGTCATATGACTGAGCCCATGCCCCTGTCTGAGTTATTCTCCTAGGAAAGACTTTAGGTGGCATCTCACACCTTGTGCTTCTGGCATCTTCAGTGGTGCTGCCTGCAATGACTCTGTGTGCCGGGGGGATTTCTCTCATAGACCCTTTATATATAAACACAGATGGTCACACATAGCCATTTCTTTTTTATGACAGATGGATTGAAAACTTTATTATTCTTATTTAGGCTAAAATAAAACCTCCTGATAATGTCTTTATTTCTGTTAAATGGAAAGCCTTCTGGTCCTTGAAGATCTTGGAGGTACAAATACACCTCACAGTTCTGGCCAGCTCTGAATTTGTCATGGTAGAAATCTTCCATCTGTAAGACAAATGTTTCAAAGTCCCAGCAATTTCAATTGAATTTTTGCCTAATTATTTTTTGGAGTTGGGTGAACTCTGTTGTGAAATTCTACAGTAGGCTTGCCAGGGATAACCTGTGTTCTTATCAAAACCAAAAAAAATATATTGCTGTAAAGAGATGATTTTCTATTAGAAAACCAATGTGTCTGTTTGCCAAAATACCATCCAGTTTATCAGTTTTTCAGACAAAGCCAACAACAAAAATGGAATTTGGGGTTTTTTTGGGCAATTGTTTCTTTTTCTTCTTGATGGGTGAGAAGCAACAACAGAAGGAGAAAAGGCAAACACAAACATTCTTTAAAAATATTGCAAAAGCTTTTCAAGTCTTGACTTACATAAAAAAAATATACAATATTTAGCACTTTCACAAACTTTGACTTACAACTAAACTAGTTTACTAGTTTACTTATAAGTAAACTAGTTTACTTTTGTGGTTATCATTCTTTTGGTTGTATTCTATTTTTGCAAGCTTTCTTTTTTTCTCCCTGGATGAAATACTGCATTCTGTGTTTCATTCACAGATTAGTATGTTGTTGTTACCCAGTCATTAACTTCTCTTCAGTTGTAGTGTAGGGTTATATGCTGTACAACTCTGAACAAATTGAATTTAAGACAAGAGTGTTATTGTGCTTTTGGAAATGATATTGTGCAAGTCTGGGATAGTAACTCATGATTTTTACCATGTCCTTTTATAAACCCATATCAATAGTACTGCTAAAATATGTATTTGTATCCTGAATAAATTATTGGGGCTCAAGTGGCCAAGTAGCAAAGAATAATTGCTTATTTTGACTTGTTTTCCAATTCATTACAAGTTGGTCATTTAGAAAAGATGAATAAGATTCTATTTTGGTGTTTTTCTCTTATTTAAGTATCTTTGAAGATTAAAAAAGGAATTGCTTGGGGGGAAAAACTGATTTGGAAAAAAATGTTCATACACTCTCATTAGACAAAGGGGCAAAGGGGTCTGGTTTTTGTGTGTTGAATTACCACTAGAGAATGGAAACTCCTGATTAAACTGTAAAGCTTCTGTGCCATTTATGGTCCACTTAGGGCTGGGCAAAGATGGTAACAAAGTAGAGCTTTCTGAGCTTTTACTGTATGGTACTTTCTGTGTTTTAAGATACACTGGAAAATTAAATGAAAGGATCTTGGATACAAAATTATGATACTGCACAGAACCTTATCAACATACTGTAGGCAAAGGCCTTTAAATACCAGGGCTATATTTAGACAGTGGGGAGGGAGTATGCTGGTCAGATAGCTTAGGGACCTTCCTTAGGCTTTAGGGATGGGGTCAGCTACGCCTGGGACACTGAATGGGTTTGCTCTCTGCTCATGTCTTTTGCAATTTTAGTTTATTTACAGTTCTGTCTTGTCACCGTCCTGAGGTCATGGTGTGATAGAATAACTAAGACTACTGCATTATAGTACAGCTGGAGTATAAAAAATATAATAATATATAACCATAAATAAAAATAGAGAATAGTAGTACAGTATAAATAATCATTCTTTCACTGTCATTTCTGTTGATTGTGAGGCCGGGTTTCTGCCTTGCTACAAGGAGCAACTCCCATGCTTTACTGCATGCCATGGCTTTTGAGTACCAAGTCTAACGCTACATTTTCTGCATAAGGGTCACCTTCTATTTCATTTTCTGTGAATGAAGCTAAAGCACATGCATGGATTCAGGCAGGCATACCCTGGCATGCTTGGCATAGAGCCAATCACTGTAATCTGAAGTTAAGATGTCATGAATGTTGCCTTATCTCAGAGGGCTTAGGTCTTTCAGGGGCTGAGTGCCCTTGACTCTCACTCATTTAAGTGGGAACTGGGCAGCTTCCCCTTGTGCATGCACAGATTAAATGTACTGAAATATGAATTTCACATTTCAGAACAATATCATCATCCTGTGTATTAGGAAGGTTTCTCAAACAGCTTGCAATACCTTGAATAGCACTACTTCATCTCCTGCTTCTCAGTTACCTCATTCAAAGATGAAAATGTTTTCTCTCCTCATCTTGTCCTTAATGTGTGCTTCCTGCTGATATTATATATTAATTCTGCAAATGCATTATTGAACTTCAAAAGAGCATTTTAGATTGCAAACTGTTAAAAAGTGAAATGGATATTTGAGTTAAGGGAGAACACATTTACTCTACTTTTAATTTGTTCAAATAATGTTAATTTTTTACTATCTGTATATATGTCTTAAGACTTAGTAGAGAATTATCATTGCATTTCAGGAGTTTGCTTGTGTTTCTGGTGTTTAATTGAGTTTTATTTGAGGAAATTTTAAACTCAAGTTCAATACAAAAACCAAACCCATATATATTTGGATAGATTCTGTGTTATTTTTCATGTCTTCCACAATGAAAAGCTGTAGGGTTTATACTACTAAAATGAATTAAGCTGTGGAAATGCTGGAATTCTCCATGAAAAATTTGTCTATACCCCAGAGACTGTGACCATCAATGAAGAGAAAGCCTGTTGTATTTAGAGAAGGGTTCCGCTCTATTAAGATTTGTTTCCCTTAAAAATATTACATAAGAAAGTGTAATGTCAGTAGATTTTAGTGATGACAGGCACTTCTTGTAATGCAGAAGGTGTAGAAGGTCTTTGCTCTGCTCTCTAACCAAAATATGAAACTGTTGCATAAAGTCTGAATTCATAAGGTGATGATACAGATGTTGGAAGAGCTGGAATCTGTCTGTTCTGCAGTGCATCACCCATCTGGTTTAAACATGTTTTCCTACAAAATAACTTTCTTTTAAACTTGTGTGTATCTTTAGGGTTCACTCACAACACATTTGTATTCTCATTTTGAGTGTTTTAGCAGTTACATTTCTTGGCCAAAAATATCAATCTGAAATGCACAATGCTTATTCTGGATAATGAACTGACTTTCAAAAGTGCTGTGTTTTCAAAAGTGCTTTGTTAATGGATATAATGAATGCTTAACAGCTCAAAATATCTCATGCTTGAGTTCTTGAGAGAAAATGTCAATTTAGGAATGGAGAGGGAAGAATTGACAGTAAGTCCAGGAGACTTAAAGCAAAACCTGTTGTATCTCAGACATGCCAGCATTTTCCAGTTAGTCTTGCTTTTGCTTCCTTTGGTCCAATGAATCACTTGTATGGCACAGAGTAGAAATGATGGAGTTGATTAGAATCCAAGTGTAGTCTGAAATGCAATGATTAGGTTACATATCTTTTTAGAGATACTCCAGTTATACTCCTTGATCTGAATCAAGCAAATCAGGGCTTTGAATGTGACTGTACAGAGTTGGTTCTTTGGCTATATGGAGGTACTTTCTGGGGAAAATAAAAAAGGAAAATATAAAGAAAAAAGAAAAAAAATGTTCAAACTCTTTAACTGTTGCATTTTGGACTAAGATTTCACTCTGGGAAAGTTAGAGGAACTTTTTTGGTATAAAACCATTTGTTGGAAATTCCTGGCCAGCACTTATTAAAAGACATGTTTTCAGGGCATCCGTGGTGTCTCAGACATCTTGCTTATGTGTCCTTATACTCTGTTTCTCTACCTGTTATACAACATAATTGATTCAACCTTCACATGCTGCTGGTCCATCAGAAAAACAAATGTAAAAAGAAAATGCATTTATTCCTGTGAAAGCATTGCTTAAACTTAGTCACTTTACTTCTGAAATATCTTTTTTATAAGTTTCTGATTATGGCAATCATGAGATCACATCATCCCTCCCCAAACACCGATAGCTATATGTAGAGTCAATAAACTTGGAAGGAAATGTTAATCAATGCATATGTCTGTGATTTAGGAAACAGCTATATTTATTTTTCTGAATTGTAGTTTAGTTCTTGTCTTCAAATATTAAGATAGAGTGTTGCAGATTTCAGTTGTACTAGCAGTGTTGCCAGATGTACTGAAAAATTTCCCACGAAAAAGCATTACAGAACTGATTAATTGGTAGTAGAATTGTAAATATATCTGGCTCTGTTTTTTTGAGGGGGAAGTCTGGATGTATAAAAATATATATAACCTTGTATGTTTTGTAACTTAAAACCCATTAGTATTCTTGGAGGTTGGTTAGCTCTAATTTATATTTTAGCTCAGAATTAAATACTACAGTATTATGTGGAGCTTTTGGAAGGCTTTTTCTTGTTCTGCAAGCCACATTAGTGTCCCTGATGATCACTTATCAAATTCATTGCACTCTAGAACTTGAATCTTGAATCCAGCTTTTATTATAAGCAACACATGACATGTTAGGGGTAATATTTTTAGAAACATAAATAATTTAAAGTACTGAGCAAGATTCTATAAATATGGAGTAAGGATGACAATGAGGATATCCTTAAACATATTTGTATTGAAAAGGAGAATACAGTCTTGAATGTGTGCTTGTCAGTGTGAGCTGTAGGTATAACCTGTAGTGCCCTTCATCTAAATTATTGTTGTCAAAACAATATATCACACATGATATTCCCTAAGAACTGATGAGCACTGTTGTGAGAGGCTCTGGAACTCTCTGCTGAGGTGCTGGATTGTATTCCCAAAGTATTCCCCTGCCTGATTTTCAGAGGTGCCTAAATTAGGAAGCAAGTCACCCATGATATTTGTAACCAGCAGGGAGAGTGTGGGCTCCTGCAGAGGGTACTCAGGGCAGGAGTTTGGTGGGAGGGTAATGTCTTGCCTTTGTGACAACTGCTCTCTCTCTCTCTCTCTCTCTCTCTCTCTCTCCCTCTCTTTCTCTCTCTCTCTCTCTCTCCCTCTCTCCCTCTCCCTCTCTCTCCCTCTCTTTCTCTCTCTCTCTCTCTCTCTCTGCTGATTGTGGAGTAGGGCATCCCATAGGGACCAACCTCCCAGCTGGTTGCCTTGTTTCCCCATGGCTCAGCCGAGTGAAGAAAGGGGAGCATGGTTTCTTTGTCTTTTTAGAAAGGTCCTTCTATATCTTTGTTGTGCTGCAGAGGTTCCTTTAGGACACTGGGTTACCTCAGGATGAGGACAAGTGAGGAGCTGGAGCAGTTCTTTTGTTAGAACAGTGTGAGCACATCACTGAGATTGCCAAGCAAAGATGACAGGAGGTTTGAAAGATGGTTTCTTGTAAAAATGCTTGGTCAAATTCAGAATTGTCATTCACTGAATTAAAATTTTAATTAGCGGCATCTCTACGTTTGAGGCACATCACAGCTAGAGCCATCTGCACGTGACCCCATGTCCCTGGCTGAGGGGATGGCTCTGCAGATGCCAGGTGTGCTCCCAGCCACAGACCCCATCAGCCAGCTGTGTTTCACATCCCACTTCTGGATTTGTGAATGGGCCCTTGGGTGGGAAAAAGGATAGGACTGCAAAGAGAAATGGTGGCTTTCAGAAGTGACACTGAGGTCTCTATCCCCTGTCTCTTTGCTGAGGAGGCTCAGCAAAATCCCACTTCCAATGAGGTGCTCTGTGGAAAGAGTCATTCAGGATTAGAGTCAAGGGCTCTAAGGGGGAATATATTATTCTGTGCTCTTCAGGGCAGTTTTGTGTTCTTTCAAGGCTTTCTAACACACTGCTATGTCGCATTTAAAAGGGCTTGCAGCTGTTCTGCACTTTTAGATTTTGTTTTTCTTACTGGACAAGCTGGCTATGCAGTTGCTTTGTGAAAATTAAATCTTTCTAAACAGACTATAGTTTTCATCTTGATCTTATTCAGATGTTTGGAAAGACATTAACTTGGGGCCCTTTGAAGAAAAAAAAAAAAAGACATATGCCAGAATGGCAGAATATATTTTGCTTCTGCATCTGCTGGAATTGATTGCACACTTCATCTGCTCCTGCAAGATGCACTTTGCACCATTACTGTAGTGCTTTGCTGTGCCACCTTCAAAATATAACTGTTTGATGCCAGACAGTTGCCAGATTGCAAAGAATGCCCAGGTCTGAAAAGCCAGGTGCACAGCCTGACCTATGGAAAATATGACAATCCTGGAAAAGAAAAAGGAATAGGTAAGTAAACTCTAAATGTAGAGGTTATTTCTTTGAAAAGTAATGATTGGAACTGGCACACTCAAGTATGAAGATCCCTTTTCATCCTGAAGAGAATACGATAAAAATAGATAAGATTAATGGATAATTATAAATAAGATATTTCTTAGAAATCTATTCTCATTATAAATGGGTATATAATGTTTCTGTCTATATTCATATCGTGGTTGGAAGATGAGAGGTACAGAAAAAGACAAAATAATATAAGGATTTGCGTTATCACAAAAAAGAAAATTTTGAGTCTCTGCTGGAATCATATGCCTGCTTCATTGTGGCAAGCATTCTGGAGATGTAAGGAGGAGGTAATTCAGATTTAAAAATCAGTGGGAAGAATTCAATAGACTTGGATCTGCTCTGACCCTGCCAGCCTTTCCATTCTGGGATATGTATTCTGAAATTTAAACCATGGCTTTGGTGGCAGCATGAGAAGTTAGAGGTGGCTTATTTTTGAGCATGACTGAATAAATCATATCAAATGATGAAAATGTCTGTTAGCATATTAGACACAGTGGTAGGTGTGCAGGATAAAGCAATTTAGTTTGTATTTGAGTCAAGAAAGAAAACATGTAGAATGCTATTTTCTAATCATTAGAATGTTGATCTCTAGTTTTTCCAACAGACAGTTCTGTAAGCAAGGCTATGGACTGGTCCTGATTTAAGAGAGGATGACATGAAAGAATAAAAATATGAGAATAAAAGGATAGGAAAAAGGTGTGATGAAGGAGCAAGAGAAAACAAAGAAGCAAATTGGATGTCTCATGCATAGTGAATTGTTGACAGATGCCTCATATATATATATATATATATATATATATATATATATATATGTGTATATATATATATATATGTGTATATATATATACATGCATGTTTGTTTGTGTGGAAGAAATAGATGGTAGCATCAGAGCATCAGTCAAATCAGAACTTCTACTAATGCTGTGTGGCTGAACCAGCTACATGCTCTAGAGTTTTATTTTTAACTTCTTTTACCACTTCTTTTACCAATCAGTGCACCAATTTAGGTGGATCTATGATCACCACTAGTAGTGTCAAGGATTTCATCCTGTTCCCTTTCTCATGCTTAGAAACCAGTCAAGTTATGCCACTTACCAGCATAACTGGTCTTAATACAGTCTTGTCTTGAGGGACGTGAATGTGGGGCGTTTTGTATATAGAGGAATAAAGCTTGTCTTAGGGTATGAAGGATGTGAGACCTATGATAAGGAAAGGGAGAGATATTTGAACCTTCAAGAGTTTTGCTGTAGGGTTGTTGGTATGAATGAAATCGTAGTCCCATCCATGAAGTAGCAGATGGGCAACTCTCATAGCTGTATTTACAGAAATGGATCTCCAGTTACAGATGTGGAGCAGTTTCTGCAATGGATATAGCCAGCAGGGTGATGCTAGCTACTGTTGCCTTGTACACCTATCGTAGGTTACATGATGTACGTGTGATCCATGTATTTAAAAGCACTCCTGTGCAAATAGGTGGAAAAATAATTTAATTCTGTAAGCACAAATGTATTTTCTCTCAGTTTCAGAAAAGAGAAGTTTGAATGGAAAATTAAATTTAAAATACAAAATTACTGTATTCATTTCACCCTAACAAACAGTGACAGTGATTAAACACAAAGGAAATAAACCTGTGTCATACCAGTGGTATCAGTCCTGGAAATGGGAAATGATGTGAAAGAGCACATGTGCTGGGCTACTTTCAGGTTCCATTCCACTCACCCCCATAACATCCATGACTGTTTGATTGGAGATGCCAGAAGGCACATCCCTCTGTGTGCCTTTTATAAAGTACCTTTTATGAACTCGTTGTCCATGACTTCAGTCCCTTTCAGAGATAACTTCTGATACTGTTTGTCTGTGCAGCCTCCTGTGGCAATGTGGTGCAGAGATTCACAACTTGTTGTGTGACATAGTGCTTTCTTTGATCTGTTTTAATTGGTCTTCTAATTTCTTCAAGTACTTCCCTATTTTACTAATGTGGAATTAGGAGAATAGCAGCTCTGCATTAATTCTGTCTATGGCTCACATGATATTGTAAACCTCTATCTTATTCCCCCAACCTCTCTTCAAACTGAAGAGCCTTTTGAGTTTAAAGAGGATGATTTACTGGTAGGCAACACACAGGGAGGCAAAGTAACCTGCTGGGTCATCAGCAATGCCAGAGCCATCTGACAAGCCAGACAAATTTGACTTGGAACAGCATTAGAAAATGGATTTTTTTTGCTTCTCTGAAACTAGCTGTACTCTTGTACTTGTGTATGCTAAATGAAGATTGATGATTGTAAGTTTGAGGGAGCTGTAATAATTTCTTGGACTGGGGCTAAGTGATTAGTGTTGCCTCAGAATCAGGCTCCTGAGGATTCAGTGGTTAAGGGACTCTTGTCTTCCCACTCTTCATTCATTTTAGATGTGCCATGAATTTTATTTCACAAGCTTTTGTGTCAATTGTGGATATTTTGAGATATTTTTCCAGTGTAGCATCCTGCTTCTTCAAGAGACTTCTTTCCTCATCCCTCTTGACTGTGCAATTGAATTCTTTTGCTTAGTTTCAGGCTAAAATCCTGGTTCAGCCACAACTGAAGAGTGAGACCTTTGACTTCTGATTCACACAATGATCTGTGCTATTACAATTGACTTTCTTTATCAAAATAGAGACATTTTAGTGCTACAGGAGGTAATTTCAGCTTCTTGCTCTTTAAATTGCCTGTCACTGAAGATGTTCTTCATGTCATGACTCATTTTTTTTTAACCCCTCTACCAAGAAGAGGTTTTTTCAATATCTTAGAGTTTCAAGCCCATTTCTGTCTTTTTGAAATTTTAACATATTTTTTTCTTCAGAATAGTTTCTGGAAACTAACCTAGTTCCTAGATTTAAGGTTTTCAATGTTTTGAATTGAAACTATTTTCAGGTATATCCTTTTCTATAGTTATCACCTTTTGTGAACAAAAAAAAAAGTAGTTGCAACCTTTTTTTCTGGTATTTTTTTCACTGAAACATGTCAGGTACCTCAGATGTTGATGCAATCACTAAATTAACAAACTGCTCAATATTCTCTATAATTTTTTTATCTATTTATGTAATACTCCATATATGAATAGGTAATATTTATCTATTTATGGAATACCCCACATATAAACCCCACACTGTTTAAAAGAAATTATTTTTGGGGACTACTACATAAAAGATTATTGGGGATTTCAAATATTCAGGATAAAATGCGAAGTTCAAGCAGCAGGTAACCATGAGTGTTAGGGGGGTGATCACCCTAACTGCTTATAAAAGAAATGACAGCACAGCAGGTGAAAGCTTTGCTGACATTAAGGGTGCACATTTTTAGATGGGTATGTTCAATGTTAGTGCCAAACTGCATCTCTCTTGAAGAGATACTGACTCTTTTTCTGGTCTTCCTTGGCATCATGCAGACGTAGGAAGCAGTGGCATGGAAATGTTGGTTGGTAAGAAGGGGTGATGGGCTGGGTAGTAAAGGCGGTGTAGGAATGTGACCAGGGAGAGGGAGGTAGATATGGTGAGGGGGAGTTTGGAAGAAGGTGATGAAAGGCAGAAGCTAAGGCAGAGTGTAATTTGGCCCCTTTGTACTCCTATTTTCTGCATCTTATTTTTTAAAATTTTATTTCTGTAATTACACCCTGTTTGTTGACAATGTGAAGTAAACTGGGAGTGAAGCTAGGCTGTGCTGGCAGTGAGGTGGTTTGCTGAACAGCCTCGGTTTGCCTGTTACTGGGTTGTAAATTACATATGTGCAAAGCAAGTGGTGATGCCCAGTCACTTTGACATCTGTTTTCTGCATGACTCTGGACAAACATCCCCCAGATTGAAGCCTTCACCCTTTTCTGTAATGACAGTTCTTTGTTCTTCAGGTACCATGAATAGGACACTTGGGATGAGCTCTGAAGGACCTGAAATTATGATTTTAGAAGTACTTTAGCCATGTTTTGCTCTTAGTTGGGTGGGGTAGGGAGGTTTATTCAGATTTCTTTAAAACATAGTGGTAAGAAACTTGTAGAGATATGAGTAAATGGTTAGTTTGTAAGTATGTCTCTTCCTAGCTGCAAAAATTAGACTAGCTTCTAATTTTTTTCCCCTGGAAAATTCAAGCACTATCTGTTCACCATTACCTTCTCATAAAATTGTCCATATGGTCATTTAGAAAGAGGAGTTCAAACTGAATTGCAAAGGTTGTAAAGGACAGGCCAAAAAAGCCCATGGTGTGGTAACTACAGATGAAGAGTGGCACCATAGAATGGCCCTGGATGTACTTCAGTTGTAGTTCACGGGCACAAGGCACGTGCAGCAGGGTATGGTCATACCAGCCCGAGCCTCCCAACGACCGCTGTTCCTTCACAGGTTTTCCTTGAGTTGTTGTGAACTTTCCTTGCATTGTTGGGTACTCCCTCCTTTTTTGGGCTAGCAATAGGAACCATGCAATTGAAATTTGGTGAAACAAAGGAAGAATGTCTTCAACATGTCTTAAACCTTTTCCCATCAAGAAATGAAGACAGTTCAGAAATGAAACACGTGCTGTTTGTAAGCCAGAACTGTGAAATTTCTTCTCTAAAGCCCGAGGTGTAGGCCCTGTTCAGGGCTGCAGAGCTGCTCTGCAGTTTGCTGTCTGCACTAGGGTACAGGGCACTTACTATCCTGTCATGCAGGCAAAGTAGCTAATAAGGGATAAAGGGCTAAGTACGTTTTCAAGTCAGATTGCATTAGGGATCTAAGTGAGAAGTCCGGAAGAAGAAAAAAGTGAGCAAATGTTAGTGTTTGGAAGAAAACATCATCAGAGATTCAAGTTGAGTAATTTTGTGAAATGTAAAATTAAGCTCCAGAAAAGGACTGAGAGTGGGTACTACTCAGCATTTGTGTATTATCCTTTGAGAACTTTACCCATTCTTAAGTCCCTAATATAATTTTGGAGAAAGCTTTAATTAGTTAGTAGGAGTAGGAGAATTAAGAAATTTCTTGCTCCTTTCCTCCTTCCATGTTAGCTGCAACAAGGACAGAAAAGTATGGTAAGAGTATTTTAAAAAGGAGTGAAACTTTGTATAAAAGGGCTGAAATTTTTGTAGACAAGAACTGGCTCTGTTTTTCTCAGTTGTTTTTTCCTTCCTCTGAGTAGACACTCTGAAAATTGCTACCATATCTACGAGAAGCTATCTAATTCTGATTGATTAGTTCTTTTGGCTAGCTTAACAGATACAGTCATTAATTAAATTAGCCATCCACATAAAAAAGAAATTCAGCAATTCTTTTGATAGGAAGAAGGAGATAAAAGTTTCAGAGCTGTGGCTATTGAAGCAGATTGGTTCATGGAGTATGGAGATAGCTAACCCCCCTGAAGTGAAAAGAAAGATCATGTATGAGCAGAGAGGAGGCTTCAGGTAGGCACGAGGATGAAGGAGAATTAAAGTGTCCCACGTAGTAAGATACAGAAATCTGCCAGATAAGTGTCTTTTTTGAGTTTATCTTGCTGTATGTTTTAGTTAGTTCATGGCTGATACTGAAAATGTTTCAGGACTAGAGTGTAATGCAAGATAATACATATTGTCCTTTGTACTCTTACTGACTGGCAGACAAAAACATCCATTCTGTTTCCTCTCATCCAGTTTTCCACTTTCTTGCTTGTAACAACCTGCTTTCTCTTTCTCTTCTCTTCATCTTGACGTACAAGATGGGCTGTACTAAAAATGTCCTCTGATAGCCGCTCTTTCCACAACTATTATTTCTGTTAATACTTCGTAGAGGATGTACACCACTGGGGGAAAATATTTCATTTTATGGGTAATCCTCAACTTCATGTGCCTGGTACCCTGACATTGCCCATTCTTTTACTGAAGTCTTCTCAAACATGATGTTGCAGGAGGCTTCCTTCTCACAGCTGGCTCTGCCCCAGGGGCTAGCATTAATTGTGGAGTTGATATGGCATCTATCTCTTATCAGTGTCTCGATCATTTCCCTGAACCTGTTCTTTTCTCTTGAAGGTCTCCATATGTCTGTTGATAATTTCCTGCTGGCATTCAACTCATCCAGAGCTTTCTGCTGATTTCAACTGTCTTCCTTTTCAGTAATGCATCTTTTCTCAGATCTCTCATTTGATGTCCTTGTCTGGCAACATATTCAATCTGAAAATTCAGGTGTACACAATGGAGAGTTGTGGAGACAAATGAGGGTGAATAAATGATAAAGAATTTCTACAGGGTTCAAGGAGACACAGAAATGATATCAGATTATCATGAAGCTGGTCATTTCTTTTATTTATAACACTGATGCCGACAAAGATACATTATAGTACTCTGTTTACTTTATTATTTCTACTTTTCTTAACTTTGTAATTCTTCCTATGGCCTCTAAAAAGTACCTTATAATTTCTGCTCTTTTTCTTCCACAACTGTAGGGCTTTTCACCCTCTTAAATCTGGAGAGTTAATTTTTATTTGGAAGCTGGCAAAAGGCATTTTCCTTCTCTGTTTGAAAGTTTCTATTAAATTTAGAGGGATTCCCAGTCCCAGCCTTGTTTTGGTAAACTGTTGATTCAAGGTAGAATTTAAGTGCATGTATATGTATCACCTTTGATGAGGATATATATATATATATATATATATATATATAAAACCTTATATCCATAGCTTGGGGCCTATTCAGTAATAAATTTCCCCCAACTTTTGCCTCTTCTGTTCTGTTGTGACTGGGAAGGTTGGAAGAACAAAGAGGAGCTTGCTCATTTATTTTGTTCTGGCCCTCATGCTATTGAGTCTCAATGGGATAACTCATATGGACTTTGGATAATGCTTCAAAAATGCTGCTGCTGTAAACAAAATGACACTACTTAATTTGTGTACACTGAAATAACAGACCTCTGACAACAGAATTGCCATTATTAGTTTAGCACTGTTTTTCCTTGTAAAAGCAACAGACAACATGTGCTCTTTTTCCCCTGTGAAATGTTTTATTTTTAGGTCTTAATATATGCAGATTTTTGCCATGCCTTTTCAAAAATTTTGTACCAATGCCTCAGCAAATATTTCTGAAAATCTTATTCTGCAATATTGTCAATTATAGTATTGGTGTTTTTTCTCTGTGATTTTCTCCATCCCTTGTGATTCTAAGATTTTTTTCACAATCTGTTTTTTTTTTTTTTTTTTTTTTTTTTCCAGTTTTATTTATAATTAATACTAATACTACCCCTTAAGCTGCCAAAGATGGTTTCTAGGATAGATCAGTAGGCAAGTTGAATTATTCCTGTTTCATTTCTACCATAGGAAAGTGTTTATTTATTTATGTTGAAATGCATATTATTCTAATGCTGATTGTCTTATCTTGCTTAAATAATTTAAATCATGTTTTGCAAGTATTTTAATCTAGATTTTTGCTTGTTTTAAAAGAAGGCCTTCTATTCAAAATATGCTGTTCTGTGCCTGTGCTGTTACTGCAGACAAAACATGACTCCACCTAGGATTCACCTTTTGGCCTGAGTTTTTAAGATTGTGCATAATGGTTAGTTTGAAGCTTAGTTTTTAATAACATTGGTTGCTTATTGGATCTGCAGGAGTGTTGTGGTTTTTATGATATTTTCAGTGCTGTGAATCATAATAATAAAGCATACATGGATTCATTTATGGGCTTTTCTACTGATAAAATATTCTCAGACATATCCTGCCATGTTACTTAAGAGAGGCTTTAAAAATGTCTCTACAATTCAGATCTGTGGTCTGTTTGCAAGCTGTGTACTCAGTCGCCAGGAGCTGTGCAGGCAGGTGACCTTGTGGTGTTTCCCTTCCAGACAGGCTCATGTCAGGAATCAAGGCACTTGTGAAAGGCACTTGAGAGGGATGGGAATGCCAGCAGCTCCTCAGTTGTTTCCAGCTCTTTTGTCCTTACAGTAAGGACTGAGCAGGAAGACAAAATGGATGGACCTGTTTAAGAATTGTTCTTTTGACTAAGTTTGAAAGTAAATACACTTGAACAGCCTGGGTGTGTCCATCACTGGAGTGGTGGGTGGGAGAAGAGCAGCTGACTGACCATCAGCAACCCTTGAGCTGGATGGGACACGGTGTAACCCTGAGGAGAAACAGGACCCTTCCAAGGTGCAGGCAGAGCAGCCCAGTCAGAGTCAGAGGGGCGCTTGGCCAACTGCCCAGCCCCAACTGCCCAGGGCTGATGGTGAGGGAAAAGTAGAAGAGCTGAACAAGCATGTATGAGGCTTCTCCAGAGCTCTTTTCCAGGACTCCAACACTTTGAGTCAGGTACAGTATCTGTATGTTTGGCAGCTCACAGTTACATCCTCTGATTTGTCCATTCCCAGCTTGAACCAGTACAGACCTCCAGCATTCATGTTTCCTGTGATACCTTGAACATTGTAATCAGCAGCTAAGCCAGAAAAGGTTCTCTTTAATTAGTTTGAGCTTCCTGACCTATTTTGTCACCTTGTAATTCTTGTGTTGTATGAGGCAGAGAATGATCACCGTCTTTATTTTCTCATGCCAGATACGATTCCTAGATTTTTGAGAACATATGATCTTCCAGAATATTAAAACATTTAACAGCAGTGTCTATTAAAAAGCAGTGTCTATTAAAAAGTAGTTTTGTTAGGCCCACATAAGAAGAACCTGTGTTTGTCCTTGTCATCCCTCCAAATACAACTGTAAAGTCTCCCTGGGTTAAGCCATTCTGTTTGATCTCAGTCTTTGTACTATATACTTACTTTACAATCTTACATTTTATAATCTCTTGCATTTTTCTTGGCATGAAAACCTTTTTCTTGGCATGAATCCCTTTGTGTCCATCCAACAAAGAGGAGGACATTAGTTTAACTGAGTCCCCCTCAAATGACTAAGAGTAAAAGTAGAGCCCTAAGATATAAAGGAATCTGTATCTAAGTTAAGGAATCATAAACTTTTGCTGAAAGAGTGCAGCAAATGCCAGGAAACTATATAGCTAAACTATATAGCTAACTTCAATAAGCTAAACTAAATACATTTCAAGAGAACATCTGTCTAAATTACTAAATCTGGAAAATGCATACAAGAAGTCTTTGAGCTTCCCTCAGGGCATGAGTATCCTAAATATTTAATATTCACTTCTAAGAGGAATCAGAGTGTTGTAATCAGTAACTCAACAGCACCTCTTTAGGTGCTCTTCAATAATGGGTCATCTGCAGGCAGCTGTGCCAAGCATCAATATTGATTAGCCTGACCAGAATTAAAGGATTCATGCTGGTTCTGCAGTGGCCAAGGGAGTCACTCACTCTTTCACCCTTATTGACAGCTGCTCATTCCCTCCTTTGCATCTGCTCTGGAGCTGATTGTACCTCTCCTCAAGGGATTTCAGTTACCTAATGCAGCAAAAGCATGGTTTTGTTGAACCCTCCTAAGTGCACCTTGATAAGTGTCAGTGCTGACACCAAGAGTATTTTGATGAGTGTTAGCGCTGACCCTGAGAGTGTTTTGATGAGTGTTTGTGCTGACACAAGGTAGGTTCATTTCTTGGTCCTGAGGGGACATTGAGACTTCCTGCTTTCTGCAGCAACCAGCTGTGAACTCTCTGAGTCAGAGGAAACCCCACCGTCATGGACAATTAGCCCATGGTTTCTCCCATTCAGAAATTTCTTAGAGTCCCTTGTTTTTGTGTCTCTGTCCCTTATACTTGGATACAAAGTATTTGTTTTTAACATCCAATTTCTATTGACTCATTGTCAGTCCTTATTCCTTTGGGAATCTGCCAGTATCTTCTATAGCCTAGTTAGTTGCTCCTGTATCCTGGTGCGTAAACTGTGGTACATTCACATTCCCTCACAACTCAATTTTTTTGCTAGACTTCAGGAGCCTCTCTGTGTTTCCAGGTAATGGAGCTTTGTAAGCAAAGCTGTCCAGTACCTGTCTGCAGTATTTGAAAAGAGGTCTCCTTTGGGCAGTGATATTAATCATACCCCAGTTTGACTGGAAATACATCTTCTCTGATGTATTCTGGGATGACAGTTGTGTTTTCCAGGAAGACATTCTATTGATCTGTCAAATCATTTTGCCAGAAACAAGTGTGGTCATGTCTCTCTTCCTTATAAACCAGGCCCTCTAAAAAAATGTAATAGAAAGTCCCTCCAGCCCTTAAGTGCATAAATTTGCTGTTTGTACAATTGAATTTGATCCTATTTCTAATAACCAGTCCTGAAGGTCATCCAGGTCTTTCCTATTGAAATTTTTTCAATCTTTTTTATCTTCCATGCTTCCCAGTTTAAAGTTATCAGCATATTTCATTGGAATGCTCCTGGGTTTCATTCCTGGGTAATTAACGCATACCAAGCTGGAAGTTTTCAGTGATGATATTGGAGGACCCATACTTTTTCCTGCTTGGGGCTCACTCAGGCAGTTACCCATGTCTCTGTGAGCAAAAAAGTCCATGGTCCTGCTGCCTGTTTGGCCAGGGCAGAGCTCTGGCAAGCTGAGCAGCCACTGCCCTGGGTTCTGCTCTGCTGTTCCTGCCCTTCCTCGTCAGGTGAATTCATGTCTAAGCTCAGGTGTTTTGCTGTTTGAAGGAGAAATACTGAATTTTTGCCTCTTCTGCTGGGCAGCTGTATGCTCACTGCCTCCCCGAGTGGCCAACCTGCCTCTAGTCAGATTTTCTTTACCAATTCGTCATCTTTTTCAGCTGAATTGTGACCGAGGTGGAACAATAGCAGGACCTTATACTGATTTAATATCAGTAAAATTTTGTAGTCTTTGCATGCTAGTGAAATTTATGATGTAGATAATGTGGTCCCTTCCAATCTTACGAATTCTGTGATTCTGTGGTTTGCTTGACTAGAAAATAACTATGGGGAAGATAATTTGACTGTTTTAGCATTTGAGCTGCTTAGTAAATACAGCCTGCATTTAATTTATATATGTTTGCCTCAGGTCTGATTGCTTTTTCTCCTTGGTGTTTATTCCAAGTCCTTGTATACATGGAGGCTGGGATTGCTATTGCCCAGAGCCTTTTCCTCTGGCATTGCTAAAGCTGCAGGGCTCCCGGGGACTGTGTACACCTGTGCTGTGAGCCTGCCTGGGCTGCAGCTCGTAAGCTCACCACGTTGGTCTTGCCAGATCATGTCATCGTTTTGCCATTTTGTCCTTTGAGGCCTGCCAACACAGCTGCTGTTTTCCCTCGGATTCTATCTGATTTCTCATCATTCTGATTTTTTACTTTTTTGAAGTTCACCTAACTTCTGTGCTGTTCACTTTTAGCAGCAAATAGAAGTCTCTTGAATTACAATCAGCGCCAACAGTTGGTTTGGGACCTTCCATGAAGAAACTCCTCTCAGTTTCCTTTGTCCCACCTTCTGCTGTTAAAAATCACTGTATCTCATGCACTGTGTAACTCCATTGGAGATGGTTGTTTCAGTGATTTTTATGAACATTTTAGGAAAAGTATCCTGAAGGTTTTGCCCTTTTCAAATGTAAATGTTTCATCAGTGCTGGCTGCGAGGGAGTACAAGAACACATGCGTGAGGCTTATGGTTCTTTTTTCTTCTTCTTGCAGTGACCTGCTGTCTTCTGAATATCTTGAGAGGCATATCGAGCAAGGTGGGAAGACAGTGGAAGTTAAAGTAAGAATTTCCTTTTTATGCTTTTCTTTTTTAATTTACTTGGCTTTTGATGTTCATGAAAACTCACATATATTTATGAAAGAAGGGATAACTGATTTTTCATGTGATTTGTTTTACTATTCTGAGGCAAGCATGTTTCATGTTTTCTAGCTTTCAGCTTTAAACCAGGTAAATACACTCTATTGTCAAATTTAGTATATCAAAATGATATCCATGAAAAATATATCCATAGTAGTTCTCTTTGTTAGTAAGTATACTTTACTTTTGATACTTATTGAAGAAAACTTTTTATTTTGGTAGATAGCACTTTCTCATTGTACTGAACCCTGAGTTTGTTGGTTTGTTATGACCTTCTTTGTAAATTTGAGAATAGCAATATTTATTGTATAATATTTCCAAATACCTAGTCACCAGTTTCTTTTTCTGTGTGTTTGTTGGCATGGTGACTACAAGATGCTATTTGTTACTGTTGTCTTGTGTGAAATGTCCCACAGCTTTTGCAGAAGTGTTTTGTTGTTTGTATGCAACAAGGGAGATTTTTCTTGAGGACCCTCTGTTAGGACATACTTTGAAGATGTCAGCTATAATTTTTGTATCAATTGCTGCAGATTACACAAAGTGTTTGGAAATGTATTATATGTGGTACAAAATGGAAACTCCAAATTTGCCTTTCAGGTAAATCCTACTTAAAATTTTGTTCAAAGTTTAGATTTTATTAAAAGAAATCCCCTAAATTGTTTTACTATATCTGAGATCATCTAAATACTTCCTAAACAAATGCATTAATCCCTGCAGAGTGAAAGTGGAAATGGAAATGGGCAAAGCAGTCCTTTATCTACTGGATAGCTGAAGATGCAAGTTTCGTTTGGTGTATTCCCTTCTCATTTGCAAATAGGAAGTCTGCTCTTCCACTATTATCAAGATAATAGTCTGCATACATTATCAGACTGAGGCAAACACATACATGTTCCATTAAATTGTAAAGACTAATTTCTCAGTCAGCTCTGCTCTGCAGTCAAGAAGTCTTGCTTGACAGAGGTTCAGAATATGAGTCAAAGCAGAAATAAAGATAATAGCTGGTATTAATAAGAACAAAACAACCCATTTGTCTGCATTAAGATATATATGCAAGTTAGCCAAGTTAATCCATCCAAGCCCTATCACTGAATTGTTCCTGATGAGCAAACCTTAATCAAGCAAGGAAATGTTTGAAATCAGGGGCTTTTCATGTCTAGCTACTGTTTAATTGAATGGCAAAGTGATGGGAGGAGCAGGCCTTTTGGAGGAAGGGTCAGAAAATGTTCTGGGCAAAGCAGCTCCCAGCCTCTAGGGCCACAGAGATTATTTCCCCTTTAGATGCTGAGCCTGGGTCAGGGTATACCTTGAGGAATGGCTTTACTGTACTTAATTACTGGCCTTGCTCAGTATTCTCAAATCTGCTTTGAGTAGAGAACTATCATTGCTTCATTGAGCTTGATACTTGAGGTGACCTGAATTGGGAGTGAAATTGGAGCTGCAAAGACTGTACTACAAAGGACGGGGCTTGCTGCTTGAGCGGTGAATTTCCCTCCCCATGCTGCCCTGTTCCTTGCATGCCCGTGGGCAGGGGTGCAGGGGTGGCTGGGCTGTACAGGTGGGCTTCTCTGCCCCTACTATTCCACTGCTCCAGGAGTTCTGCAGGCAGCAGTTGGATAGAAGCATGCAGGAAAGGTGATGTATGCTTTTGCTTGTTTTGTTGCATCTGAGTGTGTGGGACTGGCAGGGAGGGAAGCAGCTGCTGTCACAAAATATCAGAAGAGCTTGATGGCCACAGTCATGGGAATATTTTCATAAAAGTTCAGATACCAAATGATTTTTGGAGAAGCGCAGGCTACTGAGTACACTTAAATACCAGACACTTAGTAAGGCTGATTTCAGTACTCAATAGCTGTTTAAAAATAAATCTGGCTCCCTCTGACCAATCAGTTTTTTCCAGAGCACCTGTAAATTCATTTGAGAGCTTTGTTTGTCTGTTGAACAATTTCTGAAAAGACTGGCAGTTTCTGTTTGTGTTTGAGAAACTGGGCTTTGGTTTTACATCGAATGTTTTGGAAACCTTATTGCAACTACAAGAAATTTCCATGATGGTGATTTATTACCTCTGATTACTGTGGGAATCGTTTACCATAACTGGTAACATAATTATTATACTAGATTTTAGGGATTGTGCAGATTGCTTAGGTACTTATTCAAAAATAGCTAGAAAAGGACGCAACTTATGAATAAATCACAAAATATGCGCTCCGCTATGGAGCATATTTCTAAGCAGAAGCTGAAGAGGTATTTCAGAAAGGAGTCAGGTTTCTATCAGTTGCTTCAACATGCTGCTCTTCACCCACCTCTGTGCAATTTATCTTGGGCTGTAGGCAGAGACAGAGGCGGCCTGGCAACATCTCTCATGCTGCTTCGGTGGGAGAAACAGAGACTGAAAGAAAATGTCCATCTGCCATCCACTGCCAGCTGCAGGCTTTGAGCAGCCTGTTTATAAAGTGAAATGGCCTCCTCTGGTCTTGGCCTTCTTACTGGAGAGGTGTTTTTTAAAACACGTACATACTCTCCCTTACATTTCTCTATGCAAGAAGACTGCACAGATACACAAACCATGGGTGCTGCTGTTGTGGCACCAGCAATATGGGAGAAGACAGGAGCTTTGAGCCACAGTGGGAAGGCAGCTGTACATACATGCAGCAGTTTGGGAATGTGTCTGGAAAGCGGATCCCGCCTTGGCTCATAAGCGATGTGGAGTTGATAACTACTTCTGCCACTCCTCCCCCTCTCCTTCCCTCCCAGTGAAACTTCCTGTGCTGTAAAACACATATGGATCTTCTGCCATTACTGAGGATGCTTCAAAGAGGAGAGGGGGGCAGGGGAAAGGAGAAATGTTTATACCATAAAAAATACCACTTTTTAGTAGCCAAGGGATTTTTAATTTGAGAAGAGACCAAATTTTAATTTGAGAAGAGTCCTCAGTTTAACATCCCTTTTTATCATAAGAAGAAGTTACATTACATTTGATTTCTGCATAGTTATTAATACATTATACCATTGTGAAGGTAAAGCATATTACACATGTTTTTGCAGAGTGCCAGAATTTAGCTGCTGCAGAGGAGAGGCTTCTTGTTAATTTGGCTGGGTTAGGCAGCACCTAAGACACTCTTATTAATCCAGCAGCACTGTGCAATGACTAAGAAAAACAAAAACAAAAAGAAAAGAAGGTAGATGTTTTAATTATTTCAGTGTTTCCACCCATATCCTCCTCTACTGTACATCATGTCTCTACTTGGAAAGCAGGAATGTTGGCCTAAATTCCTTCTGGTAGCAAAGAGAATAATCAATTAATAAGAAAGAGAAAAACCCTTCTTGGCATTGCCTTTTCCTGATTGTGTCATTCCAGAATATCCTATTCTCATAGCACATCAATACTCAACCTGTGTATCCCTAATGTTGCAATATATCTCTGTGTCCTTTTATCTCTCTTTCTCCCTCTTTTTTTTTAGTTGTCATTCTGTCACTGATGCTGCCAGTGAGATGAAAGGCAAAAAAAAGCTATAGTGCTGAGTAATTCATATTGTTGGATTTTTCACCCTCAGAAGAAACAACTGATATCTATTCAGTGATATTTTTCTCAATAAAATGTTTCTGTTTTCCTCTTCAAAGAGTGTAGAAATAAATGCTTCTGCTTGTATTCCCCCAAAACACTGGACACTTCGAGTTCTTATGAAATTGTTTTCTGAAAAAAACTAAGTCTTGAAAATAATTTAGGCATAAAACTTGCAGAGGTAGAGATGCGGTAGATAAATATCAGAAAATTTTGATAGCATGTTTAAATATGTCTAGAATATATTTCATAGGCAATCCTTAAAGTCTTAAATTCTTTGGTGTGGTGGTGTAAACATAGCATGTTTTTATGGGCACAAAATTACAGCCAGAGTTCTTACAGCATAAACCGCTGCTTTTTGCTTCAACCTCACAGCACATTTATATGACAGTGTTGAACAGCTTGAGTGGAGCCATGTCAAATTCTAGGTACTGCTTTTCTCTGTTGTAGCATTAAGAGAGGAGCTGTGGCCAGGCTTGTCCCATGGGTTAGGTCTGCCATGTGGCTGTGTGTCCCAGGCTGTGCTGAGCACTGTGCTGAGCCCCACAGTGCTCAGACTGTGCCCACTGGGCTTCCTTCAATGCACCCACTGCCCTCCTGTCCAGCTGGGGTGCCCCAGCAAGGCCTCCTGCTCTGTGGGGACCCAGTAGAGGGACCATCAATGTTGTTTGGCCAGTGGGGGGGTTGGGGAAAATGGATTTTAATTCTGCACAGCAAAGCAGAACTGTTAGCTTGCAAAAATTGTCATTATGTTGTGTGCATTGTTTGACTAGTAGCATGTGCAAGATGACTGTTGTTGCAGCTTACAGCTATTTTAATGCTTCTGCACAAGAGGGGAAAATTACTGTTCTTCATTGCCTTGCTGTACTTAAAACCTTGGCTATTGTGTCCCATCATGTGTATTTGAAGGGGTCTCTAAATGCCCTTTTTAAGGAAAAATGATACATAGGGGAGAAAAACATTAAAGTCTTGAAAGACTAGAGGAGTCTGGATACCCTTGATACGGTAGATAAAGTTTTTTCTGTTATCAAATCTGGTCTGCTTGAGCAGTGGTTAAGGTACAGTCCCTTGTCAGAGGGCAGTGTGTGTCTGGGCACACCTGTGCCTGTGTTTGATGAGACCTTATCCCAAGTAGCATTTCAATATTTTGTTGTTCTCACCACAGGTACAAATTGATCATGAGTCTACAATAATTTGTGGTGCTGCCAGATTAAACAGTTAACCAGTGAGCAGGCCATTTGAATAATTGCCTGCTATGTTTCCAGTCTTGCAGCAAGGTGCTTCTAACCATCAAATTCCAGTTAGGGCACTCACTGTCTGAAAGGCATCTCTTATTATTCATTTTGGCAATTCACCATTTTGTAACCAATGAGGAAGGTATTTCAGTTGCCAGGGAAGCCTGTGTGCTAAACAGGCTTTTCTGTAAAGGATTACATTTTCTCCTGAAAAGTGAAGTGCCAGTTGGGCTGGCAGAGGATGGGATGGGAGTGCAGGAGGACTCAGCCCTGGGAGGCTGCAGCCTGGGGCTAGTGGGGAGCTCTGTATACATGTGTCTGAAACTTGCACAATCTGCTGATGAAAACTGAAAAGGAACAAATCATAAATAATGCAGGAATTATATATACCTGTTTCTGACAGAGCTTTTTTGGCAGCCTCCAGAGACTAGAGAAGCCATTATTATCAGAAAAATCCTTCTCTATCTTGTTTGAGAGAAGACTTTGAATAAGGGTTTCTGTAATGTTGTCACATCTCCTCTCTCTTACGCCCTCAACAGTGATCTGTTAGCCTCATGGCAAATTACTAACAAATCTAGGTCATAATCTAATTTTTAGTGATAGCAGCAAACTAACTGAAGAAGAGCTGGCGGGGAGTCTGTGAGTCTGACACAGTTTAGCAGGGGGTTCCTGCAAGGTTGATCTTCAAAGTGCTCTCATCAAATTTTTTCATTAATGACTTATGTAAAAAAAAAATGTGTATATTAAAGAAGTTTGCCAACAGTGCAAAACTGAGAAGCATTACAGTGCACAAAAGGATCAGCTGGAGAACTATCTTTTCACCAATGGAGTAAATGAAATCCAAATAGAACAAATTGCAGCTTCTTACACTTAGGGACTAATTATACATGTTTGCACTGTACGATGAAAGTTCATAAATTTAAAGTTCCACAAGAAGGGGAAGATTGGAGTGTAGTAGTGGAATGGATTATCAGGATGGAAACAAACTGTGGTCCCAGACTGACACACTGTACCGGTCAAATTACTTCCTCTAGGTTTTGGCTGGAAGTGATGATGTTATGTGTCTTGATGAAGAATTGACAAATTTTTTTAATTTCTGTGTGTTTTCAGTTACTCTGGACATATTTTTTTTTTCTTTCAATAGTGTCATGCTGTCACACTAAGTTGATACGGATTTTGAAATATCTCATTTCCTGTTGCAGCATTGTTTGAATTCTACAAGAAAGCCCTTTGGGGTTTAGAAAATGTAGTATCCTTTATGGGATACCAGGGCAAGATTATCATCCTTCATATATAGTGTATTTGCCTGACCTAATGGTCCTGCAGACTGGCATATTAATGTACATTTACAGTAGCTTTTTTTCTTTTTTTCTTGTATCTGATTATCTCCCTGCTGTTACTAACTTACTTTTTACATGCATCCTGCTACTGAGGAGACAAAAATTAAAAGTAATAGCTTTCCATATTAGGAGTCATTCTGAGGTCATGGTTTTGAATACACTACACTAGAATGAATCCCAGATCATGATTCATGTAGGATATTGCAGGTTTAATTATCTTGTCTCCCTTTTCTTTGTGACAAAAAAAAGTAATCCTGTGGGTTTAACTAGTCCTGCACGGGAAAATGTCAGAAAGTGGAAGTCTTCCCAGAGCTTAAGAAGTACATTTCACTGTGCATGTGGACCCCAGTGATGGTGGGTGGTTCTGCTGAAATGACAAGTCAAGGGATGGTGTGACCATCAGAAGTCACCTCTTGAGTACTCTGCTTCAGTTTTCTCTTGTTCCAGAAGGAGGACAACTTGAACTTGCAGAAAAATCTTTCCTGACTTCGTGCACCTCATGAGTTATTTTCCACGAGCTGCAGCAGCATACGGCACACATAGCCAGAGAGTGGTAGCGACCAAGTGTTCTGTAATCTCAGACCATACGAGGACTGAGTATGCCTAAGAAAAATTAATTACTGATATAACATTAAAGTACATAAAATCACTTTGTAGATGCCCTTATTACCAAAAAAAACCAACCAAATATCCTTTTGGATTTAACTGAATCCCTTAGAGGGGGAATTAAGCTAAGGAAACAGAAGCTGCTGTACTTCTGAAGTAGTGCTTCCATGCAAGGCTTCAGTGTGCTTTAGCACGACATCGTTGCTTTCTTCATCTTGACTTCTGTAAGTAGCTTTGCCTAGACATGTCTGTTCCCTGTGGATACCAAACTGGCATTATATAATAAACAGTAGGTTAATGTTTCTAGACACAGCCTCAAGCTCTATCAATTTTCACTTAGAGGGAAAGTTCTGTCATTCAGAAATAATGAACCAATAAAGATATCAGAGTAGTATTGTTTTCTATTTTTCTCAGAACTTTTTATCTTACTGACTGATTGGTATCCTTGTCAGTGTTGTGTTGTGTTTATAGTAATCCTGTAAATCACAGTCTTATACCTTGGCTTCAGACTTGGGGTAGGCTGATGAGCTGATGTGGCAGATTAGAATGTGTAGATTATAAGGAATTTTCATACTGTCCCTTAACATGTTTGCTTGCATTTCCCTGGAACATGCATGTAGGAGTGGGGCAAAATGACTGTCATTTAAATGACTTGTATGCCATGACTAAAAAACACTAGCCACTGCTACCAGAGCTTAAAGACAGCAGCAGAGTAGGCAGGAAGAAGCAACCTTTTCTCTGCCTCATCTTTGCCTGGCAGCTGATAATAAAAAAAAATAAAATAATTTCCCTAACACCAAGGTAAGTCAAGGCAAGTCAAGAGTCTGTTTCCCAAGCAGATGCCAAGGCAGCTTCCAGAGCAGATGGTGTTGCATTGGCATGAGCTCTCTGTCCACACCCTGCAGTGTTTTGTGGGGCATCTTCTCTCATAGCTACTGGGCAGTAAACACAACCCTCATTTGGCCTCTGAACTGGGAAACTGGGCTGATATCTTGTGCCATCTGCTGAAGGCTCCTGCTGTGAGTCACTGATGGCAGTTGGAGTCGCCTGCATGCAGGATCCTGCCACATACACCTGTGTCTCTGTTAAGAGTGCTGCCAACAGCCTTTAAACATGGGCATTTTGTGGAGAAGGCTTGGAAGCTTATCCTAATTTTGGAATCCGTATCTCTGATTTCAGAATCTGAAACAGCTTTATAAGCTAATGTCACTACAGCATGTCAGCTCTGAGTTATCTGAGCACATGTGATAGCCATCTTCCTACAAAGGGAGGGCACCGTTCACAATTTCAGAACATTTGGCTTTCAGGCGTCTGCAGGCAAGAAACTACTCTGCAAAGAGGTGGTGCCAGGTCCCTGGCACTGTTACTGAGCTGAGTAAGAGCTGAACTCAGGGCTCCGCACAGCCCCGCAGCAGGGCCTCTGCCAATTGCTGAAGTACGTGTCAATTAAAAGATGTTTTCTCTCATTGCAGATACACAGGTCGAAGTGCCATTTTGACTCTTCTGTTTACTAAAGAAACCCATTCATAACAAGTTGTTTTCTGTCATAGAATTCAGTGATCGAGGGTGCATTTTCTTTTCCTTTTGCTGTTGATCATGCAGGCTTAGCCACTTTTGTAGCTAGTGGCTCCACAATGGGTAGCTCTTTAAACAGCTAATCGTTATCTGGCAGCTAATCATTATCTAGCATTCACAGAATGGTGGCTTGAGCTTTAGTTGGCCTTTTGGGAGCTTTGTGCTGCAAGGAAAGAGTGAGATATGGTACTAGGATTTGAATTAAACCAGCAAACTCCTTTCCTTTGAACTAAAGACTGTTAAAACAGGAATATGTAGGAGAAGGAAGGTAATAATTTTAAGGCCAGTGCCTGACTTCTGCATGAGTTTTACTGGCCAGCACCTCTCTTAATTGCAGAAAATGGCTTACTTGGATATCTGATGTAGAAAGCAGATGAATGCGCATCCTTAGTTTCTTCCCCTGGGAAGGTCATAGTGTCTCTGAGGCAAATAAAAAACCCTGCCAGTGTATGGTCAGCAGATGCTTTCTGTACTGTGACTGCAGAGAAGAGTGAACTGCTGCCATTAATGACTGTCGGGCTGTTCTTTTGCTTTACTAATTTCACCCTTTATTATGAGTATTGGTTAATGTGTTTTTCATCTCTTTTTGGTCTGCTCAGCAGCTGATGGCTCTCAAAGCAGGGATAAACTGTCTTAAAGGATAAAAATGGGAACAGATTTTATTTGCATTGCTGACATTTGTGTCTTACCATTTTTTAGTATCTTTGTGACACTATGTACCTGATAGGTTGCAAGAAGACTTGTACTGACATGGGCAAAAGGTTTGCATCTGGTTAGAGATGAATTGTAGCAGTTCACAGGGTAAATAGCCCTAATTTGGGATTTTGCTATAATTACCCAACTTAAGCATCAAGATAAAGGTTATCTTATGAACTGACAAATATCATAATGATTAACTTGTTTTAATTGATCCTGGGGATCATTCTGGGGTTTAATTTTTTATTTTTTGTAGGATGTTATTACGTTTTTATCTCTCCAAATCAATAAACTTCTTGTTAAAAATCTCTATTTTCTGTACTGCCCTCGGACATCACCAGTAGGTTGCCCCTCCCATTGAGAAGGTTCATGCAGGAAGGATAACTTACTGATCCAAGGAAATGGATCAACAAAGTGCTATGGGCATTGGCAGAAAATTTGCCTTGCATGGTGCAAACCACAACATAAACAGTGGCTGTGTGCCTCGTGGAGGCAAAAATGTTGAACTTCTCTCTGCTGTAGCATTATCCTGCCTTTAGATATACCATGTCTGCCTGTTGCACATTTGTGTCACAGCTGTTGTCACCAGGCTGACTTGTCTCATAGGAGATGACATTTAGCCCAATTTTCTCCCAGACTCTAGACTGACCAGGTTCAGTTTTAGAGCAGACGTGGGTAAGTGTGCAGCTCAGACTTATGGCTGGTGTATGTCCGAGGAGTGGTGTGATTTCCTCTCATCTTACACTGAACTATTCCCCAGTAGCTGGCAAAGGCCAGTGTGGAGGTTTGATTTGCTGAGATGGGCAATTATTACTTTTGAGAGAACAGTGAGAGGCTCTATTAGCTACAGGAAGCCAAGAGCTCTTCTCAAAAGACCCTTGATATTTTGGACTGATCTGTAGTTGGTGCTAATTTCAGCTCTTAAGGGAAGTCTTAATTGTCATACAAGACTAGAATATTTTTAGGAAAAAAAAAAAGATTTTTTTTTCCAGCTTTTGTCTCACTGCTGAAGATACCAGTAGATAAGAGAGACCACCCTGGTCCTTCAGGGAGTGTTTCCAAGAGCAGAGTAAAAGAAGATAGATATGATAATTATATCTAGTGTTTGCTGGTCTTAGCTATCTTACATACTGTGATTTCTCCTCTAATATAGTGTATTTTATGGCAGCACCTGATATAAAGCAGCTTTAGTACATGTCAAGCCCAGCACAATTTCAGCCTCAGCACTATAGTGAAGCAACAACAGTAAACTTCTTTCCCAAAATTACACATGCTTGAAAAAACCTGCCATGTAAATTCTCTTCACGTGTCCCAACTCTCAGTACAGAACCATAGAATCATAGACTCATTAAGGTTGGAAATTACTCCTAAATTCATTAAGTCCAAACTTTTACCAAACACCACCATGCTAATTAAACCATGGCACTGAATCCAATGGTTTCCTAACACTTCTGTTCTCAGAATTTGTAGCTTTAAGTACCCACACAGGGGTCAAACCCAGAACCTTGGTGTTAATAGCACCATGCTCTAACTGCCTCAGATAATCTCATGCATCAAGTACTTGGAGAAAATCTATCTCAATTTAAAGAAGTGAAAATAAATTTTATTAGCTTGCGTTAATTTTATTAACTGGTTTGAGGTGACATATTATAGTGATAGGAACATAAGTACATACATAAAATATCTTCCTAATGTTAGCATATAGAAAGGAATGCATTGTAGTGCCAAGAACTCGTCTCTGAGACTAAGAATTGTTTTTCTATCTCCACCAGAATTACCTTGAACTCCAGTAGATCATTGAGTTGAATTGATTTAACTAAATAGAGTAGAATTTGTGTTTCTCAATTGTGTTTTTCCCAGACAAGAATTTAGAGCTGTTTTTATTATATTTTTCTTTTCTAGATCTCTATACATAATTTTTTTTCCCATGGATTTATTACAGAATAAATGAATTTGGAGGTACTGTCATGGGACATTTATTTGATTCTCTTTTGGAAGATCAAAACACATTTTTAAGACACAGACTGGATTCTTAGTATGAAAAAATGTTCCTCCTGGTTGAAAAGACATGCATTTGCAAACTAATGGAGCCTGAGATTCTATTTCTGGTACATATTAACTACATTTTCTGAGAACAAACCAATTTGTGTAATTACTCCAAATTCCATCTACAGCTAGAAGTCTGTACAACTCCCTACTGAGAGTCTTTTCAGTATTATTCCCATATCCATCCATTTATTCCAGTTATATCTTTTATAGGAATACCACTTCAAGAATTCTCTTTAGAGAGTATTTTATTGTTTTTAAATTTGCTTTTTATTTTATTGTTTTAAATAATCCATATAATTTGATTGTTAGTTTTGTTATTTGCTTACTGCAGTCTCTCTTTGTTTACTTCTTATTCATATATTCCAAAAGGACCTGAAAGCCTTAAGCAGCTCCATGATCCTGTAGTGGGAGACACCCTACTGACTGAAAGAAAGAAAATCTCAAGTGAATAAAGCTTAAAGTAGCTAAGATATAGCAAGTAAATAGATGTAGAAAAGGAGGTGAAAATGGGGAAAATGAGCCAAGGTTTCAGGAAAAACAAAGAAGGATGTAATCCCTCTGAAAGAAAATTAACTTAGGATGTTGGCTAAAATGAATGTGAGTGCAAAGCAGAAATTAAAACAATCTCCTTTTCATGATGCTTGACCTGTGTCCAAGATCTTGATAGTCATGAGAAATGCTGGTGCAGGGGTGATGGCTCATACACCTGCTGCCAGACACACCTTGTTGTAGCCTGGTATGAGTCAGCCCCAGAGCTTCTTACCAACGTGGGACAAGGAGTCAAACATCACCTGTGAGGCACCAGTTTCACTTCAGACATCTGAGCAGTGAGGTGCCCATGGTGAGCAGCATGGTGGTTACTCTGCAGCTCAATGTGATGAAGGACTTCCTTTGAGCAGGCTGAGATCCAGCCTGTTTCCCTGTGAGCAGCCGTGCTCTAACAAACAGGCTCCTACACTCTCTTAGGGTGTGCTCCTCAAACCAGAGGCACCCATACATTGTAGCTGCTTTCACCAATAGTTTCCACAGCTTGTAGAAAACAGAATAGGACTTCCTGATCAGAACACAAAACTACCAATATAGCCTATGTATTTTCTTACCTTTAGCCTGATCTTGATTTTTTTCATATTTGAAAAATAAAATCCCTAAACATTTAATGTCCGATGTCTAAAAGGACTGCACTATGCATCATGCAAGTTACTGCTGGCTTCTGAGAAAGCTGTAATAGCAATGCCTTTCCCTCCCTCTTGTAAATGGACATAAATATTCACAGGGCTGGGTACATTAGGCTAGGTAGATTATTCATTCAGTTGCTGGAAGAAGTATTTGCAACTAAATGCTATTAAAAAAAGAAAAGCACTGAAAATCTCCTTCACAGTCCTTTAACCAATGTTACTGCATTACAGCATAGCTGAATTTGGCAAGACACTGATAGATAAGTTCTTCTGAATAGTAGATATCAGTGAGAATTTAAGGATGTTTGAATTGTTTTTCTAATTTTGCATACAACTATTGATGTTGTGCAATACTGAATAAATTTATTGCATGTGCAGTAGGACTTACATCCCTATCAGTGAAAGCAGGGGGAATTTTTTGAGTAGAGACTTCCGGATTTTATTTGAAAGGTATACATTTTATTTGCAGAAGAAAAGAGGCAAATATTCACTTTCATTGTATTCCTTTACTACTTAGGTTTTTTTGAGTTTCCATTAGTTTTGGAGCACTAGTGACTACTTCTGATTTGGCCTTTTGTTTTTCAATCAAGCATTATTATTATTATTTTCTTAGTGTACCTTTCTCCTCAGAAGAAGGAAATTGCCTTACCCTCATATCAGAGTTCATCCTGTCTGATATAGCCATGTGCAGAGCAGATGTTGAGTCTAAGCCCCCTACTTCCAACTCTTTTTCTAGCCAATGAAGAAAGATGAGCACTTCTGGAGTAATTTGTCTCTGAAATCCGTTTCAGGATGTCAGGGATTTTGCACTGAAATTGTGAAATGCACCATTTGGTGTACAGTGTCAAGGTGATGGTATTTGCCAAACCAAGGCTCAAAGAAGATGGAACAAACATCCCTACGAGTGATATGAAGTCAATTATTGGTACCATGTCAATGGCATAGCAATGTGTTTATGAAAAAACAGTCTTTGACAGGATGGAGTGTGATGCTGTGGAATTTCCCATGGATTTACAGTCTCAATTTCCAATTTCAGGGAGGAGAACATTGCTATTATCAGGGAAAAATTCGAGGAAATCCTATATCATTTGTTGCCTTGTCAACATGCCATGGATTACAGTAAGTCTGCTCTTTTGTTTATACTGACCTTTGTTTATTACTCTTTTAAGCAAAATCAAGTTGTTTATAGTGAAATATTACATATATATAGCAAAATAAGTGCTATTTATTTTCCTACTGTTGTTTCTCACTAATATTAAATAATCAACAATCTCCAGAATTTCCTTCTTTTTTTGTAAACTGACGACTTATGGCAATAGCCAGGTATTGTTTTAAAATAATTTATTATAGAGATAGAAGTGTAGAATTCACTTAAAACATGTTATTCTACAAGAATAAAAACAATGCCAATTAATTATTTGGAAATTGTGTTCTTTTCTTTTTGCTATAATGATATATATTTTATTTCTTTTCTAGTCTTTACAAAGAAATACCAGTTTAGAATTTATCTTGCACTATCCATTTTGTTAACAGAATTTCTGGCCTTAAACTGTGTGTATGGGGTAATACCTTGCAGGTAGTAAAATCTTGAAAAATCTAGAAAAAAAGGTATAAGAGGGTACAATAATTTCTATTTGAAGTCCATAATTTTACTTATAATATAATGAAAGCCTCTGTTAACTGAAGGTTACATGAATCTGTGTGTGGATTGTACAGCTTTTGGACCTTTCTACTTTTGGCACTATTGAATGATGCTAGTCAGGTTTTCAGATCAGCCAAGTGCCTGTCACATCAGGATCTTCTTCACTTCTAATACTGACATCAGCTTGAAAAGTCATGGCACCAAGTGAGCCTGTGTGGAAAACACATGAGCTTAGCCTTTTTCTTCCTGTGGAAGCAGCATTTATGTAATAGAAATCTTCTTCATTCTGTTGTCTATTTGCAACTATTCTGTAGTTCAGGTATCAGTCATATAAATACTTTTATTTGAGTAGTGGCTTTCTTTTATAGTTGTATATTCTTTGTTATGAAGGGGAGAATGTATGCATGACTTCTCATCCTTGCACTTGTCTGATTTACAGCTGTGCAGCTCAAGAAACTTGAGCCCAGTTTGGACAGTGAGCCTAAAAATAGTAGTTTCCTAATGCATCCTGAGCCATGCATGGCTTCCATTAGCAGTGATCCATTAGATCTTGGCCCCTGCTAACTCCTAGGAGAAAAAGCAGGAATGACAGAGAGCCTGCATTTGTCCTTCCCTGCCCTCTTTTTGTGAGTTTATGCTGCTCTGTATTCTTAAATGGTCTGTTATCCAAATTGGTCCTTTCTAAAGTGACAGGATGAATGATGCATTTTTTTCATTGTATAATTCAGCTCTCTCATGAGAGGTATCTCCCCATCTCCTTCCCCTCTGCCCCCCCCCCCCTTTTTTTTTTTTTTTTTCCCCTGATATAATAAAGTTTCAGCTGAGTTCTTTCACTCAAGCTTACTCTAATCAGGCTGGTATTTCAAGCATCCATATGAGAAAGTAATGTTTCCTGAGCTGAATTAAACTCACATTCTCTGACACTGCATTTCCATCATTGCAACTAGCTCCTATACAGTTGATTTAAAATGATAAGTAATTACTCTAAACTCACACTGGCAATCAGAGCTCCTCAGCTTCAAACACACTTTGGAGTATCTTGCTGGAATCAGGGCAGCTGGGGAGAGTTGTCTTCTGTATGGTCTGTGGGGCAGGAGCATTGCTTCCATGAATTTTAGGAAGTACATAAGACAGAACAGAGGCCTTTAAGAGGATAACAAGCTTCATGTTTCTAAAGGTCATGCCAGTCTCCCCTTTTGCATATTAGTACCTCTAGATCTCAGCCAGTAACAGCAGAATATTTTATACACGTGGGATGATGTTGGGGTTTTTTAATCATAAGTTATGAGCTCTTCTTTTAATAATGTCTGCTTTCTGTCCTTCCTTTCATTAGTTAAATTGATCACATCTGCTTGACAGAATGCCTGAAATTATGGACATCTTAATGACGCGGCTAATGACAAATGTATCCTCGCAGCCTTAACTTAAAGCAAGCCATTTTGCTGGGATTTTTGTTTTGTTTGTTTTCTGTGGGATATGCAGTAACCACGGCTCCCTATGAGTTAACACAAGAAAGGCTTTGAATCAAAGGCCAGCGGTTGCTGGGATATAAGTGAGCTGCAGCGAGGCACGGCTCGCAGCCCGGGCGGGGAGGGAGGGCGCAGGCAGCGGGCACGGCTGGGTCTTGCTGCCGGCTGCTGGTGAAGGGAAAAACTGCTGCGAATTTCGGCTATCAAGGCTACAAAAGTGATGGTCTGAAGAATACACGTCCTCAAAATACAGGCGTTTGAAATGTTTTGCTTTCTCCTTAGCACACCCATGAGCGTGTGGTTTACTCAGAGCTCACTAGGTTTGTGGTAGATGGTTGGAAAAGAGCCAGGAATGCTTTGAGCGGGCAGGTCAGATCTGCAGGCCAGCGGTGACTTATTCTTGACACTTGATCAGAGGTCAGTGCTGCTGGGAGCAGCAGTCTCATGAGAAGCTCTTCACTGACAGCGCTTCAACTTCCAGACGCTGCTTAACTTAAGTTGCAATAAGAGGGAAAGAAGTTTTTCCTGAAAAGAGCTACAGGATCTTCCCCAATCTCATCTTATTTCCAAACAAAGAAGCTTCAGCGGATGCTGCAATATTTTGCTTAAACTGTATAGACAGTGTTTATTTCTAAAGAATAGGCACATGTAATTCGAAAGGTGAAGCAGCTTTATGTTGTAGTTATGCTCATACTTGATATATGTTCTACAGTTAATCCAGGTTACTTCTGTGAATGTTAATTTTGTTGATTAAAAAAAAAAAGCTGCATATGAAAAAAGAAAAGTATCTGCTTTTTTTTTGCTTGTAATTCCTAGTTTCATTGTGTGTTTTTAACAGTAACATAAGTAAATTAAAAATCTTGCTTTCATGCTGTTATTCTTGTGCACTATGCACCAAGTTTGAATTTACAGCTCATATTTAGGGCCAAGCTTAAACACCTTGGTAGTGGCCCTTTGAAAGGGACATGCTGATACAACCTTATCCTAACCATGTGTACTGCCACTGCAGTAAAGGCAAAATTACTTAAAAAATACTCTGGTTTGGTTGAAGATAAGAATCTAATGATATAAGAAATAACCTTTGTTTTTCTTGTCTTAGAGAGTAATATTTGTATCAACACTTTCTTTAAATGAAATGCTAAGGAAAGAGTTAATTAAAAAACTGTTAAAAGCTAAGGATAATTCAATTCAATTAAATTCAATACTATTTTTATTTGGGGAAAGCTATGTTCCAAATATGTGTTCCTAAAGACAAGTCCCTTATTTATCTGTTGCAGGTCAATATCTCCTGCATGGGAGTGGGGGCTGTGAACTAGATTTTCAGTTGGTTAAATTAGTCCATTTTTTGTTTATATGTATTGTAGAGAAGGTTTATGGAAGAAAGAAGAGTCTGCTTCACCACAGGAGAAAATCTTTCTTTCTGTAAAGTGAAGAAACAAAAGCTTGATCCAGAATTGCATTCAGTTCCTGAAACCGTTTTGAACTCTTCCTTACCCAAATACTTAAATTTTTAAAGTATATTAACTTTAAGAAGTTACTTCCATGTTGCACTAGTGAATGTTTATTAAATCTCTATTTACATTTCTTGTTCTTGACAGTGGGATGTTCTATGATGGAAATCATACTTACCTTATTGAACCAGATGAAAACTACACTTTGGATGTAAGTAAAACTTACAGTAGTCCTGCTATGTTCTTTGAGTACAGTCATCCATGGGTACAGGGTACACATAAGGCAATGGGATGGATCATCCTCTCATTCCCAACTCATTTATCTCAAATGTGAGACTCCATCTTCACAGACAAAAGCAGACCTCCAAAAATTAGTCAGTGGTGTGTCTATATGTGTGTGCTCTGTAACACTTGGCTGTAGAGCACTGCAGCACTAGAGAAGGGTCCCTTGGAGCCAGCAACAGAAGCATGTGTGCCCAGTCCCCTTCTCTGGCATTTCCTGCTCTGGTTTTGTTATATCACTCTCCTCCTGGTTCATCCTTGACTCCAGTTCAGCAGCTCCTGGGGCTCTCATTGACTCCTTGAGCAGCTCTGGGAGCCTAATTCAGGCCTAGTTCTGTGTCCTCACCCACTGTGTTTGAGGTACTCAGATATAAAAGGTGATTAAGTATGGCATTAGCCATCACATGGCAGTTGTGAAAAGAAGAACGTAGAATAATGGTGCCTTGCAACTTGCATGTTCACAGGTGTGTGTGTTGGGTAACAAGAACCTTTGGAATTCTCTGTTTAATGCTCATGAGTTGAATTAATTTTTCCTGATGTAATATGGGCAATTATTTACTATTTCAGGATGACTTGCATTTCCACTCTGTTTACAAATCCAAGTTGTTTGAATTTCCTTCAGTCGACCTGCCATCTGGTATGATTTTTTAATATTCATGACTTATTGAGTCTAAGGCAAATTTTGTTGATAATATTTGATAGATCATCTTCTGAGAGAATATTGTTTTGTTATATATACCTTCTTTGTATACCTCCATAAAAATAACCTCCAATTAAATAAAATTTACCTATACCTCCAATTAAATAAAAAACCACTGGAAAAAACCCCATTTTGAAACAGTGAAAGCACAGGAAAAGAATTTGATGTGATGAAAAACCACTGAATCCAGTGAATGAAAGAATCCAAGACCTTCATGTTGTGATATGTGTTTCTCTTAACAGGTCATATGGTCTGTGGGCTGGATTATGTGCTAGTAGTTGTAGAGAGGAAAGGACTGAGGTAGCCTAGAGGTGATGAAAATAAGCACCACGTAGATGGTGGTTGATAACTCCTCATGGGTTTTTCCTGTTTTGAGATACAGGGTGAGTACCATGGAGTGAGCATAAGCCTGAGAGACAAGAAGTTGCCAAAGGTCATTGCTGTTCAGTGACTGATCTCCAGCCTCATCAGCACCTTTCACAGTACTGCATATGATAAGGGCTGTGCATTTCAGTGCAAATGAATTTGGAGGCAGAAGTGGTTTCAAGTGCTTGTAGTGATGAATACCCATATTGCATGTAGAGGGAGAAAGGTTTCTTTAAAAAATTGGTTTTCATCTGAGAGGTTGGCTTGTTTAATTGAAGCTAAAATTGCAGTATGTATGACATATCCCCATTCTGTCAAGGATTTGCCAGTTTTACAGATGTGTTTTCCTGCTCTACAACACATATCCTAGATAAATATACCTGTCCTTTATAGACACTGACATTTTGGTAGAAACCACCTCCAGACTAATTTCTTCAGGGGAGTTACAGATGTTTGGCCATCTTGTTACAAACTAGTTGTCCTATGGTAATATTTGGATCTGAGATCTTAGGGTGCTGAGTACTGCACACAGTGGGTCCATCCCTGGAGCACAGTTTGTGCACGTTTGCCAGTTGTTAAGCAAATTAGAATCATTCAGGGAGCTAATGAGAAAACAAAAAATAAAAAAGGAAACTGCTACAATGGGGTTGCCTTAATTTCAGTTCTGAAGAGGGAAATCTGTCTGAATCTAAACAAAAACAGTGTCCCAGCTTGGTGCCTCCTGTCCTGTGATGCAAATTGCCGAGGCAAAGTAGAGGCAATGTTGGGATGGAGGGGCATGAGCACAAAAGGCTCATGACTTCTGTGCATGGCATTGACTTCTGTGTCACAAAACTTCCTATGTACCTGCACTTTACACACATACCATGCTTACTACCCATGCCTGCAGAGATGGCAGTGTAATGAGAGCAATTTATTGAACATAAGGTCAAATAATAAAGTGCATAATTTATCACATTTTCTTGAGGACATATAATTCAAAAGATTGGAAATAATGCAACCAATGCTGAGTTTAAAATAAATCTTCTACCTCAGGCTGTTAAACTAAGACACTGCTAGTGTTGGTACTTACTATCTGTAAAAAAAAAAAAAAAAAGAGAGAAAAAAGCTGTTGTATTTAGGATCCCGTGTATGGAGAAATAGACTTTAATTCACAGTCTACTCTCCCACATGCCCATACTTGTTTTTGTAAAATTGTTTGAAAAAGTGTTTCTGATGTTTGTAGTGAAAATTACAGTATATGTATAATATTATGTCCTCATTAGGAAACCCACCATTTTAATTTGTCTGTGATTATTTGATTTATCTCTGTCTATAAGTCATCCTCCATGCACAGTCACAGCTCCAGAGGATGAGAGCTCTACCAGCATCTCTGCTTCTTCCCTGCCAGTCTGGAGAGGCCTGTCTGCTGCCTTGACTTGACTTCTTTCTCCTTTAAATAATATTTGCAATTAATTGCTAATAGTATTTTTGTGATTGATTTTTTTAATGTACTGCAACAAAATTATTATTAGCAGCAGCAAGCATTGTGCTGGTGTATGTCATCATAACTACTCTCATAATTTATCAATTTGACTGGGCTAAGGAGATTTTTCCTTGAAGCCAAGATTTTTCTCTTGTCTTTAGAAGAGTGTGTATGCAAGGTAACATTTCCACTCAGCATTTCCACTGCATAAGGAATGAACTAGATAGATCACCAGCTTCAATATTGGTGTTAGAAAAGGAAAAAAATTCAAGTGATTTGGTTTATTCAGTATCAGTGATAGTAAAAGCACACACTATTATATCACAATTCAGTAGCCATGTACTTTTTATATATATATTCTTTTGCACCCTGGGTATTAAAAAAACCCCACAAGCAATTACAGAGAAGAATTTATTGTACTGTACTTTGCAATGGTCTGAGGAATAATGAGGATTTTAAATAAGGAACCTTGGACAGATGACTTGGCACACTTGGAGCATTTGACTTTGTGTTTACCAGACTGTGTTTTTCCTCACAATCTCTGTTGAGATCTACAATGCCCTGGCATGGGTTTAGATAACAATGTGTTATCAAAGGTGCTGTTTTTCAAATAATACATAACAGATGTCCTTTTCTTTTGGGATCATGTGAAAAATATGTTGATATAACACTTAGGAATGTAGTTTAGTGGGACTTGGCAGTATTAGGTTTCTGGTTGGACTCAATTTTAGCAATCTTTTTCAACCAAGATGATTCTATGATTTTGTGATTCTTCATTATATTTTTTCAAGGTAGTATATTCCCACCAAAATATGTGCTAGGCTCTCTCAACTGTCAACATTTCCTGTGATTTTGCTGATTATGTTCTTTAGCCTGAGGGTCCTTGGCTGGAAATGTAACCTGTGTGCATTTAGCCATCCTGGAGTTATTAAGGCAGTGTTAATGTGTGTTACTGTGTTAATGGTAATGTCTGCATAATTTCCCTTAAAGATGACTGGCCTCTGATTTTGGGTAAAATTACATTTGCTGGTAAAGCTATCTGAGACCCTATATACGTACTGTCAATTATGAATTTATTGATTGAAAAGTGTTATTTTTACCAGTTGCATTATGCATGTTATAAAACCAAAAATGGCAGGTTGAGATCCAGTTGTGTGGCACATGAGTCTAAACTAATTAAATAATTAACTAATTGAAAATCAAAAACATTGTAAAAAGGTTTTCAAGATTTAGTTTCTCATCATTGCAAGCTCAAGAGTCCGCAGGTCTTTAAACAATTAATAAGGAACTTGGGTATGATTTAATTTATCCTTGGTATTTTTTCTAAAGAAAGTCCTCAAGTGCAGTGGCGTAACCGTGAAAACATTTTTAAGCAGAAAGCCTATGTTTGTCCAGGTTGTTCTGCAACCCTCAAATACCAAAATGACACTGTAGTCCCTAATTTACCCACAAAAATACCAGTTAGTTGTGCTTTGTTTTCCTGGTTTGTCTTACTAGTAATTTACCACTTCTGGTTAAGATTATCACTTATGGCAATATCTTTTCAGAGGGGCCACTCAGCTTTGTGTTTTAAGATATTGCTGGGAGGACAGCCCCATCGAATTCCTATCAGTATGGTTTATAATCCTATTTTTGAACCTCATGCAGAAATTGTCCAATTAATGTACAGCAGGAAGTGAAGCTGTGAGAAACTTTCCTGACCCACCAGCAAAACTAAACTGGTCAGAAATTTGTAAAACAAGCAGAAGTTGTGTACAAAGATCTTGTGTACAAAACCTGGAAGTCCCTTAATTTACAGAGCTCCATCAATCCTATAGCACTATAAACACTACAGAACTATTTGCTTCTCTGAAGGGCTGGTAAAATCACTGCAACACTGAAAAAAGTTTTCAGTTCCTTGAAACTGAAAGGATGGTCAAAGCTGCAGAAAGCACAAAAGAGGCAAAGCAGTAAAAGGAGAAAGACATTATTACAAACTAAGCAACTGCAAACATTTAATTTGCACGAATGAAAGATCTTCTTGGGGTTATGTGAATAACAAACACATTTATACAAGATAAAGAAATGGCTTAATTTCATATAGAGAAAAGAAAGGCAGGAACTATGAATCTAAAATTAAAGATGGAAAATTACTTCTTGGGCATTTGAAAGGGTGAGAGCAAGTGTTGCCTCTTGCTTAGATTATAATATGTCCTTTTCCATGAGCAGCTAGTAATAGATTTGGTGAAAAGGATTTGGCAAAAGAATAAACTACTTGATGCTTATGATTAGAAGAACTTTAAGAAGTTAAAGACACAGAGGGATTAGCAGGGGGGAACATTGTGTTGGTAAGTGAGTATTGCCGAAATCTCATAAGGTTTCTCCCAACTCTGACATATTTTGCTTTGTGAATATAATCGTCTTAAAGCATTAATTCTGCCTTCCATGCTCTTCTTATTAATTTAGGTAGATATTGCAAGAGCTCTGTGAATGTCTGCTGAATTCCCAAAAATGTGATTCACTCTGTGGAAGCACTATGCTAATAATATTTCATGCCCAGTATTGGTGAAGTTTTGGCATAGAACATCTGCTGTGCTTTTTGGAGCATGACACCCACAGATCATCTGTTTCAACAGACCCAGATTACCACTAGTAGAGTTTTTAATAAGAGCCTTGTTACTGGGAATGCTTCTGTAGTCTTGCCTCCCTTCTCGCTGGAAACTTGAAAAAATGAGTTGTTGCTGCATCTGAAGTGCTGAAGAATGTCATACTACTGTCATGTTGCATCAGGGTCACTAATTGCTGGGCTATATTTTTATAAATATTCAATGTATTTGTCTGTGTTTTCTGCTTAGAGTTCTGGCAGATGAATACTACATCACAAAATTTTGTTGTAAGGCCAAGACACAAAAGGAGGAAAAGGCAGGTATGTGCCAGTATGCTTATTTGTGAGGAATATGCTGTCAAGTTTGCTTCGTGTCTGCTGAGTTAATTTGTCCAGATGGAGTCCTGCTGCTCCTGCTGGTTTGGCATGAGATCTCTGTATCAATACAGCTAATACAGAAAGAGATATCTAATGTAAGCTAAACATTGATGGGTTCTCTTGGACATTGCCTACCTGAAGAGTTAGGAAATTTTTAAATACTGCTACATTGCAAATGCAAAAGTAGGTAAAATATTTTTGCTCATTCTGAGTATAGTTTTATCAGAAACTCCCATAATAAAACCTACATTTTTTTTTTATGTTGCAGTAGTGACATGTAGCTAGTTTATCTCACTTTATTTTGTTTCAAAATAAATATTCTAAACAGAGACTTCATTCCCTGTTGATTAAAGTGGGGAACCCACTAACTGCAGATGTTTGCTAGCAGTTACACTCCCTCTGTATTGTTAGATTCTCTTAGAGTTACATTTTCTCCCTAGGTTCGTCAGATTCCACGTAAAGTTGAAGAGGAAACAAAATACATTGAGTTGATGATTGTAAATGATCATCTAATGGTAAGACTGACAGCATCTACAATTAGCATCAAATTGTCTATTTATACAGAGGGCATAACAATAAAGAACACTATTGGTTGGAAAAAATTCACTATGTCCTTAATAGAAGAGATTATGGCTTCATTAACCATTGATGAAGTTGGTTTGGAATTTTGGCAAGTTAATTTCACCAAGAATGCAACTTGACCTGAGGATCAGAAAGAAGGGGCAGAAAGTAACTAATGTCAGTGTGACTTAAGCTGATGATTTTCTTTCTGGCTTTCCTGAGTGTTTGTCTTAGTTATAGGCACTCAGAAATCCATAGTGCAGTTATTTCAATTGTGCAGCAGCTGTTGAGAATGAGGAGATTAACAGATTTGTGACCAGATTTATTTGATTTGCCCCAATCAATGTAGAGAAAATTATTTTGTTAAACTTTTATGCTTTCTCTGGGAGAATACAGTGGGGGTTTTAAAACTGTGGAAAGAGACATAACAATAGGGGATTGAAGAAAAGCCAAACTTATTCAGGTGGGAAAAAGCACAGATTTATATCAGTGAAGATGATTTATTAATCATCTAATGAAGGAAATATCAAAGGAAATGGCAAATTCTTCATCACTTGCAGTGTTCGAAGGTAGCTTCAAACACAAACAATGGATTTGCTCTTGAAGTAACTAGATAAAGTTCAGCCTTGTAGTGTCCATCCAACTGGTGGCATTAGAGGATTTTATGGTCCCTTATGGCTTTAAAATCAAAATATTTCTATGAATCTGGTCTACTTATTCTGTAATGTGCAGCAATTCTCTCATGCAATACCTGAATTGTCAAAACTAGGCATGAGAGTGTACAAGTGTACAAGTGTGCCACTTGTATGTGTACTCTTCCCCCAGCTCAGTTTGGTGAACACAGGAATAAATTCTTGGAATAAAACTAATGATATTGGATGAAAATTCCTTAAATCAGTGTAACTATGTTTGATCATAAAGACCTGAAGCCAAAATTTTTCCCTTGAGATCCTGTCTGTTTGGGCAAGTTTTCTTCAAGGACCATGTTTCCTAATTTTTGTCTAATCACAGCTACTGCAAGAGTCAGTCCAGTTAGGGGTTTATACTCTGAGGTGCCAGTGATCAAAGAAGCCAAATAATTTCCTCCTGTGAGAAGGAAATATAATTTGCTGTGGTTTTAACTTTCTTGGTTTTGGTGGATTCCCCCCCATTCCTGTTTGCAAGAATACCTTTCCTATGGCCTAGTTGTGGGAAAGTCCTTGCCCACTAAAGGATCCTAACTTGCACAAAATATGGAGAATTTTCATTCCAAAATCAAGCATCTTGGGGCAAAAAATGACAAAATGTTTCTGAAAATATTATACACTTTATGTTAAATTATTCTGAGTTATCTGTGGCTTTCATGCCCATATTGCTCATTCATAACTGTTTGTTTTTCTGCAAATAGGAGTACCTGGACAGCTGTTTCCAGTCTCATTTTTATAACACTGCATTACAGATTTCAGTAAAGGTGCTACTGTAGTCTGATTGCTGAAGTGGTTTGAATGAGTTACTGTGAAACTATACAAGAAAAAACCCAGATAACAGCTTAAGAGAGAAAACTGAAAAAAAAGGGAGTCTGATAGATTAAAACACGGATGCAGACACTTCTGGGATAACACATATTAAGGAGTCTCAGCTATAAAAGTTTTTGTTGCTAATTTCTGCATTGGCATTTATGATTAATTTTAAAAATGCCAACAATAATGATAATGAAGAGAGTAACAGAATGTTCCTGTTCTTATATCATTTTCCAGTAAAGATCCTAGAGTACTTTCTAAAGAGGCATTCATACATCCTCACAACAGCTGTTACAAAGTATATCACTAATGTGCATTTCTGAGCAATTTTCTACTATTGGCTATTAACATTACACTCAGCACAAGAGACAAAACCTTGCACAGGGGCTTTTTATTGTTGATATAATTACTTTTTACTTCGTGGTGTTCTGGAAATGGACTTAGTTTTTCTGAAATCTGTACCTGTTACTGGTCTGTGCTTGTTTCACAGTGTAAAAAGCACCGCTTGTCAGTCGGCCATACCAACAGCTATGCTAAATCAGTTGTGAACATGGCAGATTTAGTAAGTATCACTTAACTATATGTTCTTTTACGTGTGAGATGAGTCATAAGATTCTCCTGATGATAGATGCAGGAGTTGTCAGTTCTTGGTATAACAATAGTAATGTATGTGAAGATTACAAGTCTTCATTTAGAACCATCATCATTCACCTATAAAGCCTTTATCTAACATAAAGCATCAGAATGTTTTAGTTTTGTGGCTTTAAACATTTAAGTATCTTGCTGGATTGGTCTCTTGAGTCTGAGTTTTCAAAAGCACCTTAGACATGACAATTTCTAGCACAGGATCCCTCTTTTGACAACTTCAAACCCAAAAGACAATCTGAAATTCTGATGCATTAAAATGTCTCCAGAATAATGAACTTGAGTAAATGAGTTAGAATAGTGACATACAGGTGAACTATCTGGATTATATTTATGATGCTAAATTGGGCAAGGTGCTGGCTCTTGCACCTCGCCACAGAAAAAAGTATTGCTAGAAGAAGAAGATGCTTGAAGGTATTTGGTGTGGAGTGTTAACATAGCATTGAAAGGATGACCCTTTTTTGTGACTCAGCCAGCATGAGTTGAAGTACTGTAGATGTATATAACAGTGAACAATATGGCTTTATAGATCATTATTCCACATAAGAGGGCCCTTGTGTGTCATTGGGTGAGCTGGCTGTTATAAAGGACCCATTAATTTCAAATTTTTGAACTATTTGGAAGGCAGTAATTTTTTATAAATCACATTTTCCTTCTATGTACCTCTGCCTGTGTAGGCTAAGAGAAGGCTAAGAGAACTGATTTAATAATTAAGCCTAGAATTTTGGTTTTACTTGGTTTTTATGTTTGTTCATTTTAAGTGAGATAAAATCACCAGAAGAATGTAAAGTGTGCTAGAACAAGCTAAATAATTACTTATGTACAAATGCAGGCTATTACAAAAAAGGAGTAGACCTCACCTTTGTTCTATTTAACATAATATATTTGTTCATTCTGTTAATGTACTAGATATATAAAGAACAACTTAACACCAGGATAGTATTGGTTGCCATGGAAACCTGGGCTACTGATAACAAGTTCACCATATCTGAAAACCCCTTGGTGACTCTACGTGAGTTTATGAAATATAGGAGGGATTTTATCAGAGAGAAAAGTGACGCAGTTCACCTTTTTTCGTACGTAACCTTGTGTGATGTTTTATTCTGGGGTTTTTTCTTTCCTTGGGGGTTGCTTCTCACAAGTGTCTGATGCATCTCTTTCCTGTTGGGTGTGTAATCCACAATAATTCAGGATATAATGTTTTGGATGGGGAGGTGGGAAAAAAATTAATGCACAAACTGCCTGCCAGTGCAACCAGAGATTTGACTCTTATTTTAGTTGTTACGTACTAAGCCTGAGCTGCATGCACTGTAATCCTTTGTTATTCTGTGCAATCACCTACTCCACAAGTGCAGCTGTCTGAAGAGTCATGCATGGTTCCACCTCAGAGGATGGCTTCTTCAGCAGTAAAGCACAGATTATTTAAAGGCAGAACATTGGTTTTGAAACCAATGAGGTTTTCTGCTTAAGTGCACTATGGCCTGCTTACTTTGTTGAATGACCTGCATGCTGCAGGATTACTGAAGTGTTTCAGAACCTCAAAACAGCTTTTTCTCCCAAGACACTTGAGCTATAAGAATACTAAACTGAAAGGAATGTCATTTTCTCTAAATATCTTAATTGTTTTGAAAATAAGATTGATAAAAAAATATATTTACAAAAATACAGGAGAGATACATGACTGAGATTTTTGATCCACACAAGACACGCCAGATAAATATCTCTGCTGACTGTTTAGGAGCCTATGAGAATAAACTTAACCTAAACATCTCACTTCACATGACTTCAGTAGGGTACCAGGATACCCAAGCCCAGTAGACACCCTTGGAATTTTTGCACGTACTTAATTACTGCCACTGATTTCTGCCTTGAAGAAAGCTAGTAAGATCTGCAAGTAGTGCTTGCAGATTTTTGTTTCCCTGTGTCTCATATCTTCATCTCTTAAATGGGAAACAAATTTTCTCATATCCTTCATGTATCTTCTCTGGTGACTTTGTAAAGTCTTTGGGGGGCAAGTCTGGTTCCTGTGAGTGTGCGTGGATTGACTAGGACAAAAGAGAGCCTGAGCCTGTGGTTGGGACACTGGACACCATCGTAATGCTAATTCCAGTCCTATCCATAGCACCACCACCAATTGTGATATTGCATTCACAGATGTTTAGAAACATCAGTTTCCAAAATTCTGAAATTGTGTCTGTGAGTGAAACACAGCTATGTTGGGAGGTGAGGGTAGCTGGTGTGATGGTATAGTGATTACAAATCAGCTTCTACCTTTAGCAGTTAGCCCATTGTGATCCTTCTTGATGTTTTTATCTTCTCACTTGAGAAAAATAATTTGCCAGTTAGATCAGTACTCTCAGGTGGAGCAGAGTATATTTTGTCTCCAGTAACAGGCAGTCATTCATGCTGATGTGGTCAGCACCAAAGAGCTGATTAGATTTAGGCTCAGAGTGCATCTGTTCCTTGGATGAAATTGGCTGTAGTTCCAGGTAGTTTTCACCTACCTCTGCATCTTCTGCTAACGCATCTCCCCTTGAGTTTTACCACATCAGCACTGCCCAATTAGACACGTGTTGTTTCATTAGTCCCCTGTACTGGGAGCATGGTGGCCTCTCCTGAACTCTGCCTGGAACATATGCCAATGGAAGGCACTTGCTGCAGTAGAATGTCAAGAAACAAGGGGCTGGGCAGATCCAGGTGGTTTGACAAAATAGTCCCCTTCTTCTTGTATTAGGTAATCTGAAAAGGAGGAGGGAAGATGGTATAAGTTTTCTGGAGATAACTTGTCATATGAGATTTGTGAGTGTTTATCTGTTTTTCCCACTTATTTTTTGCATAGTTCGCAGCATAGTGGTGACATCCAGCATTTGCAAATGCCAGCTTCTCATTTGGAAATGAGAAGGGTAGATGCTGGAATAGTCAGGTGCAAAACTCATGGACTGAGCAGGGTAAACTTCTTTTTCTTTTCATTTTTGCCAAAGGGGGAGTCGATTTCAGAGCAGTCGAAGTGGTGTAGCCCACACTGGTGGAATCTGCTCCTTGCTTAAAGGCGGAGGTGTGAATGAGGTAGGTGGAGATACTGGTACGAGCAAAAAGTGGTGGGAATTTATCAGTGCAGACATGTTCCTCAAAATATTTTGCTTTTTTGCTGCTGATGTAGAATCTTAGTGTGGCTCTAGAGAAGGGACACTTCAATGAAGAGTGATAAGTGAATAAAGTCAATACACTTCAAATACAATTTTAAGCAAATTCTGCAATAGGCTGTCATTCATATTTCCAGCCAAATACCAAGAGAGAAACAGACTTTTTAAAATTAGCTTGTCTATAAGCCAGTGTTTAGTTTTCATCTAGCTACCCAGAAGTAAGAATTCTAATACTCTGTATCTGATTTTGCCTTTTTTTGCCTTGATATGAGAAAAACTTCGCTTGAATCTGAGATACCTGTGGGTTACTGATTACTTTTCCTATCTTGCTTGTTTCTTTCAGTTTGGAAAGCCAGACTTAATGGCAGTTACCCTGGCACAGACCTTGGCTCAAAACATTGGCATTTTCTCAGACAGAAGAAAACTTCTAAGTGGTAATTTTATTAACTTTTTCACTCTGTCTCAAGAGAAAAGTCTTAAAAAGTAGAGGATCTTATCAGTGTCTTCCTGATATGTACTTTTTCCTTCTGTTTCTCACAATGTTGAAATATTTTTATTTCCTGCAATAACATGAGAAGGGTCTGGCATATTTATCTTCCTCTATTTGAATGCTCTAGTATCCTCCTGCTCGTAATTCCTGACAGCACAAGTGTCACCCAAAATAGACTATAAAGGTGCCTGCCACTTCCATTCATTTCAGGGAGACTGGTGTCCCACCCACAGACCAAATGGCTGCCATTTTATGACAAAAAGGTGGGAATATGCATTATTAGATCTGGGGATAATGAGGAGCCTCCTCAGTAATGTGAAATAAAACAGTTTTAACAATACAACTTTTTACTCTGTTTTTCTTGATTGATTTTCTCTTGTAAATTACCCAAATCCCCTGTTTCTCCTGTAGGTTATTCAAATCTCCAGTATTTGCTACCCTGTTGCTACTATTTCTCTGTTCTAACCTTGGTATTCAGCTACTAAGTTATCCTTGTTTACCTGCAGTGCTTTAATCTCCACCATTGTGCCTGCAACAAGCACCTCGCCTTCCAGCTTCCATGAATTTACATGAAGTCTCAGCTTGATACGGATAAAATAAAAATACAGTTTTGAAACAATTTAGATAATGGAGTGCAGACTTACTGGATTGTGTATGCTTATGTGGCTTGCATTTGCAAAGATAAATTATTCTTTTGATTAGTCGATTTTTTTTTTAGGCATTGTAAAGACAGTATGTAATGCAGAGATACATCTTTATTGAAATGGGTTTTTTTTTGCAAATTATGTAATACTATTTTAAAAAATACTCAGAGATGTAGAACGGATGCTCTATCCTACAGTATTCATTTTCCAGCTACGTATTTTCAAGCAGATGTCGGGGCAGGGTAAAAGCAAAAATTATAATAGTGGTGATTCCCTTTCTTTATGAAAGGGAAAGGGGCAGGAAAGGGAAAGGATGAGAGGGGCAGGACACTGTCTTGGTAGGGAGAGAGGAGCATACAATTGTTAGACAGAGCTTCGTTTCCTCTCTAGTTGTACTTTAAAAATGGAAACAATAAACTGATGCCCACGTGTACAGTAAGAGAAGTTATGGAATGTGCAAGTGGAAAGCATTTTGACTGAAATTAAAGCAAGACACAGCTTTGAAAGAGGAGGATTGAGACCAGAGCAAAGTGAACCCATCTGGCAGGGCAGAGGGAATTGCATGGGGAAGGGAGGCAGGCAGGGGAGGGAAGAAGGGAGGGGGGGAGAGCAGAGGAAGAAGCTGATAGATCTTGCTGTACTACCTTGATCATTCCATGCTTTTTTTTCTGGTCTGAATTATTGTTTGGAGTTTTTCAAGGGAAGATTTTCAAAATCACATCACCATAGCTGAAGAAGAGAAGTAAAAAAAAAAAAAATAGAAAAGTAAAAAGATCCTTTTTTAAACTCTGAAAATTTGGGAAATGATACTATTACACAGGAGAATACAAGAAAGCTGACTCATGATTTGCAGGTGCTGAAGGCTAACACTGCAGTTACCTCTAAGAGAAGGAAAGAAAAACAGGGCACATTTTCAAAGCTCAGAATTGCATAGAATCATGTAGAGTTTTAAAAGATTTTGATTTCTATTTTTGCATAGAATCATGTTGAGTTTTAAAAGGTGCACTGATACACTTAAACTAAGGTGTGCAATAAACCAGCAAACTATTCTTTTCAGCATGTCTGGAAATATGAAATGGACAGTGTGATTTTTATGATAAGAATTTTATTATTTTGGAGTCACAAGATTCGAGATATAACTTTTTTTTTTTTTTTTTGTCAGGTGAGTGTAAATGTGAGGACATGTGGTCTGGATGCATAATGGGAGATATGGGGTAAGACATTTCACTACAGAAAAGTCATGTTCTTCATACAGTGACATAAAGGAAAGATGTGAAAAGTTTTCTCTTTTGTGGTTCAGCAGAATATTTTTGATAAATCAATTTTCAGAAAGTAAAGTATTAGGTATATACCATACAGAAACACCTTCAAAGAAATGTGAGAGTAAGTGAGTTCATGAGAGGGGCACTCGAGGATTTTAGTGAATGCTGATTTAACCTGGAAAGCACAAGGCTCAACAGTCAAGCCAGATCATTGCAGAGTAGCAGAAGCAGGTGTAATTTATTTTATCATGCAAGTTTGATACTGAGTTGTGGAAACAATGATGCACCCTAATTCTTGATATCCTATAATCAAATTTCTAAGGCATGTCTCACTTTCAGTGTGTTTGTTGGAATCTTTGATCTATCTCTTATCAATAATTGTTTATTACCCAGTTTATGTGATATTGTTAGAAAAACTGCCCCCACTGGAGGCTGAGTATGTTCATATTCATGTGTAGTGTCACTGGAGAGATTTTAACATAATGACTGATGAATCAGCAAATTTTTGCTGCTGGGTGAAATTTGATGCTTTCTGAAGTATATTCAGACCCTGATCCTTTTTATTACAGGCCTATCTTTTATCATGCATATGAATTACATTGTATTCTAGTTTTAGATATAGAAAAGGCTCAGTTTTTAATTAATTTTGAATGGATCCACAGATTTTCACAATAGCTTTTTGGTCAGAAACATTTTGAACAAAGAAGTATGTCTCATTCAAACCTCTTTGAAAGTGTGAATGTGTGCCCTTTTCACCTTAGTATACCTGTAAACATACCTGGTAGGCTTTTTCTGATTTTTAGTAAGCTAAAAAGCCAGTCTGAGAGGCATTTTTGATTCTTATAAAAGTTATAAATTCCCATCTTAGGGCCTTTAAATTCTTTATGTGAAGTTCAAACTTTTCAAATAATTTGAAAATGAAAAAGCCTTGTATTTATCTAGCTTATTGCTGAACTGTGGTGAAATCCACAGCCTTGGTAGTGTTTAGACCTAGTTCATTAGCATTACAGATGGAAAAAGCCAATTATGTTTTGGATGCTGTCTCTCCCAGCAGTGCAGGATATCACTTTAGCTAGTATTTTTACATCCAGTGGTGAGCTAATAGAGAAAACCATTGAGACTCTAAAATCTCCTTGAATCATAAGTACTTTCATAACTATGAACCTGAATATAAAGATCACTGCATTTGCCTTGGGAAAAGGTATTTCCCTGTGGAAAGTATCCATGCAAAGATTCTCGGCATCACATTGTTTTTAGGTAGGGAACTGTGCCTCAGGTACAGTACTGTACTCAACTGAAATTTACTGAGTGGGACACTTGACAGAGGGAAGCTGAAATGTTAGGTGGTGTTTGTTAGAAGCATATTTAAAATGGCATAACTCTATTATATAAAAATTCTGTGGGTCAGGGGAACCATTTCATCTAAGAGAGAAACAAACTATAAGCTGTCTTTGTCTCCTGCATTTTGTAAGGGAGGAAATAAATGTGTTTCTGACATCAAGCCTCTTAGTGGAACAAGCCATGCTGGTGTAAACTACCTGCTGTAATCAGATTTGTGTTGTTTGGCATATAAAAACTTAGTGAAATGTTCCAGACCTCTCACATTCCGTGAGTTCTGTGTCATTGTTGAAATTTCCTTGTTATTTACTGGAAGGATTTTCAAATTAGATAGACTTACAAACAGATACTCTGATTCTGAACAGCATGTTTTCATTTTTTTTCTAAGGCATAATGTTATATTTCTTCTGTTTTGAAAAAAAAGAAAATTCAGGGTAAAAAGCACCAGAGAAAGTAATCCTCCTACCTTATTTTGTTAGGTACTATCTTCCAAGCAAGTTCTCTGAGTGTGATATTGAAGAGTATCATGAATTTTTAAACAATGGAGGTGGAGCGTGCCTTTTCAACAAACCAACCAAAGTAAGTATTAAATTGATGTAGAATATTATTTCTATTCTAATTTTGATGAAACTGAGAAAAATGAAAACTTTAATGCTGGAAAAAAACACCTGTCGTTTTGATAGCTCTGGTTCTTTCTAACTATTCTGATAACATATGGGTGTAAGTAGATTATTTTAGTTCATAGTAGTTTAGAAATCATGTTTAAATAAATTTCTAATAAAGTCACATTCAGTCATTTCATATTCAGCAGAGTATTCACAGCCTCTGATCGAGAATCTTCCCTCACAAGATTGGGTCTGAATACTTGAAATGTAATACAATTTTGTATTTACGATGGGCCTGCAATGGAGGATTTGCAGCAGTGTTTTGGTATATTCCTGCTCCATTTACTGAAGCATGTGTTAAAATGTAAAGCAAGCAGGATAATGATCTTGACTCTTTTCTGTATATAATTAACATATATTAACCTGTATTTAATGTCTGTCTTTCAACAAGCAAAGGAAAGAGGCTAAGGCAGAAAGACATTCCAATGTTGAAAAAAGACTTATCTGGTAACTGAAATTGTCACAGATGTAAGAGAGAGGAAAGTCAATTCAGGAGTGATGCATGTTCCATCTGGTGAACCTGAGAAAAAGTGTATCTTCTGACAACCACAGGATTTCAATAAAAGTTAAAGAAGGGAAGAAAAAATATCAAATCTGGACAAGCTGAGGCTGCTTATCTCTTAAAGGTCACTTTTGATGAAAGAGTACATTATTAAAAGTGGAGAGAAAGCACTGTAATTCATTAATAAAATGTAAAATTTCTTATTTAAAATGTACCTGAGTTTTAGAAGTTTGCTTTTTTTCCATCTAATTAAAGGTGGAGAGAAATAGTGGTAGATTTATTTGCTTGCTGAATACAGTGTTTATATAGTGTAATGTGTCTTACTTGGTTTTATTTTAGTGATTGTGTTAATTTACACATCTGTCAGTTGGAAAAAACCCAATTACTCTCCTATCAATTTAGTTTGGCAGCACTGTAAGGTTTTTCTTTTTTTTTGATGACATGCAGTTAGATGTGGATGCCAGGGTGATTTAGTCTCTTTTATGCATTGTGGTTTGGGTTGGTTTAAAAGTTTTGTCAATGGATGTCTGTCTAATTAACAAAGCTGTCAAAGATGTGTTTCCTAGCAAGGGTGCTGAGATACAAACTTGTTGTTTTTCATTATGAGCTAAAGGAAAGCTGATGTGACAAGGTGCAGTGTTTGGCAGTGCTCCACTCTTAGATCAGCTATAATCCCAAAAATTACATCAATGGCTGCTGGAACAGATTGAACATATGCTCTTTTCCAATGGATGACTGATATGACTTTGGGGAAATGTTATCCAATTTGCTTTTAATGTTTGGTTTTTTCCTTCAATTTTGTTGTTAGCTGTTCCTATGTACTGCAGCAAATTGGCCCAATATTTAAAGGCAGAATGCTTTGTTACTACCATGTCTTTGTCTCTGTTGTGCAGCGTACCAAGAGATATTGAAGAAGTTAAGATGTCTGGAAAAATACATAGGAAACAAGCAGCTTAAACAACTCTTTAATAATTCTAAAGGCATGCATACATTTTATGTTAAAGTCTACATAAGTATTGCATGCTGTAATCAAATTTCCATTTCAATAGGGGATCTAATAATAACATATCAGCCTTTGCCAGGCTGTGGTTTGTGGCTCGGAGAAGTACGTGGGGTGATGCTCCATCCTGTGGGCTCCTGACAGAAAGCAGCCAGTGAGAAATGCTCTACCATGTACAATGTACTTGTGCAGATGGCTCAGGAGCAGAGTGATTTTTGGAATGGTCCTAGTTTAAATTGGGAACTTGAAGGATGATATGCAAAATTTTAGTCTGGTGACACACTTAAATGCCTTCTCATCTACGCAATAAAAGCTACTATTATGTTTTCTTATGTCCAAAGGAAAAAAAACATTCTTTTAGAAGACCTACCTTTAAAAGTTCAGGAAGACAGAAAAAATTAAACTGGAATGAACAGAATGTAAGTGTTCCTTAGAAGAGGTTATGGCATACAAATAAACAGATTTTGATCTTTTAAGTGACAGTCCAGGGGAAGGCTGAAAGGAAAGGGAGGAAGCCCCATCAGCAATACTTCCTGTGCACATCTGCCTGTGATACATAGTTATAGAAAACTGCGGAAAGTTCCCAACTGTGGTAGAGAAAAATGGAAAGAAAAATCCAACTACAACAAAAACAGACAAAGAAACCTAGACTCTCTTCTTCCCAAGTATTTCTGAGCCACATAAAAGGACTACTTTTTACTGCTGCCACTTCTGAACTTACAGTGCAGGCTTTTACCTTTCAGCCCTTGTCACTTGAACTCCAGAACAACGGCAATTGTGACTGCTCTGAAGATAATGAAATTAAATCTTTAATTTTTTTTTTCCTTTATTGTCATACATTTTGTTTTTCATTGTAATTTCTGCACAAACTTAATTTACTGTAAAACTGACACCTATGCACAGAAGATACCATGTGACTAGACAGCATTGCTGTAATAATTTTCAGGAGTGTTCATTCTCTGTATGCTTCACTTGTGTTGTGTCAGTCTGTGTCTCCCTGAGTCATGGGTACTGTTTTTCAGTTACTGCATTTGGAGTGCTAGCTTAAAAACCATGTTGCACAGAGCAAATATGACAATGATTGCCTTAAAAGAGACATGCCCTTTGATTTCCGAATTTCCATGCAGCTTCTGGATCCTCCAGAATGTGGCAATGGCTTTGTGGAAGACGGAGAGGAATGTGACTGTGGGACAATAGCGGTAAGTGCAATGTACTTTAAATTAGCAACAAGATTTGTCCACAAGTTGGTACTGCACATGGCTGCTGTTAATGATAAGTGGAGGAAGACAAGCAGGGTGAAAGTTGTGTGCCCAAGGATTCACAATAATAGCTGCCTGTGTAGAATCAGACCTTCAAAGACATCAAAGAAATCATTTTCCTAGATGGAAACATTGGTCAATGCTAAGACGTTAATATTTAATGACTGACAATATGAAGTTAGAAAAATTATTTTCTGCCTTGTACAGGAAGCAGCAGTTTCATGCCCCACAAATACATGCCCTTTTCTGCCTCTAGGAGCCTAAAAGAAAGAATAAAAATCCATTCAGGTAGCATGCTAAGATGAGAAGTAGTAAGAACTTGGGGTTCATTTGCTTTTCCCATGTATTCTGTTCTGTTTGTGTGTGTGTGTGTGTGTTTCTCAGGAGTGTGCGAGCGAAGGAGGAGAGTGCTGCAATACCTGCACCCTGACGGCGGGCTCCCAGTGCAGCAATGGGCTCTGCTGTCGGAAGTGCCGGGTAAGGGCAGTGACCTTCATTGCAGCAGCCTGGTGGGAATGCATCCAGGTGGCTGCAGGCACTACAGTACATGTGTTTTCCCTTGCAGACCTTGTGATTACTCTTCTGAAGGCTTATCTTTTAAAATTGGTTGAAATCTGATTTTTTTCTAAGGCTGTTCTCTGTCCTTTAGGCTTGGCTTTTTAGGGCAGGGACTGTCATCAAATGCAGAGGTAAATTGAATCCTTCCAGTTTCAGACAAGTTTGAATCAGGTTGAAGTTCTATGAGATCTCATTAGACATCCTTGTTTAAAGGATAAATTAACCATAAAGGTTTCTTTAGATGTTCTTGTTTTTTCACTATGAGAATGGTGAGGCACTGGAACAAGATGCCTAGAGAAGCAGTGGATGCCCCATCCCTGGAAATAAGGCCAGGTTGGATGGGTCTTTGAGCAAGTGGAAGGCGTTCCTGCCCATGGCAGTGGTGATGGAGCTAGATAATCTTTAAGGTCCCTCCCAACCCCAAACATTCTGTCATTCTGTGAACATGTACATCCTTATCCATGTGCCACTCCCATATGTGTTGCTCTGGATTTGCCATATGGGACTGAATGGGAAAATCATACCACAGAGTGTCTGAGGGAAGAATCCCTCAGAGAAAAAAACCCCAAAAGTGCAGGCAGCAGAATTACTCAGAAGGATCCATCTAAAAGACACCTGACTTCAGTTTCAGTTTGGTCTGCCTGTGTCTCCTTATGTTTGGACTGGAGTAAAGGGAATCAAGCCTTATGTAAACTGTAAATTATTCTTCTTGATACATGGGTAAATAGTAAAAGGAGGTTTAACTAGATCATGGCTGTAAAGGAGCCCTGCTAAATATGACTTCAAATAGTTGTTTGTGCTCATTTAGTACAACAATTTAATAAAGATAATTAGTATTAATGTAGTTAAAACTGTGCTATGTGTGATATTTTTATCTTTGTCTGTGCGCATTTGAGGGTTTCATTTCCTTAGGAGGATCATTAATAATAACTGTGGACCCCATTCTTGACTGTTCTCATCCTAATGTTAAAAAAAGAAAAAGCACAGATTATGCTGGGACAATTCACATTTCCCTAAGCACATTCCTTTTTTTTAATGTAATAATAATTAAAAAAAAATTCAGCAGACTGCCAGTGTGGCTGAATTTTGCTCAAGAAACCAAGTCACATAGGTACCACATTAAAGACTATCAGAACAAAACAAAACTTTTGTATGCCTATCTTATTTTTTTTTTGCAAATGAGAAAAGGGTTTATCTACTTACAGAGTGGCAAGGGTGACTGAATGAACAGAAAAGCAGAATTTTACAGAACATATATCCCTAGGAGCTGTTTATCAGGACAACTCAGAAGACTGTATATAACAGATCCCAAACTTGGGATTACCTTCCCCTGTAATATCCTGCTTGAAAACAGGAGTGAAGGAGGGTTTGTGAGCAGCACATGGCGATTATACATCCCAGAATCCTGTAGTATCTCTGACAATATTTGTGTCTGTCTGCATTTTTCCAGTGACTGGTACAAAAAAGAGGCTGAGGGCTGAGAAAGTATCATAGTCTAGCTCTTCCACTGATGTGTGCCCGTTCACAACATCTGTGGAGTTTGAAGGTCTCCCCTGAAAAATGTATGTACATGTAGCTTAAAAAAAAAAAAAAAAAAAAAAAAAAAAATCACAGGGCCTGCAAAATGAACTGCGTATCACAGTCTTAAGAAAACTTTGAGGAAAAATGAGGAGTCTGTAATATGTCCATGACCAGAAATACTAACAATTGCCTCAAATGAGATGTCTTCCTTCTTTTCCAGGTCTTGAGACTTAGCACATAATTCTTTAGACAAAATGTCTATATTAGGTCACTGGTACAGTTTTCATTGTTAAATATCCAGTCCCTTAGAAAATGGTGTCAAACTGTACAGAATTCAGTACATTTATTAATAGCTCCTGTTCTGCAACAACAATGGGGGATTAAAATAACCAAAGTGTTTATACATAGAGCTGTGTGGTGTTCTTCATCCCTAGAGAGAAGATCAGGATGACTCCTATTCTGTAAAGAAGACTAAAATAGTCACAAAAAAGCACAGTGACCTGGTAGGATAATTCTGCCAGCCACTGCAGTATTGGTTTAGACACCCCCTGGGGTCCTCTGTCCTAGGAGAGACTTCTCCTGCTCAGCCCCACAATCCATACCCCTTGGGAGGGAGTGCCTCAGAGGGTGGTACCACTTGCACCAGTAAATGGCTTGAGTGGTACAGCATACACACCAGGGAAAGAAGAGTCTTCCCACTTCAGCCAGTATGTGAATATTTAATTTCTTATTTTATTTAAACCTGTAACAAAGCATTGCATTTAAGGCAAGACATGGAAAAACCAAGACATTAATTTTCTGTGCTTTTTTTTCTAGTTTGAGCCTAAAGGAGTTTTGTGTCGAGAAGCAGTGAATGATTGTGATATTGCAGAGAACTGCACAGGAAATTCCAGCCAGGTGATTTTTGTGTGTCTTCTATTCATGAGACAAAAAACCCCACCTCAATCTCAAAATGACTGTGAATATTTTGTATAGTGTGGTGTATAAAAGTTGTGTTAACCCTGTTGATGTTGATAAAACCAGAATGTACTGAATTGATTTTCCATATGACTTTTGTTGTATACTTTGCTTTCATGCTTGTCTGATCTATGATCTATTACTTATTATCTCTTCCTATAGTGTTCTCCTAATATCCATAAAATGGATGGATATTCATGTGATAACAGACAGGTAATTAGGACATTAATTTGTTTTACATTCTTTCTGCTATTATACATTGCTTTTTATAGATTTTAAGATCTCTGGAAGTCATCTGGGACAGTTCTGCTAATATTCATGAGTTTTGGGTGCTAGTCATATTTTGAATGAAAAGAAGATAGAATCATGTATTTGTGCCTAAATATAATGTGTATTACTAATACTTATATTGAAGAAATACATATTTTGGAAAATCAAGTGATTTGAAATCTTTTCTATATTTTTTTCTTTCTTTCTAGGGTATTTGCTTTGGAGGAAGATGTAAAACCAGGGACCGGCAATGTAAATATATCTGGGGTGAAAGTAAGTGAATGTTTCTGTTTCTAAGTTGGTTGTAATACATGTGGCTTGAAAGACTATCTTAGCTAAGAAAAAGTATGGAAGTGACATACTGAGAACATTAAAAACATCTGGAACAGTATGCCTCCTCCTTTTTTCCCCCTATCATTTTTTCTTTCCATCGTCTTTTCCACCTCTTTCTCTAGTGTTGGTTAACTTACTGGTGTTCTGAAATCTGAAACTTTAGTTCTCATTGTTAACTGTCTAGGGAGCCTATATTCATGTTCATTAGTTTATTTCAGTGGCTTCTGGACATTTTTGACCAATGAACTCTCATCAATCTGAAGAAAATTTAAAAACAGTCCTGTGGTGCCATCATAAAACTTTTAAGCAAGAAGAGCACTGCGCAGAGTTTCATGCTCCACCTGCAAATCATGATGTTTTAGTTCACAAACTGACTCTGCTTGCTTTGATTGTGTATCCCCATTTCTCATGATGTGGCTTTTCAAAGTCATCATCTTAGAAGAGATTTGTTTCTGTTTTTAGAAGTGACAGCTGCTGACAGGTACTGCTATGAGAAGCTGAATATTGAGGGAACTGAGAAGGGAAACTGCGGAAGAGACAAGGACTCTTGGATACAGTGCAATAAACAGTAAGTTGATCCATTTAGAAAGCTACCAGAATGAGGTTCTTACCCTGATCCAGTTCTCTAGCTAGCATGAAGAGACTCAAAAGCCTCTCTATGGATCAGACTTCTGACCTTCTTCTGCAGACCTTTGTGCAAGAAATCTTGGAGGGAGCAGGGTGCCAAGAAGAGATGATCCCTGATAAGAGAGCACCATCTGAGCTTGGGACAGCTTGGATCAAAAGTGTTCCTAGTAATCAGTGAGGGTTAGCAATGCAGAGGAGAGCAGCTTTTGGTTTCCCTTTTTGGTTTGGTCTTCACTTTTTATTCTGTGCCATTGCATTGCTATGTTGTGTTCACTTTTCATGATATTGTAACTTTTCAAGCATATTCCTGCAAGTGGCTGCCTAAAGAATTTTTTCACATTTTGCATATATACAGTTGATTATTTCTGCCAATTTCTGAACCTTTCACCAGTCTTCATCAAACTCTTTTTTCAGGTATCTCCATTTTGTCCATGACATTTGATTTCTAGTTCTGCCTACAGGTGAACTAATGCTCTTTCCCATTTTTTAGCACAGATTTGTTAACCTTATTTCTGTTCCATTAAAAATTTATAAGTAAAAGATGTTCAATAATATGGGAGATGTCAGACCCTACTATTCTGTCAGTGCAAGTCTCCACACAGGAATAGTGAAGGGCCTTCAGCAGCTGAATTAAACTTGGTGTCTATAGTTCCCTTACATATGTGTCTGATGAAAGTATATTTAGAACCAGTATCTACTGTTGCTCCTCTATGAACCAGCTACTGTAACTTAATAGATCATTAAATCAATCTGATGTAGTTTGTTCTTGACAGCTCCCTGCTTGTTATTACGCAGGGCATTCTTGATAATGCATTTTAAAAACAGGGTTTTCCCAATCTAACTTTCAAGGAGAAGATTTTTCTTGGGAAACAGCATCATTTATGGGAGTTATTGTCAATGGGAGAATAGCAAGGAATAATAAATAGCAAGTGGTCATATTTTTGATTGTCCGTTTTCATTGAATTTTCTTTTTTGTGAGTATCTGTTTATTCTTTCAATGCAGGGATGTGCTTTGTGGATACCTTTTGTGCTCCAATATATCCAGCGTGCCCAGACTTGGAGAACTTGATGGTGAAATCACAACATCAATCTTGCATTATGGGAAAGTCTACAATTGCAGGTAATTGGAAGTCCTGAAAACAGAACAGCCAATATCCATCTTGCATAAAAAAAGCAGCTTTCTTATTCCTAAGAAAGTGGAGAAAAACTGTTTCCATTAATTTTTCTCCTTATTAACACATAACCATTATTTCAGTTCAACCTTTGTTAAGCTTCAGAAAATTAATTGCCTGTGGGGCAGTTTCACAGTCCCCTCAGTAGTTAATTTTGCCTGTAGAGACATAATGCTCTTCTCAGGCCCCGTAATTTTACATTCTTTAATGATTGCAAATTACTTCATGTACCCAAAATACTTAGACATATGCCTGCACTGCTAAAGTTAACTGGCAGCCTAATTCATTGCTATATTGTAGGTGAATTCTAATTATAGATGGCATGTTTTCATAGCTTCACACTTTTGTAAGACAAAATGATTTCCTAAACAAGTAAACTGAGTTTTATCTAACTCTAGCTGTTTCACAGGAAAAATGGTCATTGTTTTCATGATTACATTAGTTTGATGCAGATACACTGTTTTGGTTTGTTTCATGTTTGGCCCAGTGAGATCACTTAGCCAATACTTATTCTTACCTGGTCCCGGGCATTGTGTGGCACAGAAACACAGGCAGCAGCCCAGAGCCCAGTTTCTCAAGCAGTCCCATCTAATCCCAGTACAAGTCTCCAAGGCCCTCCTGATTGTCTTGCAGTGGTGGCCACGTGAAGCTGGATGAGGACACGGACCTGGGCTATGTGGAGAACGGGACGCCGTGCGGGCCGGACATGGTGTGCCTCGACCACCGCTGCCTCCCCACAGAGGCCTTCAACTTCAGCACCTGCCCAGGCACTACCGACAGCCAGATTTGCTCAGGACACGGTGTATGTTCTTGCACTCTTGAACACTTTTTGATGGTTTTGCTAAGTACCTGGCCTTGTGTAGTCTACTAGGCTGGGCCTTTCAGAAAGCCAGCAGTGTGACTCTAGAAGTCATAAAACTGGAGAAGTTTTTGAAAAGGAAAAGGGAAGGAGGCACATAAGTAAATATAATGCATTCTAGTCAAGGCATCTTAAACGATGAGTCATAGTATGTATTAGTTTTACAGAAGTTTTATCAATCAATGTTTTTGCTATCACTTTTGCTAACTTGATTGATATTTCCTCAGGCAATGTGCTGGAGAATGAATACAAAGGTTTCTTGAACTGAGAAACTTGGGTCTCTGTTCTTCCAGAGACCTGTTCTTTTTAATTCCCTCTTTATTACATAAATATCCAAGAAGATTCATGAAGTTGTTGATAATGAATTTTGTGGGCTGAGAGTTCCTTTACTCTGGAAAAGAGGGCAGAGAGCTGGCTCCTGGCTAGTTTCTCTGCTCGGTGTGCAGTCCGTGGCTTTGCCGTGGCCCTGGCGAGTCCCCTTGTCCCTCACAGTTTGACACAACGTCCAGGGCACTGTGACTGAGCTGGCATCAAAGGATTTTTTCTCTCATAATGTCTGTTGTCTTGTACAGTGCATTAATACTTCCTTATTAATCTGAAACCATTTATCATATTTATCTCTATCACTTTATCATATTTAGAGAAAAAAGTCATTAAGGTCACTCTCCCAAAGTAATTATAAATGGTTCTATTAAATACAGATTACAATAAAGTATGTAATGAATAAACATTGCATCTATTTATATAAAATATAATAGCACATTCAATGCATTTATATCTAGCATATAAATTAAAAATGGCAAGACATTAAAAATTATTTTGCAAAATTTTGTGAGCAGTAAAATCATGGCTTCATCACTGTACATATTCTTGAGGTATTAATTACGGGAACGGATTAATAATCTGATTTTTTTCTGAGCTACACTTTTGACTGCAGGTTTGTAGCAATGAAATAAAGTGTGTCTGTGACCGATTCTGGGGAGGAGATGACTGCAGTTCTCACATCAAAGATGATCTATTTTTTGATAAAGATGCCATCAATAAAGGTACGTTGTTATAATTTTAACCAGCAACTGAAAATGCTTGGATTTGAGGAAAGTTCACTAAGCAAAACTAGGTCTCCTACTCTTTCAGTTAGTACACAACATGCTGCAGCATCAGGAGCCTCGTTCCCCTCTCTTCCTCCCACAGCAGAAGCACTCAGTATCTCTAAATGAAGCATCAGCCAGTGCATCTTTGGGAACTGGTATCAGTGGGTCCAGTTCTACCATGATTGTCCCAATCATCTGAGTGGCCTTATTAGGCATATTGATAGATTAGGACAAGCAAAAGGTTACTGGGAACATATCTACATGGAAAGGTAATGCTTGACTTTTACATTTTTTGAGTGGAAGTTTTTATTCAGCTTTAGCCTTGCATACAAAAGAAAGATATACTGTGGAAAAATGAACTTGCAAATAAATGTTGGTCATTAGAAATCCTTGTGGGGGGACCTCTTCCAGAATCCTTCATTTGATTAATTTATTTAGCTATGGAAGGCATCTGAGCAAAACCAAACAAGTGGTCACTTTTATTCCATGGTAAGCATGTTTTTTGCTAGGGCAGGTTGTAAGGATGTAGCCTACAGCATTTTAATATTTAATATTTGGCATACCTGGCCCAGGCTTCCCATGTAACAAGCAATCAGTTAATGGAAACTGACACAGAGGTCAAAGCTTGATTAAACAGTGATTTTTTATGTCCATACTATACTTCAGGAGTGTATCATGGGTTACAAAGAATCAGCCGAGAGGAAGTTATTCAAACTGGTTTTTGAATGATGGTGCATTTACTGATTATGTGTATTTTTCTCCTAAAACCATGTATATTTTTCGTTTTTCTTGTGTTTCCAGGTGTGGTTAGTACAAATATAATAATAGGGGCTATTGCTGGCACCATTTTAGTGTTGGCTCTCGTTTTAGGAATAACTGGTTGGGGTTACAAGTAAGTACATTTTGTTCTTCTTTATAGAGTTTTAAAATATGTATATATAAAATACGTGTATTTCATTTGATAGCTGATTATGTTATGAAAAGAACAATTAAAAAAATCTAAAAGATCCAAGTCCCACAATATTTATACAGTAACACTTTTATCATATTAACATTTTTGAAGAAATTCTTATATTTGTATGTGGTTTTAGAGCACTTGATCCAAAGTGGAAATGTTCCAATGTATCCAATTTCTCATTTAGTATTTTTTCTTTTTATTTTTAGATGATCAGATTATGATTTTACTGTATGTGACAAAAGAAATACAAGAATATGATCTGATTAAATTATAAATGTTTCCTTATGATAAAGTAAATATAGCAAGATTAGCTCTCAGTCAGTCAGCAAAGCATTTAACCATAGGCTTCCTTAAATAGAAGATTATATTTAGTCGGCTTAACCTGAAATTAATTCAAGCACATTTTTTGTTAGGAAAGATCTGCAATTTGCAAATAAGGCTCAAGTTCTCTCCTGGTGTAGAGCTGTCAGAGCTCACTGAGAGGCAGAATGGATTATTTTAGTCTGATTGGTCCTTTTCAGTTTTAATTCTTTTGTAATTTTCTTATAAAAACAGAGGGATTTATGTTTTTTGCTTGTAGTAAAAAAAGATTCAAGGTACTGACTTTCTCATCTGTGTTTGGATGAGACTTTCTCTTGAAGTCGTTTGTCCCGAGGTCCTTGTTGTGTTTGGAGGGCAGGGCAGGCTCAGCTGCAGGCAGTGCTGGGGCTGGGGCACATCCCCAGTGCTTTGGCATAACAAAGTGCCACAGCGCCTGCTGGTTTACCAGGCTGAGGTAGGCTTAGGGCAGCTCAGAAATACATAAGGAAATAAACATTTGGAATAAAAACCATGAAGATGAGAATAGTAGAAAAGTTGGTTATACATTCTCGGTATACTACCCTCAGCTTCTGGAAGTATACGAAAATCTAGTAAAACTCTAAAAGTTAAGGGCTCATTTTGAGATCATGTCTGGCCAGTGGAATTAATTTTTGGAGGTTCAGGATGAGAGCGCACCTCTCACTAGCAACTTCACAGTCAGCAGGCTTAAACCCATCATGAACTGCACCTTACACTCAGTGCTGACTAGCCATCAACACGAATAGATTTTTCTTGATTATTCTGATGTAGTATATTTGTATATATGCTTATTTCAGAAGTGATTTTGTAGAAATATTTTGAGCAAAAATTTCATTCTGTATACAATGCTTTTCTTTTTACATTTTTTTGGTCTTACTGACCATATGTTCCTGCATACTAAAAACTCATTCTTCTTCCCTTCTCTTCTGTTTATATGGAAAGAAACTACAGAAGACAGAGGTATGTGATAAAAGTAGTGGAATGTATCTTAGGAGTCTCTGAAAATAGCTTTTCTTTTCTATTGCTCATTTATGTGCTATAAAGAAAATATTGAGATGGGTTGTCATATTTTAAATAATATATGAAATCAGTATTCTATAATGCATTGCTTGAAATCCTGATTTCACTAGAGTCAGTAGCAAAAGTAATGTTTATTATCCTTCTGCAATAGACTATTTTATTTAGGAAAACAGGAGAATATTTCCAATAAGAGAGGCTGAAAATCGGCTATTAGAGATGAAAGTGTTCTTGGGAGGCTAAGAACTGAATAATTAATATTAACATGATGTTCAGGAGCCTTTTGAGACAAATTAATTCATGAAGCTTCTTTGCAGTTAAAAATACAATGCAATTATTAAATTGCTGTGTGGACAAAGAGTCCATTCTTTTCCGTCACCCTGTCTGATTGATTCATAGTTAAAGCACAGTACTGTTTTCAGCACAGGGCTGGGCTTTCACCATTTGAAGCCTGTGGCCAAAAATAAACCCTTTTCCTAGTGACTTGTGTTTGGCTCCTGGAAGACCACCTCCCTTTGATCAGGCATCTGCCTGGCAGATGGGTCTTGTGGGAAGGAGTTGGCTTCTTCCTCTCCCAGTCCCCAACAGATAAGAGGATTTCTCAAATTCCCCTGTTTTCTGCCTGTGTCGTTGCCTTCTGGTCCAAGCTGCTGCTTTGTTTGTTGCTGCTACCCGTTGTGCTTGTTCTCCATTTCCCTTTGTGTAGTGCTTTCTTTGCCAGGCTCAAAATATTTGTAAAAAGTGGGAAAGCACTGTCAAGTGCTGGTTGTGCACTACAGGGTCAGGTAGGCCACAGGTACAGTAACAAGTAAAAGGCAATGCTATTGAAGTCAAGTCTTATGCAGAGGCTGGTGGGTAGGGAATGCCACGAGCACAAGGAAGACAGAAGTTAAGGGTTCGGTGCTGCTTAGTGGAAACTGATGTATCTATAAATGGAGACTAACATGGCCACCAAGTCATTCTACTGTGAATATTTCAGTATTGGCTGAGGACAAAGACAGAACCTTGAAACAGAGACAGAGTCCACCCCATGTATGTTTTCATTGGAATTTTAGAGAATAAAGCTGTGAGTGTGCAGCCAGTCAGCAGCTGTGTCTGAGAGCACAGGCAAAGTGGAGACCAGCATAAGCTGAGGCTTCTGAAGGCAATGGAGGACTCTATCGTTTTAAAGATGAGGAAGATACTTAGTAAATAAATTTCTTTCATGCATAAAATGAAGTTCTGTAGGCTGACTTCTAAATAGAATTATTTTGGATAAGTACAAGGATTGCTCCATAAATGGAAAAACATACCCACCAGATTGTCCATTGTCCCTCTTAAAAAAAAAAAAAAAAAAAAAAAAAAATTACTCCTTAAATAACAATGAAAACAAGCTAGTATAATATTTTTGAGCATGGCATAAGGGTGATACTTGGTATTAATAATCAAGAGAAACAAATAGACTGAAAGTGGTAAGTAGAGCCAATTAGCAAGGATTCTGCCAGTTGGGATAGTGTGGCTTTAAAGGGCACAGCTACATGGGAGAAGCTATTTCTGATGGAGTAGCAAGGGAGCAGTTTGCTAGAGGAACTCTGGGGAGCAGAGCTGCCCACACTGAGCCAACTCTGAACACACCCATGTGCCAGCTGAGGAATGGGACAAGAACTGAAACTCCAGAGGTGTTAGAAGATGAAGTGTGGAAGTACTGCATTGCGCTAATGATTTATATGCCATACAGTTGTATACTTTACATACTTCAGGAGCATTAGAAATCTAGATATGGAATGAAGAGGTCCCAGTTTAGGTCTGTAGTTGGACACAATCTGAATGTGAATCAACCTGATAAATGAGCATCTTAATACGGACAGACTAGCAAAAATATCTTGGAAAGTGTGAGGCTGAATAAATACTGGTGCTGCTATTATGAAATAGTCAGCTGTCAAAGTAACTACTTGTACTTGGGAGGATTTTTAAACCTGGTGGAACTATAACTGGAATATTTGATGGCAGGTATTCTCTGCTGGAGATGAATTCACCATCTGCAGAAACTTTGCATAACTTGATTAGAACTTTCTTATGCACGGATAGTTTTATGCACCATAACTAAGCTTCTAGTTCTGGAAAAGGATAAACTATTACATTACTTTTGTGTGTCTTGGCAGACTGAGTCTACTACTGTGGTAATCAGGAGTAGCTGAGAATCTCTGACACTGGTGTTAGTTCTCTTACACAAGAAATCAGTTAAAAAACTGGAGGTTTTTATCCTCCTGAGATTTAAACAACTCAACAGGTTGCTACGCTTGAATTCAATCATGATCACAGAAGTTAAATGGGAAGCACCTCAGAAGGAAAAAAGCATTCACTTTTCCTGAGCTCCTCTTTGAGGCAGGCATGTATTCAGCTTAGGCTCAGTACTGGTGCTGCACCTGAGGGTGCTTTTCGCAACCAGCATGATGAGCTATTTGAGATGTCTGGAATGGTGTCTCAAGAATCACTAATGGTTCACTTTGAAAGTTGTGATCACAGTTAAACATTGAAATATTCCTTGTTTTCCCTTTCCAAAACCACATAATCCACTTTTCTGCACATAACAGAAGCATGTAGGAGTTTTCTCTCAGATGGTTGAATTATTTATTAGTAGCCTTATTGTGTGTGGTTAACAGGTTTTCTCAAGGATTGCTATCCTTACCTCTTTCTTTTAAACTAATGTTCATGCATGTTTGTGTGTGTTCTAGTTCCTGTCATGTTTTCTGACTCTACAATATTTATTACACTTCAGACAAATACCCCAGGGAGATTATGTAAAAAAGCCGGGAGAGGCCGACTCTTTTTATAGCGACATGCCTCCTGGAGTCAGCACAAACTCTGCATCTAGTTCTAAGAAGAGGTCTGCTTTTCTGTCGCATTTTCAGATTTCTACCTGTTCCATCACCCATTATTCCATTAGTCAGAACATTTCATTGTTTTGCAGCAGGTTTGACTCTTTCTTCTTTCTTTGTGGAATGTTTGAAATAGCATCCTTTCTCCTTTGATTACTGATTTTTCTCCTGTGTCCTAGTTGCTAATTAGTATGATTAGGCCAGAATAAAAAAATTTTGCACAGTAAACAATTTTTTTTTTTATGTTTAATAAAATTTTCATACTATCCCTGCTTGAGAATTGATTTCAAGTAGACTGTAATAATAATTGCTGGCTGAAAAAAATTAAATAAAATACCAAAAATTTCTTTAATCATGGTCATGTAATCAAAGAAAAGGAACATTGTCTTGCTTCAATAGCAGTTATAAACATACAATGTTAAATATAAATGTTATTTTTATATCTTTATTTGTCAGTGTCATTAATCCAGTGTGTTGACTTAGACTTCTGCTGTCTCATATTAAAGATGATAGTGATTGCATTTTATTCCACTTACTAGACTAGTATACTAAATGATCACCAAGTGTTATCTTAGAAAATAATTCTGCAAAGACTTGTACTTTCTGCTTGCTGTCATTAGATTAGAGAGAATTAGATTTTGCCCTTGGTCAGATTTCACTAATCCTGTTATTGTTCCAGTTGCCTAAAAAATCCAACATTTTAAAAGGGAAGACTCATTTAAAAATATTGAAATTCATTTGTAATTGCTAAGATCATGATGCTCACTGTTCCTCTGCAGTTAAAAGATTCTTTATATGAAAATCTTCAATTAGCACTCTAAAACAATTTATGAGAAGCACTGGTCCTAGAGGAATTGACAGTCATGAACTGCTTCACAGGAAAACTGCAATTCTAAATTGTCTCAATAAGCAGCTTACAACTGTGCAGTCGATGAAGCCATTTTCTTTGCTATTATTTAAAAAAAAGTAAAGAGAAATGTATGGAAGGGGACACATATGTAGTGACATTTGCTATTTGGTATAGCAGCTTGATCTTATATACAACTTCATTCAGTTTTTCATAATTTCCTAATGATTATGTTATTAGGAAAACTCCAGGAGTGATTACTCAATTATCTCTAATTTTTAAATTCAGCTTTTTAGATGTGTGGGTTGTATATTTTTTTTGGGAAGCAAGCATTAGTCTTAAATGATGCACTGTTTGTGTTGGAGAATCTTTTTTAATTTGATTAAAATTTTGAGAAATCTTGGGAAAGCAAATGTTCATAGCTTTGTCTATCAGGTTTAAATACCATTTAAAAAAAGTTATTTTTAAATTACTGTAATTTAATGTGTTTCTCCTTTCATGCAGTATCTGTGTTTCTTTTCATACTTCATTTATTTCATATGTCTCTATTATTTGTTCCAACAAGCTAATGGTTTCTAAGGTCTGTCTGTACTAGAGAGTTTTGTTGTTCCCACCACCAGTTCAGGTATGTTGTGCCACTGTCAAGTCTGGAAAAGTAAGTCTGACAAATATTTCATTAACATTGTGACACAGCTGACATAGTCCTTCCATTTGAATTCCCAGAGTGCTACCTCCTACCTTCCAAGCAGGTTTTGATTTGCTCTGTGTGCCGGTATGGATGGCATCTCTTGGGAGATGTTAGAGTGACTGGGCCATCAGCTGCCTGGGTTTCTCCATGCTGGAAAGCACTATGAAACATTAGTTGGTGTTCAGAGGATGTTCAAGGATTAAGACATAACTTTATGATAACTCTTGCTACTATGAAACAGCAAACAACAAAACCGTGATATAACAAGACATTCCTGAACCTGAAAGAGACCTTGAGGAGGAAGAAATGTTTGAAAATCTCTTGGTAGATCTGTTGTTTATGACTTTTCATGATGTGATTAAGTTTGAACTAATGAAACCCTGGGCTTACTTCAGTGTGGCTGTGATTAGCCTGAGCTTCTGGAAACTGAAGAGCATCTCTCAGATGCCTCCAAGGAAAGCAGAGACTGAAAAATGCGAGTATCCACACTTAAAGACTACAAAAATAGTTCATTTAAGCAAGACTTTGTAATCAGTAAGCCGTCTATTATTAATTTTTCAACTTCCTCTTCTCTTTTGGAAATCATTGTAGATCCATGGCAAACAGTTGAGCAGCAGCTCTAGTTCAACAGGAGGCAGCCTGTTGCAAAACCCCACATGCTGGACATTGCCACATGCATCCCTGGCTCTTAGAGGGAGTATAAGAGGAAAGAAAATACAGTTTGCACCAAGCACCTAGATAAAAAAAATACTTTTGGCTTTGAGTTTAGGATTAGAAGTATATAATGCAGCAATTGGCTGATAAAATATAAATGTTCAAAATTAGCAGAAGTGAGTCAGAGTTACCTCTCCCCGGGCACTACCAGCTCTGGGTGGAAGGACGCTTGTTACAGACTCCTGAGCCCCTGAGACTGGTAGCAGTGGGGTGAAGGAAGTTGTCATGGCTTTCCTGCAACAGCATAATGAGGGAGTGGGCAGCCTGCAGGTGGGATGTGCTTGACTGTGAGATGAAAAAACCTTGAAATGAGCACAGTTGCAAGAGCATCTTCCATCTAGGAACTGAGGCAGAGCTGCAAATCCAAAGGAAATCTGGTGTACGCTGGTGTTTGTGCATTCCACGGCAGACAAGTGGGAAAGCAGCGCTGATGCCTGGCTCTTGAACGTGGGCACATGGAATCACTGCAGGGACAGCAGCAAGGTGTAACTGCAGGGTTTAATCAGAAATTCTGGATGCTCTGCTAGTGCAGACAGACCTTAGGCTGTGTTTTGTCACTGGCCTTGGGAATGTGACTGAACCGCTGAGCTAACACTGATGTGAGACAATACCCTTAACAATAACCGCATCTGAGCCCTCCTATTCCAGGTCAAATGGATTATCTCATTCCTGGAGTGAAAGGATCCCAGACACAAAACATATTTCAGACATTTGTGAAAATGGGAGGCCTAGGAGTAATTCTTGGCAAGGTAAGTGTGAACCACTGTGCTGGCCACAGTGGAAACCAGCCTCTGGACCATTGCTGCTCTGCTGAAAGTTTAGCTGATCTTAGTACAGCAGCATGACTCCTTAAAATTGTGCTAATTTGTATTTAGCAGCACCCTACATAAGTGCCTTTTTTGCACAGTGCTTTGCCACAAAGAAATTAATTTCTCCCTCTAGCATGAGCTAACATGAAAAAGAGAAAGAAATCTATTTACTATTGCCAGCTTCTGTGCTTTTATCAGGCAGTGTTTAGTGTTTTTCTTGAAGTGTAGTCATTTTGCCAAATAACAGCTGAAATAAAAGAGTTTTTTGCTCTGCACAGTTGCAGCAAAAAGTAGAGAAAGGTAACTTAAGTGTCTGAGGTAAATCAAAAGGAACAGACCCGTGAGATTTAAATGGTTAAAGTTAAAGGTAGAAACTCTTTTGCTATGGATGCAAAAAGAATATACAGTTTGGCATGGGACAGGGTGAGTTTCAAATTGTTTTACTGTCTTTGTCCTTTGATTTCTTTCAGGTAATATAGGAGGAAACAGAAAGAAAGTCAGAGGCAAAAGATTTAGGCCACGGTCTAATTCAACTGAGTAAGTCTGAATTTAAAAAAGCAAAGCCAAAAAGTAGAGTTTTCATACTTGTGTTTTGTAGATGGAAATTAAGAGTACTAAAAAGTAGACAGTTGCATTTTTACTCTGTGGCCCATGCTGATTGCTGACTGATGATCTGATGAATGGTTTGGCTAATGTATTTCAACCTCTTTTTATGTATTCTTTAAAAATTAACTATTAATTTTCTTTTTTTATGTAGGCTTCCTCACAGTCGTTCCCATAGCAATTCCCAATGATGGTGGCAGCCTGCACCATCACTGCAGGCTTTTGTCTACAGTAAACTGCCATTGCTGAGTGTATCCTGGTTCAATACTGAGTTTCTGATAATCTGACTCTTTCCTACCCTTGTCCTTACCTTGGGTTGGGCCATTGCAGGGTTAGAGATTTGTATCTCTGCATACCTCCCTGGAGGTTTTAGGAGAGCTATCTGTCTGCTTTGAGAGTACCTTGAAGTTTGCCATTGTAAGCCTGAAACAGCCAGTCTTGAGTAAGCCCTATGATAAATGGGTAATTAAAGTCTCTACCAAGTGACTGATCCCTAGACTATTCCACTACAGCTTAGAATTTCTGACTTATTGATTTATTGGTTACATTCCCTGAAGAGCCCATGTGTGCAGTACTCCCCACTCGGATAGAGACTTTCTTTTTTACTTAAGCCTGTTGGTTGAGGCCCCTCTTGTGAATGAGTGGTGAATGGCTGGAAACCTCTGGGCTTGTCAAAAGCACTGGCCTGCTCTTACAGCACTTACAACCCACATGAATGGCCCCTTCTTTCACCATGATGGCAGTGACAGCATCCTTCCCCATATCATGACTACTAACTTTGCACCTTGATGGGCAAATAGGCTTGATACCAACCTTTCTGGAAGCTAATAATGCTAACTGCTCTCTGGGCCCCATTTTCTTTGGTTTGGGGATTATGAGTTTGTTCTGAATCTTTTCTTTCACCTACAGTGCACTGTCTTGAGGTGAGTAGGCTCAGAAAGGGTCCATAGAGAAAACCCTATGTTACATATTACAGAAATAATACTTTGATGCACATTGCAATTATAACATTGCATGGTCAAAATGGCATCATGGAATCAGAAATTTTAGCCCTTGGAGGAGTTTATCTCAAGAGTCTCTGTGCTCTTTGTGCTGATAAACTCTTACTGAAATGTTATTTTGCTTGTTTTCTTTCCTTCTTGCATGAGATAGTTTGATAAAATCAAAATTAGTCTGGCTGAACTGCCAAAAATACAAATGAGATTTGCTCTGAGAACTTTGGACCATTAAATAAGCAGGCAGACAGAGATATTATGAGTTGGAAATCTTTTCCCCTGTATATTTGTTTCTCTTTTAAAAGTGCCCCTAAATTTCCACCTAATTCTCTGCTTTCCTTCTTGCTGCTTGTTGGTCTCTCAAGGAGCAGCCCTGATGCTAGTGGGAGGAGGGTTGTACTTCCCTAAGGTCATGCAGCTACCTTTTGGGGAAGAAGTGTGTGTGTTCCTGGGAGAAGCCTGCCATGCAGAAAAATACTCTTTCTCCTGATTGGGTCTATCCTGGACTGCACAGGCCTGAATGGCTTGTTGGAATCTCCTTGGCAGTTCTGTCACCAGCTGGAGAGAGAGCTCCCAGTGAAGGATCCACATGCTGTGTCAGTCCAGTGGGGAATGGAGACAACTGCTGAGGGCTATTAGAGGCCAATTATCTCCCTGGTTAGAGGGACAGCTTGTTTGGCAATGAGAGAAAATGAACTGAGAATGATCTAACTGTGACCAGCATTTAGTCATTTAGGAAAAAAAACCAAACAACACCAGCTGCTTTGAGGATGCTGCAGAATACATGGAGGCCTTTTCCAGACTAATATGCTTTTCTACCTTGTCTGGGAAATACAGAATAATATTGAAATCTGTTCTGAAGCAGTATTTAGAAAGACTGCCCATATGGCCCTTAGGAGTCCAAAAAAGCATACTTGTTGAGATGGAAGAAAAAGGAAAACAGTGTTGGTCTCCTGTAATTAGCAGGCTGTAGTTAACCATTATAAAATTGGGTTTATTAATGCCATACCTTGTACAGAATTCAATTTTTTTTAAAGCAGGAGCACACTAGTGTGGTTGCCTACAAAGATATTTGTATGCATGAGTCTGCAGTAACTGCACACATTATACACAGCGGCTTTTCTGTATACAGTCAAACATCAAATAGAATTGTGCCATTAATCATTTAAGCAAAATTTCTTAAGGACTGAGCACGGTTTGAAGTCTGCAGCCCTCACGAACAGCACTGACAGGGAGTTGCAAACACTTTGGGCTGCTCCTGAAAAAAGTCCTGCTCACACCTTTGTGTGATCCTTGGACCTAACATACATGAACAAGGCTTGTGCTAAGCATAGAGCTCTGAGGAAACTGCTAAAGATATTTTAGGACATTTTTAATTGTTTTTTAATGTTTTATAACAAAATAATTATTCTTTACTAAAGGCAGATGGTTCATTACATGTGGAAGGAATGCCAACAGGTCAAATGCTTTTTCAGAAACATGGCTGATGAAATGGCCAGATAAATAGTTCTCTATATTAGAATTATCCAGGAATGATGAGAGTTTCTGAATAAGTTGACAGTTTAATTGGGAGCCTGTGTTAAAACAGGTCCCAGGAACAGATAGCAATTCAGACCTTTCTTAATTTGCACTGCTTTTCCTATAAGCATTTGTCTTCCTCGGTGTTATAACTGATACGAACATCTTTGGTTTAGACTTTCTATTATATATTGTCTTTTTGCAGCCGGGTAAGCCATGCATCTGAGCCTGGGCTTTCTCTCGCCCACCAAATCCCTGCCCAAGGCATAAGCCCAGGGGGTTCCGACCACCCCCAAACAGGGAGTCGGGATCACAGGTCAGTCTCACCTGCCCCTGCATTCTGGGCTGCCGTTTTATCCCGTGAAAAGTCCCTTCCCTAGTATACGATAGTTTCACTGTGGCAAAACACCGTGACTGCTTGGAGGTGCTCCTGCTGATGCAGCGCTAGCTACCCTTCCTCCTCGCCAGCCTGAGGAGTTCGAGTACTCTTGAGCCCAGGTCTTTTGCCTTGTTGCATGTTGCGCTACGAGCCAAACTGAGCTGTCGGTCTAGCTCTAGGCTTATGCGTAAGGACACCTTGTTTCAAAGCAGAATTTCTCACTCAGAGGAAATGTGGCTTCTGGCCAATGCTAATGAACATGTAGCCAGAAAGATCAGCCTGAGGGCTTTCCAGTGATATCATGTAGTGGTCTGCGATAACTTGAGTTTAACCTTTTTGTAACAGATGGATTGAGGTGGTGAATGATGGTCTGTAATACACCCAGACCCAGGAAGTCCTGCAACATGGTTGTGCAACAATTGCATGCTTTGATAGCACCTTACACTGTTTTCTAATATAGGAAGCCAGATTGGGAGTGTTTCATGGTTACCAAAAGACCCTTTCAAATGAAAAAATGAAAGTTTAAAGTACTACAGCGAGTACTATTGTACAACATGTACAATTAAAGCTAAAGCAGAAGTTTATTAGTTCCTGGTGATGCTGGCATCAGCCTGTTGCTTCATTTGTGGTTCATCTGTTTTGCTATGCTACCGCTTTTGACGTTTTCTTTCTCTAAGACCCCAAGCTGGAAAGCATAAAGCACTCCCGATTCCTGATAAATAAGTGAGCTGAGGAAGCTACTTAGAAGCACTTGTGGCTGAGGGCGAGTTCTTTTGAGAGCTGTGGCTGTGCTTGCGCGGGGTGGGGAGGAGACGTTCCAGAGCAAAAAAGGAGCAAAAGAAGTTGAAAAAGTGCTACTGCTTTTGTTGTCATCATTGTTTGAAATATGGAGGGGGTTGAATGACATGATTTGGCCCAACTTTTGTTTATCTGAGCAATCCCATCTAAGCCTGTTCCCATGTGTGAGGTCATTGGAGTCACTCCCATAAATAAGGGAGGCAAGAACTGGACCAGAAGTATCAAAAATAACTGAAAGAGGAACTTTCTTTCCCATTTTCCGTGTTTAAAATTTGTTTCCTATTTCATTGTGCTAGTTTCTATTTTCTAAAGATGGTGATGGCAAATAATAATTTGATCGTTACCATTCATAAGTAACAAGAACAAACTTTAAATTTGTCCATGCAGACTCCTATTTTCTGCATCAGGTTTTTTTGTTAACATGACAGAGAGGGAGGAATTTGCTTATATTGTTATTGGGAAAAAATTGTTACAAAAAGGTTTTCTCCTTCCCTGGTAATTTGTTGTCACATAATTAAATATCATATTTATTTCATAATATTCATGTAACTAATATGAGTATACAACTCAGATTTTTTTTTCCTAAAAAATGTGGTTTTGGTGTCAATATTGCTTCTGTAAAATGTGAGATAACTCTGCAGCCCACCTCCATTAAATACAAATTAAATGAACATTGAGAAACCAGAGGGTTGTTTGTCTGTAAGTTTAAAAATTGTAACTATAGTGGCAAAATTTTAAAACTTTTAAACACAGTGAGGCTGAAATTCATTCCTGTAAAAAGGGTCAAGTCCAAAATTCTGCGCTCGTTTAGCCATTATCTTGCAATTTATCTAGATGGGTGCAAAAGTGTGTCCTTGGCAAGCAAACTTCATGATTGAAGCCAAAATGCCCCTTCATCCTTATTTTGAGATTATGAGGGAGTTAAAACCATGAGTTTAATGCTGGCCCTCTGCATAGGAGTGAATTTTACCCTTAAGACATTAAATGAATGATGTATCCCAAAGAGTTTCCAGATTAAACAAACATATGAGTCTTGTTGCAGGTTAGATTTTCTCATGCAGTTGTACACGTTGCCTAGTCCTCACCCAAATCCATACTGATTTATTTGCCATATTCACTTGCATTTTGGGGATGAAGACATCCTTGCTAAGCTTGTGCTGTGTGTTCTCAGATTTTCTATTCTTGTTCTTCTGCTTTCTCTGTTCCTTCCATTGCTTTCTGCAGGTATTTAAACCCATGGTTCAAAAGAGAATATAATGTAGCTAAGTGGGTAGAAGATGTGAATAAAAACACAGAAGGACCATACTTTAGGTATTTTGTAAATTAATTCTATAATTCTCATTTTTAGAGCTGTTCCAGCATATACAAATATCTTGGGACTCCCACCTTGTATAAATCAATACAAGTTACTTAGGTTCAAGGGCCCCTCTTCTTTTGCTGCATTTTGATGTCTGTTTTTGGCTTCATGTGCAATTTTACAATTCTTTTTCTGAATGTTTTAATGAAGCCATTGAAAAGGGTGTGTATAGTGCATGCGTTCCCACCATCATCTATAGCTTGTAGTAGCTTTCTCATCATTTTATGCCAAACAGTGTTTTATGGGCATGAGACATATTTATCACTAATAAAGTAGTATTAACTTAAATAGAATGCTAATTTACTGAAGCAAGTGGTTTCATAACACATTGACTCTACCTAATGTCTTATATAGTGCATACTAAAATTTAAATGAAAAAAGAATAAAAAGTAGTGGTATTTTACCCTCACTCAGCCTGCAATGAAATCATTGATATATTGTAATTGGAAAACTAAATGTATGAGAATATACTCTTTGCTCTAATTGTCAAATTGCTAATTAATCTGTTACAAGTGAGGTAGGGTTCAACCAAAAATATCACTTGTTTTTGAAAGGGAAAAGTGTGCATTGTCTGATACACTCCAAGTTACAAAGAAAAAGCATGCATGAGGCTGGGCCCCTGTTGGACATGAATCAAGACTGAGAATGTTGCAGTAGATTCCCAAAAGACACAGTCCCACAGCTGAGACAGATGTCTGCATCAGCTGAAAAAATGGGCTAGTGTAGGAGAGAATGGAATACAATTTATGACAACATAAAGCATGAACAAAATCCATGAAGCTGTAAACTGACATATTAAAAATAAAGATAGTTACAGAAACACAGATCAAAATAATAAACAAAATCTTCAGCCAATACAGTGAAGGATGGTAAGAACAAATAAATAGAATCTTAATAATTTTGCTACACAAGTAAACCTAATAATAGTGCAACAGGGCAGAAACATACACTAAATGTGTGCAGTGTGCATTTGGGTAAAAAAATGTGATGGGAGTTGTATCATAAGGTATTAACGAAACACTTTTATTCCAATAGTAACACTGGCAGACATTAAATGGCATGGTAGAAATTCAGTCATTTTTAGAACTAAAAATGTCCCAAAGCCTTAAAGCACCATAAAATTGTTACTTTTTGAAACCATTTGAATCATGGTTTGTTTTAAAACAAACCATGTCTGTTTTCAACACCTGATAAATCACAGAGTAAGCTGCAGAAAAAGTTTTCAATGAACAAATAGGAAAAATGAGTAAACTTTATCCTGTCAGCCCTGATCTCAGTCCTGAAAAAGGTGAAGAGATACCCTGTCCTTTGCAAGAATCCAAGGCTTACAGGAGGTTGTTTTGATTTTGCCAGTTGATATCAGATAGGTCTCTTGGGACTTGGACATTCTGGCAGGGAGTATTGTGAGTCTGGTTGTTTAAGCACTGGGATACAGGGTCCAGTTCTGGTGTCTGCAGTTTAGCAAGCATGTTCTAGAACTGGGGAGATTTAAGCCCAGAAAAACCTTAGAAAGAACTGCAGAGCCTCAGACAATTCAGTTTAATGGAGCAGATGAACACTTACCTGATCATAAAGTCCATATCACTGCAAGTGGAGCAAAATCTCTGTGTGTGGAAGGTCTTTTAAATTAGCAGACTAAGACTGATAATGACCAAAGGTCACTGGAAGCTGAAACTGGGTAAACTCATGTAAGAAGTGAGGTGTGTTTTATTACCAAAACTTTTTCTAAAAATAGTCTCTTGACCATTATTGTTCAGGTAAGGTCAGGAGTTGCCCACCATAACATAAGCCCATAGCTGTCTTTCAACGTTTTTGTATCAGAAGCCCTGTGGTAGCCATAAACAAAGACATGGATGGAATATGAAGATAGCACTATTTAAAAATAGGTTATTTTAAATGGCTTAGTTAAACAGGTTTAAAAATTTGTTTGCATACTCATAATTTGGTTTTCATTTTTTAATATCAGTATATTTTTATTTAGTAACTACATAAAATTGATTAGAGTGGACCCTGCCCCTGAAGGTATTCAGCTGTTACACTGAATGAGTCACATTTCTAATTGTATTTCAGACAAACCAAGCACTTTTGGCATGTAGATGAGGATTAAGCTGACCCATGTGAGTTTTAAAGTCTATCTATCAGCCGAGATGAAATATAAATCAGATTTTTTTTCACCATAGAGGCTTATTAATCACTGCCCGCAGCAGTTACCTTTAGAAATCAGAGAGCAACTAGAATAAATTTAGAAATCTGTATTGTCCTTATTAAATGAGGTAATCATGGGGAAGTATTCTGCAGACACATTATGGAAGGCAAAAGACCAGATCTCCTGAGATGAGTTGCTGTGGGTTTACGAGAGGTTGAACTAACAGTTTCTCCACAAAAATCAGATGCAATTTTGCTTAGTGATAGCATGGACAGGAAAAGACTGTTCTTAAGAATTTTTTGTCAGAACATCTTGTGGCTTGGTTTTGACCCTGGGACTGTGAAGTGATTCACAAACAGAATGGAGCAGATTTACTTGATAAACTAGAAAGTCAGGCTGAAGTCAGACTGCCCAGCTGGTATTATATTTTATGAGTCAGAGTCCCAGGATAAGACCTTTACACCAGATATTTAGCTGAGTAATATTCATGTTGCTAATCATCTTTGATTTCTCTGTTTTGAATGTGTCCCAAAAATAAAACTGCTGTTTTGCTTGTTTCCCTGTAGTTTTAGGAATAATACACTGCTGACAGGTGCTGTTCTAGGAAGAGCTGAAATAGAATGATGAAAAATGACAAAAACACTTGCTCGGAATATTGCAGATTTTCAGAAAATATACATTAATCATCAAAAAGATTTTCTCCATCTGCTTAAAAAACCCTGTATAAATCATAATTTGTCTCTCTAACACTGATTTCCTAGTAAATTTTTTTTCCTAGTCTACAAGTCTGATGGGAATTTCTATATAATTACTTTTTATTAATGATAGTAATAATAGTAGCTGGTGTCTCTGATACCAGAAAAGTCCCAGGTGTGGGATTCCCATCTGTAAGAAAATCAGATCTGTGAAGAAAAGTGTAATTTTCCTGTTCAAATTCTAGTCTAGATTTTAATTTTGTGTGCTAGGCTATAACCCACATAACCTCAGCAATAAAATCAGGCAGGAAGCCTCTCCCTTATTTTAGCTTTGCTGTAAGGGAATTAACTGATGAATGTGCCACTACTGCTTATTCTTGTTACTGCCAATTATAATGTCCACTGCACAGGCTGCCCTTGTGAAATATAGTTAAGGATTACTCAGAATTTTCACCGAATCTGAGAGACTTGATGGAGCCATGATGGAATCAGAAAACAAACTGCCATATGCTCCAAATATGGCATTTCTGAAGATAATTATAAACAAAAAAGATTAGAAAGCACCTTCTAAAGCGCTGAGCTGCCTACATTTGATTTAATGCAAGTATTTACAAAAAGTTATATTTTATGAGAATTATTTAAATACAAAAGTAGTTTACAAACAAAGGGGTTTTTTAGATGGAGACCCAGAGCACATAACCAGAAGGAAATGGCCATCCCATATCAGAAGGACATTGAGATGGGGCATGGAAAGAGGAGACAGTAGGCTGTCATTTCCCTCCTATTTCTAATGTGCTTTTGTGTCCTTGATTTTTTTCTCAGTTCCTCTTCAGCTGACCATCTCCATTACCTTCCTCTGTGAACATTCAGCCAAGGCCAGTGCCATGAACAGCTCTTGGCAAGCTGCTCTTGCTGAGGCAGCCCTAGACTGTGCTTAAAGTAAAAACCAACCAAACAAGCTATTTCCCTCTTACAACCAAAGCAAAATACTGTTATAGTTGGCAGACAATGAAAAAATTCCTACTGATGTCAGTAGGATTGGGATTTTGTTTCAAGAATTAGGGAAAGGAGTTCATTGAAGGATGTGAGTCCCTGCCTCTGAGGCATAGTTCACTGCTCCAAGTGACAGCTTAAGCCATAACCATTGTCTCTTCTGCAGCCCCTCCATGAGCCTCCTCTCCCCTCTGCTGCTGCTCTTTCTGAGGACATGTGTGCACACCTGTGGCTTTTAAAAGGAACTTACTTTAAAATGTTTAGCCACACCAGTGTTTTTAGAAGATCCTAACTTCTTAATGTAGGATCTAAGTTGCTGATGTCATATGAAGAGCTGAATTCACAGCAGCAAAGGTCAGATTAGGCTGATAGGGTCTGTATTTGGGCTTGAAATACTTTCACCAAGTTGAATGTTAACTTAATTTCATTACAATATTTCAGACTACAAAGGAGAATCATGGTTCATGAACAGTTCATATCTGTCAGGGCCACCTGCCTTGAATTCAGCTAAAATGACACTCAAAATTGCAAGATGTTTATTTATATTGATGCCTTCGGGAAGCTGGCCTGGAACAGAGACTAGACAGGGCAAAGGATAAAGTAGGTATTTATTAAAAGGCCTGGGTACACCTGGGCTGCACAAGAGTCCAGCCAGACCACACCCAAGATGCACCCAAAACGGTCACAAAATGTATGACTGATCACAAGGTCTCACACTTTTATAAATTCTGGTCCATTAGCATATTAGAATCAATTGTCCAGCCATAACTTCAGGTTGTGAAGCTCCATCCTTCTTGGTTTTCTTCTCACTTCACTGTTGTTTTTGTCCTTGGGCCTGAAAGTTGTCCTTGGTATCAAACTGGAGAAGGAATTGTTTTGTCTATCTACTCTGTGAAGAGAACTTAGTAGCACTTAATGTGAAACCTAAAACTACCCACCAAAACAGCACAGAATTTACAAATTATAAAAGCTAAAACTTAAGGAATCAGTGTGACCAGGTGATGCATTTTGCGCTGTTTCTTGTGGGCCAACATTTGCTGTTTGGGGACAAGAGACCAAGCAGATAGGCCCAAGGCTACAGGGACTGCTTCCAGATGTCTTCCTGCTGCCACAGTGTTTGTTGTGAATCACAAAATGGTCTCCACACACTCTTAGTTTTAGCTTTCATGACAGAAAGACTCAAAGTGGCCACTCTATCTTGCCTTCTGGTCAAAACTTAGAATTTTTGAAGGTGAGGTGCATGGCTTCATTTGGGGTTGGCAGTAAAACCTCTGAATCTCTGTTTTGGTGTGTACTGGTTTCTTGCGTAAGTTTCAGCTGGAAGCAACATTTGGCATGAAAGCTAATGGATTTGATTGCAGGAGAACTGAAACCCTAGTGAAAGCTAAGTGGATCCCACCCTTGACCAAAACTACCAAGTTTTCCTACCTTTAAACCCAGCATTACCTGCAAGTGTCCCTGAATGCTGTCTCTCCATCCTGTAAATGAGAAAGAGCCAGACATGGCCTTTCTCATTTAAAGTATATGCAAATCTGGGATACACAGCACATACACAATTGTAGGGTACAACCTGAAAGGTGATCAAAACCACCTCAAACAATGATGTTTATCACAGAAGATGCACTGCAGAGGTCTGTGAGCATATGCTAAGTCGTGTATGTTCACAGTCTCGGTAGCTGGCACTAAAGATGACAGAAACCAGCACATAACTCTAGAGCAAAAATACGTGGTGAGGCCCTGTGAGGGGAGGGCAAGGTTATTTCTCTAAGTGTGCAACTGCATCTCGATGTACTGGCTGTAGTGTTGCAGGTGCAGCTGAGCAGCAAAGCTCACATCAGTTAGATTTGCAAACTGTAGGTGAGCAGGCAGTGCAAAGGGGGTTTGAGAAGAATGATATGTAGGCAGCTAGACTGGGGGCTTGGCTTTCAAAATGTTTGGAAAAGGCAGCACTGTGTTTGAGGTATGGTGCAAAACTTTGTGGCTAAAAGGCTCAGGTAGGGATCCTGATCAGAGGACCTACTTGTGCAGGGAAAATATTTAAGACGCCCCATCCTTTAGGGGATTATTACTCCTTCCAGAGTCACCTGCTCAGATGGATGGATAGGAAGATTGGCTGTGGCTTTTCCTCTCACTGTGGCCTTCCCTTAGAGTATCTAAAATGTGAAGAGCCTGTGATGTGTTGGAAGTGTTGTGCCTGGTGTGGTGAAAGAGATGGGAGATGCCTTCATTTTCTGCCACCCCCTGGCTGTGCTACCTTATAAATGGCTTTCTGATAGGGCTTGCCAAGTCAGATCCTACTAGTCCAGATCCTTGTTTCCAATCTCCAGTGCAGTGTTACAAATTTTAAACCAAAAACTTAAAATTCTACTGCAGCAATGGGGTAAAATTTGTGAATAATTGGATTATTAATAATATGTAAAATCTCCTCTCTTTAGTTCCCTCCCTCCCTCTTTTCCTTATATTCTTTGTTCTAGATCCACAAATAGTTTATTAGTGATCCATACTAGTCCAAGTGGGGGCAGAGATGAGAGGACTTGTATGGATAGTGAACAGCAGGGCACTGTTGACAACTTTTCCCTGGAATTTCTTTTTTTTAAATAACCTGTTTTCTTGCATGCACAGTTTGGTGCCCAGATCCATGATGTCGGACATACAAAAACCTTGTTTTGTACTGCAGTAACTGTTTCAGGGTTTTTTTCCTGAAAACATTGGTGTATGTCCAGTTCATCTTAATGGGTGATCAATGTGCAGGTACTGAAGATGTATGCTTCCATGTATGGATAATTGTACCAATGTAAATCTTTTAAGTGCTGTTGAACTTAGAGGCTACCACATGAGGCATTAGAGGATCATGAGCCAGACTGGAGAGCTCATATCATAGAATTTCCATTGACACCTTGTTGCTTGTGGCTACCATCAGTCATTGTTTGTATGGGAGGCAAGAGAATGTGCTGTTGCAGGGAGCTACAGACACAACAAAATGTTACAATAGTCCAAAATAAAAGCACAATTATTTAAAGGCAAATAAATGTCACTTATTATTATGGAAACTTTCCATCTTCAGGGACACGTTAACTCAGAAGATACTAGATAGCAGTGCTCAGGGCTGAGTGATGTGCCTGCAGTATTAAGAGGCCTCCACTACCAAATGCCCTTGGTCTGCGCAAGAGAACAAGGTGGCCAGGATAGCTGAATTCTTCTACTTTGAGGCCTTTTTTTCATTTTACTCTGCCCAGATTTAGAGCCTAATAGGAGCCTCTCAAGTGGGAAAAGTGCAGAATCTCAAAACAGAAGCATAAGAGTTTTTCTTGGGTATAAAATTTCAGTCAATAATGTGCTGTTGCCTTATTGACATGAAAAGAATGCCTTTCATATGATACAAACATTTACTTGCTCCTGCTTACTCTACTCACCTTGTACAGAAATGCTGATTGCCATTGACTAATCAGTCCATTTTTGTATATTCTCATCAGACTCTTTCTTTGGCTGGAACAATATGCACTGTATGATGCTTGCATGTATAACAATTTGTTATTAGCACTTTGTATATGCCTTTGTTACTTCACAACTAACAGTTTGGCCTCCAAATGCATGCATTTGTGTAAATTAATGTTACAAAAATAATAGATTTATTTGCTATGTTTGTATCAATTTAGGAGATGTGTAAGATATGCATAAAGACATATAATTGCCATTTAGTCATTGGGAGAAGACATTTGTTCAGCTTGTATTAATACAATTACTGTTTCTATTAAGGCTTTATAATGCCATGTTTATCTTTTAGTTCTGTATTTACTCAGTTGCAGATTTGGTTTTTAATAATTTTATAATGATTAATTACAGTACCATATAAAACAGTTTAAGAAATAATTTTTGTATACAATTCTAATAAGAAGTAGCAATTTTTTTTTCTTCCAGTATTCCTGAAATCTCTAAATCTCTTTATTCATATAATGAAATTATAAGACTACAGATCAAGAAATTTTATCCCCCTGATACTGAGCTAATAATAAGCTATATACTTGGCTCTGAACCAAGCTTCAGAGTAATGGCAGTTGCTGTTCCAGTGCTAGACTGCAAAGACATCACATTTATTTTGTGTGTTTCAACATCTCAGGACACTGTCTCCTGCAAAGTCTCCGTCTTCATCCACTGGATCAATTGCTTCCAGCAGAAAATACCCTTACCCGATGCCACCACTTCCTGATGAAGAGAAAAAAGTCAACAGGCAAAGTGCCAGGGTATGTGTCCCTCTTCTCTCTGCATTTCACCAGTGACTTGATTTGCTGGTAGTTTTTCAAAAGGAAACTGTGGCAGATTAACACCTTTGACCAACAAGGAGAGTTGGAGTGGCATTTCCCTTGCACCCTGAAGTTCTGAGTCTGCTGAGCCTCTGATGAAGGCCTTGACAGGTTGTGTTTACAGGCAGCTTTTCAGATTGCTCTTAAAGCTGCCCTGAAGCCCAGATTTCACTACTTTTCGTATTTCAAGCTGAAAATGTGCCCCAGACAGCCTTTGGGCTGCAGAGTACAGGCAGCCCTGGAGCAAGTGGTGTGTTTGGCTCTCCTTTCTTACCCTTTCTCCCAGCAGCTCTCATTTGGACTACAGGGATAACTGCTCTCTCGCTTTATGGAAACGTAAAAAGTTCCAGTTCTGGAGAATGTGGAGGGCTTGCAGGCCTGGAAAGACTTCACTGCTGTGTGACCTGAGCCCACCCTGGTCCCCTTAGAGTGACCAGGAGCTGCTGGAATCTGTGGTGGATAGTAATGCCCCATATGGAGAGATCTCTAGCTTCTCCAAAAGCAGCTTTTGTTTCCTTTGTGTCAATTCAAACACAGCAGGTATTTGAATAACAGAAAAGTCCTGAAATTTGCTTTAGGAGCTTTGCTTGCAATACCCTTGGTTCATGTTTCTGATGATGATAAGATTCTCATTTTTTTTCGAGAAAAAGGGAATGGAGTGCTGCTGAGGGAACCTGCAAGCTGCTCCCCCAGTCCTTCCTGGGGCAGAAGATTGTGTGAGGTGCAGCACAAAGTCTCCCAAGGCAGCTTGGAGCCTGGGCTTTAATGATGTGTTTCAGCCCTGAAGCTGCTTTGGCAGCAGCTCAAACCCACAGCAGGAAGTCATGCTGCTCTGAGCAGAGTTAGGCAGATGAAAATGGGAAGTAATCTCTACACTAATATTAGTGTAACTCTAAAGTAAAAGCTGTCTAGTACAAGTTTGATGCTACACTGACATCTCTCCTTCAAAAAGAAAACTGAACTCCCAGCCATAGGCATTTACTATGCTGACTTAAGTCATGCTGAAATGCTTCAGAGTCTGCTCACTTGGTGGACAGATCTCCACCAGAGGCTGGGAGGAGATTTGGTCACCCAAGTGATGTAGATATAGCCCCCAAACAAGCTCCTTTCACTGTTTAGATGACAGCCTGTTTTATCTTGATGCTCAATGTGTGTTTGTGTTCATTTTCCCCCTCTCCAGCTATGGGAGACATCCATTTAACTGCACTGTTTTCCTGGGGTCACATCAGAACTGTTTACTTTGGATTTTATAGAAACTCAGCATCACTGAGTCACTGCAGATTCATCTGTTCTTCAGACAATTCGAAAGATCAACAGAGATGCCTATGAAATTGCAGTGATAACCTCCTCTCATGTGGAAAGGAAAAAAACAGTCTTTTTTTTCTTTCTTTTTTGTTGACTTGTATTTTATGGATTTGATGAACCAAAACCATAATATTTGAGAGAGAATAATTAGCCCAGATGTGACAAGGCTGTTCCGCATGGTGACCTAGAATCCCAACTGCAGTCCATGTGCCAGTCCTGTGTAAGAGAGGTTTTTCTCTGATTTATTGCAGTCCTGAGTCAGACCAGAGTGGAACTGGAAATGTTCTCATGGAGAGGCCAGCTGGTGTAAACTTGTATGCTGTATGCATGAACGTTGTGTTCTTTACTTTCCACATGTAAGGGAAAAACAACATACTGTAGTAGAGATTAGCATGCAGGAGTAAGAAATATAGGAATTTTTTTTTTGTGACAGGATTTCAAGCTTTGAAAGGCAACTATTTGACATAAACAACAAAAAAAACAAAGATTATATCTTTTTTTTTTACCTTACATGTTTATAATCTCAGTATACAGATTGTATATATGTAAACATTCAATAATGTCAAAAATAGCTGTTACATGTATGTGTATTTTGCCAAATGCCTAAAGAAACAGTCATGACTAACATCATCACACTTCAGATTTTCTAATATTATGAGCAGACATCCTTGGAAATACAGAAAGTACAGTACTGTAAAACTGTGTCTCTCAGAAACTGGTGTTTGACCAAAATCTATACAACTTTTTCAGCATCTTATACTGTCTTGACAATCTCAATTGTACAGTAGACTGCGGAAACCAGTACAGCAGCACTTTGTCTTAAATCATCATAAGAGGAACCAGCCAAAATCCTTTGTTAGTAAGATAACCACTGTATCCTCTCACAGGTGTAATCAAGAATGATTTGGCATACAAGAGTCTTTAAGTCATGTGCAGCCCAAACTTACTGGACATTTGGGAGTACTTCTAAGCGTCAATTCAGGATGTGGTGATGTGAAGTCTGTCTGTGAGAGCTGCTGTGTATTTTTGATAGAGCATTTCAGACACTGTTTTAGATGGCAAGGCATAGGTTTATGAGAAGCATAATTTCACTGCACTAGATGATAACAGTGCTGGGCAAGTGGCCAGTTTCATTGCTGTCTTTCAGTTTTTATTCATTACTGGAATCACCTTTACCACGCACTTAAATGCTATGCTTGCTGCCCTTGAAGCCCCCTTGACAATTTTTTTGGGCATTAAACTGAGCACAAGTTAGCTTAAAAGGAATGGGGTGGGGGGAAGAACTCTTTACTATGTTAATCTTGTATGTAAATTGATAGTTATATTTCTAATGCCTGAGACTTCTAAAGGTTGTTGTAAAGCAAATGCCTTCTGATTGGGAATTTTCAGTTAGTAAGAAACTGGACCATATTAAATCAGTTTATAATTCTCTGGTTTTCCAAAATTGACTGCTTCTTAGCTTCAGGTAGTAGCGCTGCAGAATAAAACATCCAACTGTGTGGTGCAGTTGAATACCCTACCCAACAGCTGTATGATTAATTAGACATTGTTGTAATGGGAACATCTATGGTGTTTCTGAATCTTCTACCTCTTTCATGTATTTCCATTAGTAAGTGAACCCAACACTTGCAGCCTTTTAATGTATTTTTTTAACTTTTACGTCTCTCAATAAAGTCAGATATATGTAAGATTAAATTAAGAAATGTTTAAAGATGTTGGCAGCTGTAAAATATGTAAGATTTTTAGAAGCATTATATTTTATGATTAGGCTGGATGTTGGATTATGACAAAATATTGGCCTTGGCATTCAAATGATTTTCCTTCACAGTCAACAGGTTCTGGTAAGTATTTGGAAAAAGACGAATATATGTGAGCACAAGTGGGTGCAGACTGACCATCTGGACAGTCACTTGTAGCTGCTTTAGGGAAAGATTCTTCATTTTTGTGAAAGGTAAATATATCAGTCATCACTGAAGAATATTTTTTGCAGATTTAGTTCTAAAATGTGTAGCGTAGCTATCGGATTAAAGATAATGATAGCACGTAGCTTATGAAATTAGGGTCTGGGCCATAACTTGAAATCAATATGTCTTTTCTTGATTTCACTGGACTTTGAGCAGGACCCTCAAGAGGTTCACCCACATTAGGACATTGTGATAACTCGATCGTCGCTGTTTTACTCTGTTGCCTGGAAGCTGGTTTTCCCTCCCATGTCCATATCTTGTCTTCAGTAACTGGACTGTTCATCATGTGCCTTTTATGGTATTTTTTTGGATAGACACTGGCATGTAGTTTTGAATAACCCTGTTAGATTTCCATACGTTTCTTATGTTTACCACTGTTTACTCTTTCCTTTCCATTTTGCCCTACCAAGAAGCAGCAAGATTTGGCAGACAGAACTGAATATAACATAGGTGGCTCTTTCTGCTATGTTCATAGCTTCTTGGTTTGCAAGAAGCCTCCTGCAAGGGCCTCTGGCCCTCCTGACTGTGTTTTCAATGTCGTATGTACTTCCAGCTTCTTTTGTTTTGGTATAATTAATTTGTAGCATATAATGATACACTGATGTGTATAGTGTACCTTTAACAGTCACCTTCAAGTTTGGACGTAGGTAGTGACTGGAAGTCTAGTTCTGAGCACTAAGTTTAAGTTACATAAATGTTAACTTTCACTTTGGTGGTCTAGAGTGAGAATATCACAGGATTTGTATTTTTGCATAATTCTTCTGCAGAGAGCTTTGCATCAGGTTGGTAACTTGGGAGACCTGAACTGGCAGGGCTTTGTGAGCCTCCTAAACCAGTGGAGGTTGGACAGAGAAGTTGTTGCTTACAAGCTGTCATTTCCTACTTTTAAAATGTAGTATGTTGGAAAGCTGCCAGATTAATAACCTTGAAGATTGCAAATATTTTTATCCACTGTAGCTAGTTACACTGGCAATAGCAATATAAACTGCCGCATAATACCTCATCCAGACTAAAATAGAGTACTTGTCACTAATATAGCTCAGATATTTTGACTCATTGAAACTCATACCTTTATTTAGTTTCATTTTAAATGAACTAGTTATTGCCAACTATGCTGAAGATGTTGAAGGGAGGAAGCTATGAGTTCTTAACTAGAACTAATTGTTTATATGAGCATAGGACTGGCAGGATAAGATACACTTAAGTTACCTTTATGTATGTCAATGTGGGAGAAGAATCTTGTGTAATTTATAATAAAATTAATATTACTAACTGATGGAGACTGGAAAATTGAAATTGTATCTAAAGATAATGCTGCACAATGATGCCACAGTTTAACAATTAAAGATTTACCTACTAATTCTGGATTTGTTGACTTAAGAACTTCAGTAACCTCAGGCAATATACCTGAAAGATGGTTGTGACTGCTAATTTACCAATAGTTTTGTTATATTTAAGTAAGTAGATTCAAGAAGATTGTTAATTTTATACAGCCTATCTTTGCTTAAATTGTGAACTATGGTCACAACTTGCCAGTCAACTGAAGTGAACTTGACTTTGAAGACGGCTTCTTCCAAATGATTTGAGTTCTTGATTTATGAGATGTTGAACCTGCTGACCTTATGCGCTCATGAAATAATTTTGATTGTGCTATTGAAAAATTGGGTCTTTGAGGTATAGCCTGAATTAAAATCAGAAAGAAATTGTGTCACTAGTTAAGTGTATTGAAATCCTCTTACTCAAATCCCTATTGCTGGTTTGAACTGATTGGTGTCAATACTAATGTGACAACTCTTTTCCAAACCAGAGCTAAAAATGGGTATGTACACTATTACAGATATGCATATACTGAAAATTCTGACCAAATTTGCTGTAACTTCATTAATGAATTAATTGATAGAATGTAATGGGAAAGAAAAATGAGACTCCATAATCCTAAATTACATGTTTTTCAGTTAGCCCTTAGGACTTGCTCTATAATCGAATCCCATACCTAACTGTAAGCAAAGTTATCACACTCCAGTGTAAAACTCAGCAAGCTCCTGTTCTCTTCCATCCCCTTTTCATTCCTACTGAAAAGCATTTTCATGAAACATTCATCCACTAACAGCCTCTGTGAGTTGGCTGATATCAGAAAGCTGCTAAACTTTCTGAATACCTTTCCACACTATGGATAGGGTCTTTCCAATGCGGTTAATGGTAAGTTTAGATGAGGTATTAGGAAGAAATTCTTCACTGTGAGGGTAGTGGGACACTGGCACAGGTTGCCCAGAGAAACTGTGGATGCCCCATCCCTGGAAGTGTTTAAGGCCAGGCTGGATGGGTCTCTGAACAAGCTGGTCTAGTGGAAACTCCTACCCATAGCAGGGGATTTGGAATGAGATGATCTTTATGGTCCCTTCCAACCCAGACTATTTAATGATTCTGTGATCTTTTGTTTGTGCTATAATCAGGTGATGATGCCTCATGTCTCATGGATTTTCCACTGGTTTTGCCTGGCGTTGACTTAATTTTCTTTACAGTAGGTGGTATGAGGCTGTGGTTTGGATTTGTGCTGAAAACAGTGTTGATAATGCAGGGAATTTTTTAATTATTGCTGAGCAGTGCTTGCAATGAGCCAAGGCCTTTTCTGCTCCTTACATGCCCCTCCAGCAATTGGGCTTGGGGTGCACAAGGAGTTGGAGGGGACACAGCCAGGATAGCAGACCAAGGGATATCCTAAACCATATGATGCTATGCTTAGCAACAATCCAGGGGGAAAGTTGGCAGTGAAGAACTGCAGCTCAGGGACTGGCTGAGCACTAGTCTGTTGATGGTGAGCAATTGTTTTCATTTTCATCACTTCTCTTTTTTGGGTTTTATCTATCGCTCTGTTAATTTCCTTTTCATTAATTTTTAAAATTATTACTACAATTATTTAATTTAATTATTGACCGGTACTTATTGTCAACCCGTGAGCTTTCTCTTTTACCTTTCCAATTCTCTTGCCCCATCCTACTGGGGGTGTGGACTGAGCAAGCGGCTGTTAGGGGCTTAGTTACTTGTGGTTAAACCAGAATACTACCAATAAAACTACTTGATGACTCAGCCATCCAGTGTCTATCTCACCTTCTAGCATTTTTGAAGGGTAAGCCTCTTTAATCACCTAGTCTGTGAACCTAACAGTTGAGATGCTTCCTGTTTCTCTTGCTCCAAGTCTGAAAATCATCTGTTTCTCTAAATTGAGTAACAATGTCACAGGAAAACAGTTTGGACCACTGTTTTCAACCACAATATGATGTTACTTGCCTCATTTTTAAAGAGCTTGAGCATTTCAGTCTCCACTGAATACCAAGAATGGGTGAGCTGATGATCCACTATTTGCTTGGCTTCCAAATCATACATTTATCAGCAATATGGGATTTGACTTTGATCACATTTGATGTGCTCAGTTGGTCGATGTGTGGTGTTAATGACGTCAAAGTCAAGGTCCAATCCCCGTGTGGGCCATTCATTTAAGAGTTGGACTTGATTATGCTTGTGGGTCCCTTTCCCAGAATATTCTGTGATTCCTGAAGAAAAATGTGAATAAACTGCAAAAATGTGTGCAGGTTGTGATCCCATGATTGCACAGCGTAGTGAGGTTCCTGTGCGCACAGAACTATTACCATAATAAGGCAAGAAAAAAATTAAACAGTGAAACTAATTGTGTAAACAGCTGCAATACAGACATGACTCTCTCAAGTGTGATTTTGTCAGAAACAGGAAAGGAAGTAATAGTTTTTATCATCTATGCTAAAAATCTCCTCTGACACAAGTATTTTCTAAGTCAGCTTATGACAACCGTTTCTGGTGTCTCAAGTACAGATGCAGATGTAACTACAGCTCTGGAAACAGCATCTTGTGCAGCCAGCACATGGTATCTTGTCATTCCACAACAGTTTTCTGCAGATATTTAGAGAAAAGCACTACAACAGCCAACATTCCTATGTTACCTCAGTCAAGTAAGAAAAACAAGCAGTAAAAATAAGTTCAAAACACAGATATTGCTTACACTAGAGACACTGCACCTGGCTTCAAAAATGGCTCATCAATCCAGGTCTGGCTGTTCTAGCTCTTTAAAATCCAATCTATACCAGTTTCAAAATCACTTCAGCTAAACCAGTTTTAAACTGCTTAAAAACTTCTGCTACTTAAGATGGGCCATAATTGCCATGTAACTCAGAATGAGATGAGGAAAATTTGGGAAAATAAGCACAGCACATTTAAAAAGAAATATGTTCTCTAAGGGAGAAGTAAAGGTGTCAACACAATTTTTAATTGCTAGAGCATAACATGTCAAAGCAACAAGCTTTTATTTTTCTTTTTTTGTATTCCTCTGAATAAAAAACAGAAGCTTTTGTTTTTTAAAAAATCAACATGAGGCCTTAAGACCTTATATATTCTAACTTTAGCATGGAGAGGCTATTTTTACAACCATGTTAGACATGCTGTATATAGGCCTGACTGACCTTGTAAGTAGAGTGGTGCAAGCAGCTAATCATGCAATACTGTAAGGCTCTGTAGAACAGCAAATGCTGATTTAGTTTGATTATTGGTACAAGAACTCCTGCTCACTTCCTGTGTAGACTCTGCATACTTTACACTTGGAAATACAGTCCAGAACATACTCAAACTGTGAATATATAACCTGATTTTTCTTTTCTTAAGAATAAAAATATATTACAATAGGCAATGTTTTATATAGAATACAGTACTTATTTTTATTGTTGCATAAATGCAAAGTATTTTTTTCAGAATAGCAAAGCATTACAGAATTTTTAATCTGCTGGAGAAAACACTATTTACTGTATGACCAGTTCTTTCAGCAAAGCTTTTGGGGTGGTATATACCAACTGGCTCTGCCAGCTTCATTTTGTGATGATGTTTAACTTGGGCATTGCTGTAAAAAAAAAGCTATTTTTTCACTCATACTAGCCATTACTGAGAGAGGCAAGGAGAATTGTGTTTCATCACTGTGGCTGGGCTAGTATTGGCAAAAACAATGATTTGCATCATATCATTGTCTTTGCTAGTTAAAATCCTTTAAAAATTGTAGCTGATGTAATAAAAGCGTAAGATTTTGACAAACATCAAAATGAAGCATTGCAGTTTACAACTTTCTAGCTTTGAGTGTGATATTTTTGTCATAAACATTACAGGCATTGGGCTGTTCAATGAATCTGGCTTTCATGTAGCTAAAGAAAACTTTGCTTTTTATAAAATCAAATCGTTGTAATTTGGGGTTCTAAATTACTGCTCACTTTTAATAATAACAGCGTCACAGTATCCACTTCTACAAGAGTATTTAATACAAATGCCTGTGGTTTTCAATGTTACTAACATATTGTAACATCAGTAAAGTGACTTTCGATGACTAAGACTGTTGTGTGTATTTTGTTCTTCTAAGTCGTTGCATTTAGCACTTTCTGTTTATAGGTCTCTATAAAATAAAGATGGTGCATGCATGAGAAAAGGATAGTAGAATATAGATATTATTTTTCCAATTCCAAGGTTGAAAATGATCCTGTGAGCTTCTCAAATCTTTGTCTTAGTGGCTTACTGTTCTCAAAGCAAACCCAAAATTACTATTCATTAGTTTGCATGTTTGAGGGCAATCTAGGAAAAATACCTATTTGAAACTATGCCCAGTGGCTGGCTTAAAGGTCAAGAGCAATCACCTCACTTGGTGCCATGCGAGTATCCTTTCCAGTATGCCTTGTGGGAAAGAGAAACCATTAATTCTGAGAATAACTGTTTCTCTAAAGCAGGTAACTTGCATATTCAATCTGTCCACTGAATCTATTCTTAATGGGGAGGCATTTTCACAAAGGTCTCAGGTGTCTTTTTGGCTTTTTTTTAGCTATGACAGCAAACTCTGTAGTAACTCCTTAGCACCTGTATGTATTAGCCAAGTTTCTCTCTAAACTTGAAAGATGATGTATCTCATCAGTGCCATGAGTACACTGGATTTTTGAAATGCTGATGTAAAACAAGAAGTTATTTTTTCTTGAGGAAGCCAGAATTTTCTCCCAGTTTTTGAACAATTTTTTTTCCAGTTTTCTCTGGTTTATGTGTACAAGCTCACTTAAGAAAACACTATTGGTTTACACTGTTTTCTTGCAGCATTTAACTGCCCAGTGGCTGGCTGGTGCCAAAATACAAATTCAGCTATGGGGAAATAAACTGAGCAAGACTTGAGTTTTGGGTCCTTAGGTTGTGAGAGCTTTGGCCCCCTTGAGTCAGCTGCCCTCACCGAATTCTTTCCCAAACTCCTCCCCACACTTAGCCTACTCACTGTGATTGCAGAGTGAGAAACTGAGAAGACCCTGATGCTGTGCAAACACTGCCCAGCAACAGCTGAAACATTGCTGTGTTATTGATACTGATTAGTTAAAAATCTAAACCTTTGGGCTGCTATAAAGAAAATTAATTCAGCCATTATACCAGCAAAGCCACTACAGGACCAGAAACACAACTAAGCACAAGTAAAGATGCGTGGGTAATGAACATTTTGGTAAAGATCTCTTAGTATTCTTACAGTAAAATTCAGTGTAAGGATGAGCACTGTATTTATACAAAACAGTCTACTCAAATACCTACAGGAAGAACAGCCTTTTTTTTCATATTCTTACTAACCTCATCAGCTGTCAAGGTTTTGAACTGCAGCAGAACTGATGTTGGATGCTACACTCAGACAAACCTTTATGAATTTTGGTCATTTCATTACAAATACTTTTGGTAGTACTCCATTTCCCAAGTTTATGTGCAGCAGAACAATGTACTATCAGAATGTGGATGTATAATGCTCTCTATGCCTTTGAAATTCATTATGAGGGTAGAAAGAGAACCAGCTTCTGAAGTGAAAGCAATATCCAAAGGATTCTAAACTTAAGCAGTAAGTGCAAGTTGCTTCTTTAGTGGAGACCAGCTTGCTTTGAATTTACAGTCCAGAAACTAAAGTGCTAGATTTAACAGACACCTCCACAAAGCAGGGTATAACACAGTGTCTTTAAGTGAGATTCCTGCTCTGAGGAGCTCTTGCTTGTCCAATGACGTATATGCATATTTGTCTATATATATGCATATATGTATAGTTTTGCTTTCATTCCTTAATGCAAAAGTTCCTCCTCAAAATTGCCCTAAACTACTTATTTAAGAAATATACTTAACATTCTTCTGTCATTTTATTCACAAGCAGTAAAACAACTTCTCTGTTGTAGGCAGAAGTGACTAAAATTATTAAAAGTTTCATCAACTTATTTCATTGGAAGAAAGTTTGCACTACCTCTGTACAGTTGTGCTGCTCCCTCTTTCCACACAATGTCCATCTTCCCCTACAACAAAAGCAACAAACAAACCCTCCAAAACAAACAGAAATCCCATTTTTTTTCCCCTGAAGAGCCTCAGGCAAGTAAGCCTTGCCTGTCTGTATCTGTTTTAATTGGTAACTGCTGCTGTGATCTGAAAGAGTAATCTGCCAAGAATTTTTTCCATGTGGGTTTTGGTCCATGTGTGTTAGCTGGCATACTGAAGCATGAAGGTCACATGCTACGGGTTAAAGTGGAGGAGACAGAAACATTCATTTACATGTAACTGAAATCTGTCTGTCTGTCTGCCTGCCTGTGAAGGGACAGTTGATGTACAAACTGACACAGCACAGCTTCTGTATGTTTAAAAGTGTTTTATGTAGTGACACAAACAAAGCAAGAATCTTACAGGACCAAAGCCCCCTGTACCAGAGCACAAGGCTAGAAGAGTTCTCTGCTATGTTTTGTTGCATCCCTGCTTACAAAAAGTTCTACCAGGTAGTCTTACACTCAGTGTACGGTGTCACAGGCTTCATCTTCAAAAGAGCTGACAAAGTAAGCAACCAAAAATTATTGATGTTCTAACAGACCAGTGCAAAATGACCATTCCAAAAGCCCTTTCAGTTCGCACACCTGTCCTATGTTGTAAAAAATGAGAAAATATGTATCCTCTTAGGTCATACATGTTACTGTTTAAGTCAGAAAAAGGCAAGCTGCTTTCCAGAAACTGATTTTAGTGATTCATAGGAAAAAAGTAGATGCATGACTGAAAATCTTACCATTTGCCTGATCTGAGTTATACATTGTGAACTGCAAGTTTATGAAAATAAAAGCATCTTTAATAATCACAGACTGGAAGTTCAAGACAACAAACAGTACGTGAGTAGTTTATATTCATTATGAAGACTAAAAAAATGTGTGTAAAATGATACCTTCATAAAATATGCAATTTCCAATATTGAGATACACAATCATTGGAGGACTTGGCAAGACAAAACACATACTGGAATGTTAAATCACAATCATCCACAGCTTGCTTCCTTTTGATTTAGATGCTGATAAAACTGCAATGTTAAATCATAATCATCCACAGCTTGCTTCCTTTTGATTTAGATGCTCATAACACACTGTATGAACTGAAAAGAGAATAACCACTTATTAGATGTATGTCAGAGAATGGGTTTTTTACTTTTTTTTCTACTATATTCATTTTTTATACTCACTGTCACTACACTTTTCTGTAAAGAAATTCAGCCCACGAATAGTAAAGCTTTAAAATACATATGGAAATAAGTAAATAGTTAATTAAAGCAAAGCATCTCCCTAATGGTAACTACAACAACAAAAATAAAAACTAGCACACATGGTCGTCCCTGCCCTCTGCTCCAAAAAAACCCCCAAACCCCAAAACACCCAAACCAGGATTATTTGAATCTAGTGTTCTCTTTTTGCTACACAGATGTGGCTAGGAAGCCAAGACCCACAAGCCTGAGTGAGATTTGTGTCTATTCCCACCAGACATCCACCCAACCTTTCCCAGGAAAAATGCTTACCAAGCTTTAAAACAGGAAAAAGGAAAAAAAAAAAAAAAAAAAAAAAAGGTCCCAGAAAGTGATGCTAAGTGATTTAGCTTCTATTCTTGAATCACACTGGTTCAGAAAAAAGTACACAACATTTTATAGAACTCTAACAGACATGAAAGCTTTTTGACACAATTCTCAACAAGACCTAGAATTTCTGGGTTCTCACTGTATGTGTAGGGAAGATAGGCACAAATAATTACTGATTATCTTAAGTTTTTCTTTTGTTTTACCCTGGAATTTTAATAGATTCCTTAAAATTTACTTACATCATCATAGTGGAAATTTACAAAACCCTGCTGAGTTGCATCCCTTCTTCTAAAGCATTCTGCAAAAATTCATTAAGAAAAGAGAAACAAGGTAAGAAGAATTACAAAAACCCGATTTTTTTAAAGTGTATAGTACTTTCCTAAAATTCCCCAAGTCACATAATGGAGAATGCGATGAAGAATACTGCAATTCATGCCAAGACTTAATCTCCCATTCTAAATTTTTGTATTGATCATATACAACCCTTTATATTATGTTAATAAACAAAGTTTCCCAATTTTGGTAACATAACTCTTCCAGTCTCTGGAGTAAACCTTGCATTAGTATAAAGTTCTTTTTTTCACGGGAATTTAAAAAATCCTGATCTATAATTGTCTGTAGACTATTGATAGAAACCTCTTTTGTAGTATGCCAAAGTTGAACTTGAGATAAGTGAACAATCAGGTTTCATTAAATAAAAATATATTATGGGGATGACAGTAACAAGGCTATAATCCAGCATACCAGTGAGAGCTCGGAGTTTCACACAGCAGGCAATGTAATCATCAAATGCAATCTTTCCTTGAGTGCTGTATCGCTTTGTGATTGCAGTCACAGCCTGTGGGCTCAGTCTAAATCCTGTTTGAAAATAAAAAGTCTTATTTTGAAAAGGCAGGTAAGTTAACAGAATCCAATGTTTTCACTGGCAATATCATGTGTTAGTTGCTAGAGGTTGGTAACTGGGAAATGCTGTAAGTCAGTGTCAGAAGCAAGAACATTTCACAACTTACCCATAGTCATCAAGGCTTTCTCCAGTTCTTGACGATCCACTGTGCCACTTCCATCACTGTCAAAACTTACAAAGTGTTGCTTCCAGCCATTGACCACTGCCCAGAGTTCTTTAAACTCATTAAATCCCAGTGTGCCAGACATATCCCTCTGATTTCAAAGCTAAGAAAAACATTTCTTAACAAATCCACCAACAAAAAAGGCATCTCTCTGCAGTTAAAAATTCTTACTTGAAGGCAAATATTAGTAAAATTTTATTACTATTAATTTCTCTTGTAGAAAACTAACTAAAGCATCCCCCAGCACAGATGGAGGTAATACTACCCAAAAAGGTAAGGTCAGAGACCCTCAGAGAACCTGCTCTCCCCACTTCTTCCCAGAGAAATCTGCTAAGCCATTTTCTCTTGGTGAATTCTACTTTAGTTGACACACTTCTCTTTTACCTACTGCTACATAACTGTAACCAATTAAATACATAGTTGAAATAAAAATAGGTGCCAAAGAAGAAATTGTTACAATACCAGTTGTATTTTAAGAGGTTTGTTCAAGATGAGGTAAGAGCCCTCCCAGTTTTATTTCTCCTTTTTTTTTCTTTTTAAGCAGCAAAACTTTCAATTTCAGTTTTGGCAAAAAAACCCTCCAAAAGATTCCAGCCTTACACAGTATATCTAAGTCTTCCACAGGTCCTACTGCTGAATGCCACATACCATTCCATTAGATATTCAAACCTGACTGATTCACGGAACAGGATTTCAGGGGACTTAAGATTGTATTCAGGCTGCATACTACAAATATTTAAAATTTATTAGGAAGGATGAGAATGTGGAAAGATGTCATATTTGAAAAGCACAGTAAGTGATTTGCACAATACTTCATTGTGGGCCCTCAGACCTGACCCTTCATACATTCAATAGAGAAACAGCTCCCTAGGCTTAGAGGGATATCACTTGCTGTAAAATGATTGGTCACCGAGAGCCTAATTTATTTAGTATTTCTTCATTTGTTAAAATCAGTGAGAATGGAGTTTTGTAGCTTGCCAATCACAAGGACCACAAGATTCATCAAATAAAGGCTGAATGGAAACTACAAAGAATTTCCCAAATGTTTTGGTGCTCTCTCATCTTTGTTTAAGTAATGCAAAATGTTTACATTTCACACTAAAGGATACATCCAGCATTGAGATCATAAGTCTGCAAGTCTCTAAATTGAAAGCTGTTAAAATAAGTAAAAGGAAAAATAAATTGTGTTAAGAGCATAATCATCAGTTTTATCTAAACATAAAATGTCAGATTTATTATAAATTTAAATTATATACTGATTATTTATTATAATGCATAAACTATTATGTAATTGGCTCCCCTGTATACAGCCATGTTAGAAAAACTGACAGTAGACAATTTGGAAGTCAACTCAAGTTATATTTAAAATTCACTTGCTCTTATCTTAATCCACAACAGTTTTGGGTGTCAAAGTGGTCATTTACATTCCCTCCCCCCAAAAGACACCACTTTGAGCAAGCCAGTTTCACTCACAGAAGCTGTAAACTGAAGAGGAGGTATCTCAGCAGAGGAGTCCTGCCACAGATTTTTGTAAATATCAAAGCTCAGCTCAAACCAAAGCAAAACATCTTTTTAAGAACTATCTGTCCATTACAAAACAAAACACTTCAACTCCACAGCTCAGCAGAGTGGGGAACTAAAGAGGTTCAGAAGGCAAGTCCTTGGGCAACAGAACTGAATACAGAGAATTTACATTTCCAAGATATGGAAAAGAAACCCATTTGCCATGCAAAGAAAAAACCCCAGCTCTGCAGAAGGCACTACGACAAGCATTTCTAGTAACAGGGTAAAGAATCAGTGTGCTTTGGATTTGCTTGTTTATTTAAATCATTAACTTACGTTTATATGCTCCTGCAATCCCTGACTGGGTGAGACATCTCTGTAGCTCATCAGCATCTATTTGTCCATCCTTTCGATAACAGAAGATGTATCAGCTATTAATACCCTCTCCCCGGCTGCTTATTCCCAGTACCCACTCCCTTTCCAGCAGCATTCCATTAGTTATCCTTCTCAAGACATCCTCATAACTCACAAATACAAAAATTCCTGGGATTTTTTAAAATATTAAGTTGCTAGCAGAACAAGCAAATGTAGAAATTCAAAGGATTTTGAAAGAAAACCAAAATAAATTCAGAAAAGATACCTATCTAAATGGCTTGGAAAATGCCTCAGTTCCAGAAAATCCTGCTCAGGGCCAAACACAAAACAACTGCCAGTTCACGGAAAGCAATGAGCTGCCAGAAGTGGAGGCGGAATTCTAAGCTTTATTCCTCACATCCCCTACATGAAGTTTGGTTCACATAGAGTTTAATTTAACCTTATTCAGGAATGGAACATTATGTCTGTAGACATAAAAATGATGACACTTCTGTAAAGCATTGGAAGATGAAAAAGCCAAGTCAGGGGAGGTTTAGGTTGGATTCAGGAAAAGGCTTTTTGCCAGAGAGCAGCTGAGCACTGGAATGGGCTTCCCAGTGAACTGATCACAGCACCAAGCCTGACAGAGTTTTCAAGAAGTGTTTAGACAACACACTTGGGCACTTGGTGTCACTCTTGGGGTGTCTTCAGCAGGGCCAGGAGTTGGACTCAAGGATCCTTGTGGGTCCCTTCCAACTCAGCATATTCTATGATTCTGTTTGCTACAGCATTTTCCTAATGTTTTTAAACCCACTTTTGAAAACTCTTTTTCTCAAGAACAGAGATCTGCTACTGAAGGATATGATGGGAACAGCACAGCCTGATAACTTTCAGAAATGAAGCATCATTGTTTATAAGACAAACAGTAGTTCTATGTTAAATGATATTTGACAACGTCTGAAAAAAGGCAACAATTTTTTGATTCTATGTAAAGTTAATGGAGCTAAACCCAATTTGCTTCCTATCCTCCTGATAGGACTGACTCCATCAGTCTAATTATACAGATTTATTTAATACTTTATATTCACAGGGGGGGAAAAAAAGAGATTTGAAATAGACATTAAGTTATTAAACTCTTCAAAGGCTTTGTGCCTTCTGAAATAGATAGGAACTGCTTATAACTTTAAAATAGAGGAAGATAGGAAAGCATGACTGTAATCAAGATTAACATTGCCAAAAATATGTTTATCTTTTTTGGGTTTTTAGTAGAACGTATAAGCAGGTTAAACTACACAACGCATATGAGCTTTGCAAACAGGCTAAAAAATAAATTATTTCTTCCTACAAAGACAGACTCAATTGAATAAAAATTTGAAACAATACTTTTGACTTTCTTCTGTGAACAAAGGAAACTGATTCATCAAGTCACAGACAAGATCCCTGTTGTAAACTACTTCAAAGAAAGCTCAGAGAAAACATTTTATATTATATAGGCATAAAAACAAGAGAGCAGCAAACCATAACCAAAACATACTAATGCTACAATGAACACATATGGATAACTGAGATGTGGCTTTTGACAGAGCTGCATGGATGGCCATAAAAGCAGCTGATAATTTATCAGTTACATTTACTGTGTCATTACAGGATTTTTACTTCTGCACAGCCACTGGTCTCGGAATCCAACACCTCAGATTCCAAGGATAACTTCAAAAGCTACCGAGTTCATTTCAGTAAGGAATAATTTCTACAAATAGAAAGCATTTCAGAGTATGAAGTATTCTTAATTGCTAACTTGATCATACCCATCAACCCACTGGTTCCCCAGCTTCCAGTATCCATGCCTCATTTGAGAAACCTGGGCATGGTCTATGTTTTTCTGAGATCCATCTCCTGCCACCTCTTCTCCACAGTGCAGTATCCTGTCTGCTGCTACCTCCCTTTCTCATTACAATAGGAGCTTATTCATTTTTCCAGTGTCAGTTACTGGCCCACTGCTGATTCCTGGCACACATCCAGGTGGCACCTGCTCACAGAGGCATCTCAGCTGGCAGACGAATTGTCAGCACATTCAGAGAACTCAGCTCTGGGCTCCACCTTCTCAGAAAGGCCTCACTACACAGAGGTCATTCCAGTGTTCTCCTTTACTACAGAAACACATGGTCTAAATGTTTTCATAAGCAGTTAGAAGGAAGTAAGATATAGACTGAAAGATTCAATATTAATTCAAAAGAGTAACACAGAGAACAAAACTAATCCAAGCTATGGTGGGAATCTGAACATCAGCTAATAGTGCTGAATTAAAATTTTCATGTTGTGGTTGTATCTACCTGAGGATAACAGATCCAAGAGCAGAGTTTTAGATCTGCCCACACCCTACAAGTGTGCCATAAGTAGCTGTAATACAGCCAACAAACACAGAACTTCAGCTCAATAAACCTAACTTAATTGCTCCTAAACTCTGTAATACAGTTCAAAGTGCACTTATTTGTAGTAACATACATGATCATAAAAAACAATATATGCCACAAAATTACACGAAATAAATTAAAAATGCAGTGCAGAATGACAGGGAAGGGAAAAAAAAAAGTTGTGAATGCCTTTCCTCTAGAATAATCACTCTATGTTATCAGGAAACCCAGATGTTGGCACAAGCCATTTGATTTTCCATTTGTGAGACTATTAAAATCACGTAATGACCTCTTTCCTGTTAGCATTTCCTGCTCTCAGCCAGGCCATCTCCACAGCCCACACTTTCCATTGTTTCTCTTTACTTTCCTGGCAGCATTCACCAGCCCAGAGCTGAGTCACAATTCACCTACAAAACTTCACACATCTATATATTCCCTGCATATACCTACATAGGAAATAGAGGCATACATGCCTACACTTCTGTGTGTATTTATGTATTTACACATACAATACAGAAACTAAGAGCATTATTTAAATGGTATAATTCCTGTATGTATACAGCTGTAACATAGACCAATACAGCTATATATAGAAAACAGGCTAAATAAAATAATTACACATTTTTTTAAAAACTAGAAACACCAGTTTTCTCACTGCAAATACTAGGCATTACTCCTTTCAAAGGCAGAGAGTATTCCCCAAGGAAAAAAAAAAAATCCAAAAAGTAAATAACATTTTATACAATTACCTGCCCTCCCACAGCAGCAAAATAACCATACAAAGGATCCTGAGCTTGTCCAGGGAATGCTGGTCCTCCTGGAGCTCCTCCATACTTTGGAAATCAAAAAGAAAATTAATTTTAAATCAATGTTTCAGTTAAGGAACTGTACTTATCAACTTATGTTTTTATGTACACACCATGCCAAAAATAAAGGAAAAAGAAAAAACAAACCAACCAAAACTGAAACTCCTCATGAAAAATCCCCCAAACCAATTCTCAATTTCAGTACTAGTATATGTAACTTATGTAATAAATAATGTATTGTAATATAAGTAGATCAGCGTAAAACCTTGCACGGGAGGAGTCGACTGATCTAGATACAGCCTGGTCTATCTCACCAGGGTTTCATTTTTTTCTCCCCCTAGCAGAAAACGGCATACTGAAGAAATACAAAGGCACCGCAAATTTTTTCGTCTACTCCAGAAAAGTTGAGCAAAACAGATGTCTAGGGCAAATACATGGACGAATATGCATTAAGTGTGAAAATCCTTAAATAAAACTGATTCTTAAGTGGAAATCAGGAATGAGCCCCTCAGCACTGCCTTTCACCCCCGGCAACAGCTGCGGGGGATGTGTCTCCTCCGGCCCTTCACCCGCCGGCGCAGCCCCGAGCCGGCGCCTGCGGGCCCTCCCGGCGGGAGCGGCAGCCGGAGGCCGGGCAGACCCCCCCTCACCGGGCAGCCCCCCCTTCCGTCCGGGCAGACCCGCCTCACCCGTGCAGACCCCCCCTCTCACCCGTCAGACCCCGCCTCACCAAGTGGCAGACCCCCCCCGCTCACCCGGGCAGACCCCCCCTCACCGGCAGACCCCCCCTCACCCGGGCAGACCCCTGCCTCACCCGGGCAGACCCCCCCTGCACCCGGCAGAACCCCGCCTCACCGGGCATACCCCGCCTCACCGGGACAGACCCCCCTCACCCGGTCGAGACCCCGCCTCACCCGTGCAGCCCCCGCCTCACCAGCAACCCCCCTCTCCGGGTAGACCCCCCTCACCGTAGCAGACCCCGCTCACCCGGGCAGACCCCGCCTCACCACAGAACCCCCTCACCGGGTAGACCCCCCCTCACCGTGGCATACCCACCGCTCACCCGGCAGACCACCGCCTCACCCGGCAGACACCCGCCTCACCCGTCAGACCCCGCCTCACCGGCCGACCCCCCCTCACCCGCATAACCCTGACCTCACACGCGTCCAGACCCCCCCTTCACCCGCAGACCCCTCCTTGCTTCAACCCCCCGGGCTAGACCCCGCCTCACCGGGCAGACCCCCCTACCCGGAAGACCCCGCCTCACACGCAGAACCCCCCCTCGTAACCCGGGCAGACCCCCCCTCTCACCCGGGCAACCCACGCCTCACCGGGCGACCCGCCTCACCCGCAGACCCCCCTCTCACCCTTGCAGAACCCCAGCCTCAACCCGCAGACCCCTCCTCTCCCGGGGCAGACCCCGCCTCACCCGCAGACCCCCAGACTCACCCGCAGACCCCGCCCGTCACCTCGGCTCCCGCCGCTCACCCGGCCAACGTCTCCTCCCGCGGGCCCTCGGCCCCGCTCACCCCCGCCCTGGTAAACCCGCCGGGCGCCGCTGCCCGGTGATAACGCCATCTCGCCTGGCACCGGCTTCCCGGCGGTTCGCAGCAACCACCCTGATACGGAGGGAGGGCGGCACTTCCGCCCCGGCCCTTCCCCGGAGCCGTCGTCCCGCCCCGCCCGGGCGGTGCAAGTGCGACCTTCCGTCACCAGGGCACTGCGGTGCCGGGCGGGCCGTCGGGAGCGAGGAACCACCCCCCTCCGATCTCCTCCCTCCAGTTCCCCCCTCTTGCACAGTGGTACTGAACCACGCCCCCGCGCGGCGTTACCCGTGCAGGCTGGCGGGCGCGCTGCCTCGGTTCTTTGTGGTGCGGGATTGTGTGGCTGTGTGTGCGGATGTGGGTCGTCTGTGCGGGATAGAGGCTCTTGAGGAAACTGATTCATCAAGTCACAGACAAGATCCCTGTGTAAATACTTCAGAGAAAGCTCAGAGAACATTTTTATTAATATAGGATAAAACAACACAGAGAGCAGCAAACCATAACCAAAAAAACATACGAATGTACACTGAAACATATGGATAACTGAGATGTGGCTTTTGGGACAGCGCTGCATGGATGGCCAAAAAGCAGCTGATCATTTATCAGTTACATTACTGTGTCTACAGGATTTTCTTCTGCCAAGGACACGGTTCGGAATCAAACACCTCAGATTCCAAGGATAACTCAAACGCTACGAGTCAGTTTAGTAAGGAAATAATTTCCAAATAGAAAGATTTCAGAGGATGAATATTCTTAATTGGCTAAACTTGATCATAACAATCAACCCACTGTTTCCCCGCTTCCAGTAATCCATGCCTCATTTGAGAAACATGGGCATGGTCTATGTTTGCTGAGCAATCTCATGCCGCCTCTTCTCCACAGTGCGGTATCCTGTCTGCTGATACCTCACATTTCTCAGTACAATAGGAGTTATTCATTTTTTCAGGTGTCAGTACTGGCCCACTGCTGATCCTGGCCACCATCGGTGGAACCTGATCACAGAGGCATCGCAGCTGGCAGACGAATTTGTAGCACAGTCAGGAACTCAGCTTGGGCTCACCTTCTCAGAAAGGCCTCACTACACAGAGGTCATTCCCCCGGTTTCCTTTACTACAGAAAAAACATGCTAAATGTTTTCATAAGAAGTTAGAAGGGAAGTCAGATATAGACTGAAAGGATTCAAATATTAATCAAAAGAGTAACACAGAGACAAAAACTAGCCAAGCTATGGGGAATTCTGAAATCAGCTAATAGGGCTGAATTAACAATTTTCATGTTGTGGTGTATCTACTGAGGGAAACAAGATAGCAGAGCAGAGTTTTTAGATCTTGCCCCACCCTACAAGTGTGCCATAACGTATGTTGTGCTGTATATTAGTAGATGTGAGGAGAGAGTGACTTTTACACACAGAACTTCAGCGCAGAAACCTAACTTAATTGATCCTAAACTCTGTAATACAGTTCAAAGTGCATATTTGTAGTAACATACATGATCATAAAAAATCAATATATGCCACAAAATTACACGAAATAAATTAAAAATTGCATGCGAATGGACAGGGAAGGGAAAAAAAAAATGTTGTGAATGCCCTTTCATCTAGAATCATCACTCCTTGTTATCAGGAAACCCAGAGTTGGCACAAGCCATTTGATTGTCATGTGTGAGACTATTAAAATCCACGTAATGACCGTCTTACTGTTAGCATTTACCGGCATCTCAGACGGCAATCTACACAGCCCACACTTCCATTGTTTCTCTTTACTTTCCTGGCAGCATTCACCAGCCAGAAGCTGAGTCAACAATTCACCTACAAAACTTCACACATCTATATATCCATGCATATTACTAATAGGAAATAGGCATCCAGCCTACAATTCTGTGTGTATTTATGTATTTCACATACAATACAGAAACTAAGAGCATTATTAAATGTTAATCTGTATGTATAAAGCTGTAAAAACTAGACCACTTACAGCTATATATAGAAAAACAGGCTATAAATAAATTACACATTTTTTAAAAACTGAAACACCAGGTTGTCACTGCAAATACTAGGCAGTAATCCTTTCAAAGGCAGAGAGTATTACCCAAGGAAAAAAAAAAAAAAATCAAAAAAAGTAAATACACATTTCATCCAATTGCATGCCCTCCCACAGCAGCAAAATAACATTACAAAGATCTGAGCTTGTCCAGGGAATGCTGGTCTCCTGGAGCTCCTCCATAATTTGGAAATCAAAAGAAAATTAATTTTAAATCAATGTTTCAGTTAAGGAACTGACTTATCAACTTATGTTTTTATGTACCAACACCATGCCAAAATAAAGGAAAAAGAAAAAACAAACCAACCAAAACCTGAACACTCCTCATGTGAAAAATCCCCCAACCAATTCTCACTTTCAGTATGTATATGAACCTTCTTAATAAAAATGTATTGTAAATAAGTAGATCAGCGTAAAACCTTGCACGCGGAGGAGTCGACTGATGATAGATACACCTGGTCTATCTCACCAGGGTTTCATTTTTTCTCCCCCTAGCAGAAAACGGCATACTGAAGAATACAAAGGCACCGCACATTTTTTGTTACTCCAGAAAAGTTGAGCCCAAAAAGCCTGCCCCGCCCCCGTGTAGGGCCACCTAGACACACACACTTGTTGTCTGACGCTGGTGAAATGCATTAAGTGTGAAGTGAAAAAAAAGGGAAAAAATGGTGCGGAAGGGAGGGGGGAAAAACCCGGGGAAACAAAAAGGATCCTTAATAATATTTTAAATTTTTAAGTGGAAACAGAGGAATGAGCCCCTCGCACTGCCTTTCAACCCCGGCACAGCTGCGGGGGATGTGTCTCCTCGGCCCTTCTCCCGCCGGCGCCAAAGCCGAGCCGGCGCCTGCGGGCCCTCCCGGGTTTGGGAAGCACGGCAGCCGGAGGCGGGCAGACCCCGCCTCCACCCGGCAGACCCCCCCTCACCCGGGAGACCCCGCCTCACACGGGCAGACCCCCCTCTCCACGGCAGAACACGACTCCCCGGGCAGACACCCCTCTCACCGGCGGCAGACCCCCCTCACGGGCGACCCCCCTAACGGGCGACCCCGCCTCCACCCGGGCAGACCCCCCTCACCCGGGCAGACCCCCGCCTCAGGGCAGGGACCCCCGCCTCACCGGGCAGGACCCCCCCTCACACGGGCAGACCCCGCCTCACCCGGGCAGACCCCGCTCACCAGCAGCCCCCTCAACGGGTAGGGACCCCCCTCACCGGGCAGGACCCGCAGACACCCGGGCCAGACCCCGCTCAACCAGCATACCCCCTCCACCGCGGTAGACCAACCCTCACCGGGCAGGGACTACCTCACCCGGGAGACCCCGCCTCACCCGGAGACCCAGCCTCACCGTCGACCCCCGCCGCACAGTGGGCAGACCCCCCCTCACCGGCACAGACACCTACTCACCCAGGCAGACCCCCCGCACCCGGGCAGACCCCGCCTCCACCCGGGAAGACCACGCCTCACCGGGCAGACCCCGCCTCACCCGGAGACCGCCGACTCACCGGCGACCCCCCCTCTCACCCGGGCAGGACCCCCCTCTCATCCGGGCAGACCCCGCACCACCGCGGCAGACCCCGCCCTCACCCGGCAGACCCCCCCCTCTCACCCGGGCAGACCCCGCTCACCCGGGACCGTCTCACCGGGCGACCCCGCCTCACCGGAGACCCACGCCTCACCCGGCAGACCCCCCATCCACCCGGCTCCCGCCGCCTCCCCGGCACGTCCTACCGCGGGCCACGGGCCCCCGCTTCACCCGCCCTGGTAGAACCCGCCCGGGGCACGGCGTGCCCGGGATAACGCCATCTTCCCTGGCACCGGCTCCGGCGGTTCGGCGCTCAGAGCAAACAGCCCGGAATACGGAGGGAGGGCGGCGACTTCCAGCCCGGCCCTCCGGAGCCCGCGTCCGCCAACCGCCGGGCGGGGCAAGTGGCGACCTTCCGTCACCAGGGCACGGGCGGTTGCGGCGTTTGCAGTCGGGAGCGGGAACCACCCCCTCGGATCTCTCCCCTCCAAGTTCCCCCCTCTGGCACAGTGGTACTGACCCACGGCCCGGGCGGCCGTTTAACCCGTGCAGGCGGGGCGGGCGCGGCCCTGCCTCGGGTTCTGTGTGTGGCGGGATGTGGGTCTGTTTGTGCGGGATGTGGGTCTTATTGGCACGGGATAGAGGCTCTGAGGGGATGTGTGGGTCTGTCTGTGCGGGATGTGGGTCTTCTGTACGGGATAGATAGAGGGCTCTGAGCGGATTGTGGGTCTGTCTGTTGCGGGATGTGGGTCTGTCTAGTCGGGATGGGGCGGGGGAGTGAGGGCGTGGGTGTCGCGTGGAGAGGTTTTCAGGTCGCGGGCGGCTACCGGGCAGCTGCTGTCAGACACACGCGGTGAGCAGCGCCCGTTGGAGGAGCCGTCCGGTCCCCGGCGCATTCTGGGACTCTCTCCTGGGAAAAACGGAGTTTCTGTGGCGGCTGTGACGCCACTAGGCGACAGGAAAAGGCTCCGACAGTTTTCGCGGTGACCGTGCCTTAGTTGATATCATATTATTTCAGAATCACCGACTCGTGATTTACCGAAAGGCCGCGAGGCTCACAGACTCAGCAGTTCGTGCACTATCGTGTATCCCAAAACGCATCCTTACGTGTTCTCTGTTGATACCGTTGCTTTTCCTTCAGAATCACCACCCGTCCCTGTTCCCAAAGACAGAGAACAGGGTCTGTCATTTCTTTTGGGTCTGTAGGTCCAAATTCTGGAGTAGGAGTTGGGGAAATGCTGGGATTATCTGGAAGAGCATCAGCTTTGATCCAGCAGCCTCCTCCTGGCTGGCGGCGCTCACCGGCACAGCCCGTGATTTTCCCCCGCTGACCACCCAATATCCCAGGGAGCAGCATCAGCCGGAGTGGCCACGGCTTGGTCTGAGCTGGTCTTGCGACTTTGCAAAACATTCCCTCCCTTTCCTCGAGGGAGCTGTTAAATTAATTAAAATTCAGTCGCAAGATGATGAGAAATCAGTCACTGGAGTCTGTATGACTGAAACAAATGTCCTAATGCAGACTTTGCAGGGTAAATGGCCTGCTGTCAGAAATCTGGAACCATAACAATTTATTTTTCTGTTTACTAGCATAATTTCTGAAGAATTAGAAATTAGAGTAGAACCTTAATTAAACTTTCCATTCGAAGTGAATCACTCCTCAGCTTCTAAGTCATCCAGTAAACAGGACTTTCAGACATTTTCTACGTGGCATATATTTTATTATTTCAGCACTAATTGCACCTTATAAGTGCTAACAATTGCCAATGACTTGAAAACAAATCTGTTGTTCTGTGTAATTTAATAATCAAGAGTTGCCAAATGAGGCAAATCATTACTTAATACCTTCATCACACAGAACAGCATATATGAAGCAGCTGAGAAACAAAATAATGACCCTGTCTAGTTTCTTGGCGTAAGAAGTGCCTATCTCACAAGGGTATTTAACTAAGTGTGTTGATATCAAGCTGTGCAGTGGTCAAATAGTTTTATTGATCAGACTTCATCATGTACAGTGCAGGCTCTGTACATCATCATGTGCAGTTATTGCAGACTCTGTACTGAACTTTGTTAGAGTACATATGTTAATGTCAGGGCAAAAAGCCCCCCTAATTAAAATAGGACCTAGGAACAGTGATAAAAACATTAAAGGTTGGAAATATTAAAAATAAGAGGCAAAGAATGTAAGTGATAAGATTTGAAGAGTTATACATTGATAAACAAAAGTCAAATGGTATATATGTATTGCAAAAACTTAATAGGAATGGATTGTTTTAGTGAGAAAAAAACCAGATGTGGTTCATACCAGTTGGTAGATAAGTGCATTAAACTGTACAGCTGTAGTTGTATAGAAAAGGAAGATGTGTTTCATAATTTGCAGTAGGGTTTTTTTTTAACTCAGCATTAATATCTGGCCATCCTCCATTTTCCGTACTTCTACTGAGACTCCTGGCACTCATCAAATCACACAGTTTAGACTGGAAGAGATCTATTAGAACATTGAGACCACCTGTTAACCCAGCAGTGCCAGACCCACTACTAAACCGTGTCCCTCACTGCCACATCTACAGGTCTTTTAATACCCCCAGGGATGGTGATTCAGCCACTTCCCTGGGCAGCCTGTTCCAATGCTCAACAATGCTTTCAATAAAGACATTTCTCCAAATATCCCATAAACCTCCCCTGGCACAACTTGAGTCCATTTTCTGTTTTGTTACTTGCAAATAGTGACTGACCCCCACCTCACTACAACCTTTTTTCAGGCAGTTGTAGAGAGTTATACTGTTCCCTTTCAGCCTCCTTTTCTCCAGGTTAATCACCCCAGGTCCCTCAGCTGCTCTTGTGTTCCAGACCCTTCATCAAATCTGTTGCCCTTTTCTGATCTCGCTCTCGCACCTCAGTGTCCTTCTTGTAGTGAGGGGCCCAAATGCACAGCACTCAGTAGTTATAATTTGCAATATTATTTATATTTAGACATGAGCAAAAGAGCTAGGAAACAAATGTAACCAAGGGATGGATTGTTGGGTAGGCATTTTGTTTGCACTGGTGCATTTGCTTATTCCTTATCTGAGGAAAATGAAGGCTGCAAAGGAAGGCTGTTTGAGGAGATTAATGAGTACACATCTACCTTCTGAAGGGCTACTGAGCTGTGGTAACCTTTTAAGTTTTGATAAGTTCATCATATTACAAACACACCAGTAAGAAATCTGTGTAGAATAAATAGTTTCTGATTTTGCAGATCTCAAAGAGTGGGTGATCCCTCTAGTGGGAAAATTGAAGTCTAGCAACCCAGAATGCTAGTACTATTGCCGTTTCTTTCTGTGTCTTTTTTTTAGATAATTCACTGTATTTTCCTAAGAAAAGGCTTAGGTAAAATGATTTTGTTTAGAAAGGGAAGATTGTGTGCACTGTTTTAATTCCATAGCTCTTCTTGATTCTTTGTAGTAGGAGTTTAAGAAAGAATTCAGCACAGAGCTACAGTAATAGTGTTAGTGCCTTAAACTCTGGTCATAAGTCACATTCATTATGTATGCCATGCTTCCTCACAGTGAACTAAGGCTTGCATAAACCCGTTACAAGTCACAGACTTTCTTCTTGCTCACCTGCTCTACTTCTGTTCCTTCTGATTCTGGGTACATTTAATCCTGACATGAGCTCACACAAGATTTGGGAATTCGGTCACCCTGACCGGAAAGCCTTGAGCTGGATTGTGCTGCCAGTTACTTTTCCATCTGATATAGTGGCTTGGAGCTTGGTGCTGGTGTGCTGAGGTGTCACACATTCCTGACAACTGCAATAAAGCTAGGGAGGAGACAGGAATTAAAGTGTAAAGTTCAATTTTTTGGAGGTGTTTACTTAGCACAGCTGAAGAGATAAAAATTTCAGAGTAAGAATACTGCTTGAGGAAGGCCAAGAAATAATCTTCTCACCCTTTTATTGCAATACTTGAGAAGAGGCACAATTTTTAACAGTAGGAAAATAAATACAGTACAGACCAGATGTATCTAATATAATGCCTGACTTAGTGCCCAAAGCGATGGTGCTCCTGTGTTCTGCTGTTTTTTCCCCTTTGATGTCACCTTTTTATTTTTTTATTTACTGCACATTATTTATGGTCAGTTCTGCAGCCAAGTAGTTTGTACAGGATTTCCTTTAATCGCCAAGTCTTATGCTGGATTCATCACATAATGTACTTGAAAGGATAGGAGACAAGGGGAAGGCGTTGCTATCACTTTATAGATAGAGAGAGTATGGAGAACAAATTTTTCTGTATATTTTAGTCATACAGTTTGGGCTTCCTCAGTTTTTCTGCAACTTTATCTGTCTTCCAGACTTTTCCCTCACAGCTACAACTTCTTTAATAGATGTTTCAGAGATGTCCTTTGCTCCATACTCATTTACTTCTTTGTTTTGTCTGTATTCAGAGTTGAGGTAATTGTTCATCACTCCCTGGGCACCAGCAAGAGTACCACTGAAGGCCCAAAACAAGATAACCTTAATTGTGGATGATGCAGCTAGTGAGGTTTTGATATTGAGAATTTTTGAGGCTAACAGTCAGCTTTTATTCAATGCACTACAATAACACAATTTACCACATCCATTTAATTATAAATACAACAGTTTGTGCATTCCCCAGGCATGAATTCTTTACAGAACAAAGGCTGAAATGCAGTTTTTCAGTAATGCCATTAATTTCTTAGATCTAGTACATTGCAGTCAGATGGCTCCCAAGATAGTCCTTAACTAAAGATATAATTAGAATATAAAGATATCTGATAACAGTGATACGTGCCTGTGACTTGAAAATGACATTTACAATACTGCTTACTTTGCTTATCACTTTTCAACTGATCTTTATTCCTTTACTGTCTACATACCTTATTTCAAAACTTTCAATACTGAGAGCTTAGATAATTTAAAACAGATTGATGACAACCAAAACAAGTCATGCAAGCTCTTTTAATTATTTTCTTGAATAGCATTGGGTCAGGATTCGGGTCTCCGTTTTTACTGGACAGAAGCCAGAATATGAAAATGAACTGTGTATAAAGGATTGAAGCACAGAACAAGTTCAGCAATAAGGCATCTGATTCTTTCTGTACAACACTTCTTGCAATCCTATGTGTCAGCATGTATGTTCTCATATAAATGAGAATATATATTATACTACTTTACCTTCTAAAAGGCTAAGATTCCGCTGTACTGGTAAGCAAAGGCTTGTAAATCTCCCAGGTGCAGATGGAAAGGAGTTGTGTTGAAGCTTTATTGTTCTGAAACAGTGTCATGAGTATCCAGCTACAAAAGGGATATTCCTCACAATTTAGGCATTATGCTCTGCACTACCAGCACTGGTGATAGGTGAGAAATTAACTCATACATGGTTAGTGGTGGGACAAGGACAGTACTTCTGGACACAAAAACAGCATACAGAGCATAAAAATGATGCTTTAGGTGTCTGAATTCTATGATTGTCACCCATTAGGTGCCTGATGTCTATTTGGGCTCTCATTCTTAGTGCCAAAATTTGTTGAGAATCTAGGCAGGTAGCATTTATTATCTCCATGTCTAGTGCTTGAACTGAGTTGATACCAGTGTCGTACTACCAGAATTCATTTTCATTTGCCCAGATGTAATTTCCATAATCAATGAGACTGGCCAAATTACTGGGGAAGTGTTTTGGGCTGGCTTGCATGTGACTCATGTAGTAGAAGGGACAGGGAAATAAACAACTCCAGGAAAATAAAGTTTAGTTTTTATTTACTTGTTTTAAGTGCCCCACTACCACCTATGATGGAGTTTTTAGCATTTGGGGGAATCCCAAGTTTCAGCATACTGGAAGTGAAAGAGGTGTGTTGCACTCTGCTGAGAAAAGTCACTTTCCTAATTGTAATGTCTCCTCTCAGTGCTCGTTTGGTTAATTCTTTGGTTGCAGCATGGGGTGTGTGTTGAAAATGCCTCAAATATTGCAACACACATCCCCAAGTGGCCAACATGAGATATATTTTCAATTCCTGTCCGTCATGCTTGAGTACGCTCTGAAAGCAGTATCAGTAAACACAAAACTTCTTCCTCCATCTCTGGCTTTCGTAAATATTTTTTCCTCACTTGTATAGTCTGCGGCTGTTTTCCTTGTTCCTTGTACTAGCTTCTTTGCTACTTTTGTTCAATTTGAAATCTATTATCTCAGTTTGTAGAGCATGTTGTTAATAATTCCAGGGTCATGAATTCAATCCATTCACTTAAGAGTTGGAATTGATGATCCTTGTGAGTTTCTTTCACTCAGAATGTTTTGTGATCTGTGAGCTCTATGAGTTGGTAAAAGGAAATAAGCCTACTGCTGTCCCAAAAAGAGCCCACTAGATGTCACACTGCTACTTCTAATTCAGGCACATCAGTCTGAGCTTGTTGGCAGTCTAACCTGTTTTTACAATAACCAAATATAAGTTCTTCTATCAAAGGCAGAAGCAGAACTCACCTAGACAGGTCTCTTGTGTCCCAGTCCTCATCTCTGGTAGGAGCTGTAGTATTCCTGAGCCTAAAGAAATTATTTGTGCCAAAAGTCCCTTTTAAAATGTGTAACCGTGGTTTAGGATTTTATATATATTTTTTTCTATTGGAAAAAGTTTAACACATATTCATATATATATTTGCATATATTTTTGGGTAATATGCAAATGTCTGAGTATGATAGTTCTAAATAACTAGATTGGTTGAGAAGTGTAATTTTTAAAATTAGCCACAAATCTGCCCCTTAAAGTATTCCAGTTTGCCATATTTTATGTGAATTATATGGCAGAGAACATTTCTTCTCCCTTTGTTGAATGTAACAATCTTTTTGTTCACCTGGAAATGAGCATGATGTACAAAGGAGGTCATAATTAGCCAAGTAGTCAGAAATCATTAGTCAGTTATGCATAATAATATTTAATTCAGAACATGGTACCATGTCTGTTAGGAGAGCTGATGATGTACAGTTTGTTCTTCGTGTTTGCAGGATGTTAAGTACAGGGTTTTTTATTGTTGTTGTCATATTGATGCTTCTTTCTTGTTCAGTCCTTTTGCAGCTGAATCCTTTCATACATTGTTAATATGTATATTATAGCTGATTATTCCTTATTCTTTTAGTAAAAGGATTAGAATTTTCATGAAGGAAGAATGGTTGTGTGTTACCTCTAAGTAAGAACATCCACATATGTATATAAAATCATGCACAGGACTTATGGAAAAACAAAGGGGTAAATAGGCCAGACAGGCTTTCAGTTGTTGTACTCTGTGCTCCAAAATGTTTAGGGCTTTCCAGCTGAAAAAAGATACAGAGATTTACTTTTTTTGCTGTTGTTGTTCTGGTAATGTATTTTGTTCTTAACAAAACCACTTATTTTTATGTAATCGACCTGTTCCTGGAATCTTTGCAGATGCTAATAATCATGTGATGGTTTCCATTTGTGTTGTGCATGCTTAACCTCTTACAGCCAGGAATGAATTGGCCTTCAACAGTCTAAGAGCAATCTGCAAGTTAACAGAAAAGCTTTCTGATTTAACTTGAAATTTATTTAAACAAAAGTTAGGGCTGTTGTTTGGTGGCAATAAACATTAAAACAAGGCTCTGAATTTTGGAGTTGCTCTCAAAGGTGGCAGCCCAGTCTGGTGAAGCACAGTCATCTCCACACTTTTTTGGATTAAGGCTTTTTTATAACTTTGAGGATGTTCCCATCCTCTTCTCTTTCTGCTGTCATCCACATGTTTTATGTTTAGTTGTGTAGTGGTTTTCATCACCTTTTGTATTGGCCAACATCTAATGCTTTTCCAATAGTTTAGCTTAAGCACAATACCTCCCCATCTAACACTTCAAAGCATTGAAGCATTGACTTTCACACATGTATTTCAAATACACACTTAAAAAAATTGGTCAGAACTAATGTTCTTATCATGTTTTGGCATGAAGGCTAATCAAACATTGAAGACTGGGAAAAAAGCCCTGAAAGATGATCTGAAAAAGACACAAATATGCTCAGGGCAGAGCCACAGTAGTTCAGACATGTAAAATAGTTTTAAGATAGCTCACAACCACCATTATCTTGGACTTACGGGGCCGCAGTTAATCACTAGTAGTGGGCGCAGTGAATTATGCTTGAAGAATCATATTTGCACAGGAATCAGACTTGTGAAGGTCTCTGCTGCAACCAGAGGTCACAGGTATCTATCTTCATGCTTGTTGAAGTGGCTTGTTTTATCTGAGCTGTAAGTCTGCTTGCTCTGGAGGTTTGTGAGTGCAAGGAAAGAAGGGTGGGAAATAAATATGGATTAAGTGCTTTATTTTGTTTCCCTCATGGACTCTGTTAATAAAACCAGTCAGAAAGAAATTATCTGCTAATACTGCCCTTTCCTCTCTGGGGCATCACATGGAGGCATGTTAAGGGGTTTCATTATCCTGGCTGAAAGTTCTGATTTTAAAAGTTGTCTTCACTGCATATATACATTAGGTATAAGCACTTTGCACCTACAGAGAGGTGCTTGATTTTATTCTGCAGCAGTAGTTAGAGCTGAGGGTGTCAGGAATGGTCAGATGCTTCTAGTTCAGTCTGCCTTTGAACCATACCTCTTTACCTCCTTATAGACAAGCCTGGTGTTTTTTCCTGTGAGTCTTTCCATATATTTAATTTGCAAAATCTTTAGGTAGTACTTCTATAATTTAACTAGTTACAGTATGAATATTCAGCAGAAGTAATCTTATTTAAGCCTTTATTAAATCCAAGGTTGAGATTTATGACACATTCCCAGAGTACATTAGCACTGCATCTAGTTCTAGAACTTTCTTGGCTTGCTCCTTCTGTTGTGTGTTAACAGATTGAATAGAATGTATATTTTATTGCTATGTGTTTTCTAAAAACCTAACATCCCTACTTAGGATGTTGTTGCTATTGTATTTTCTGCTTAATTTATTTTTACTGTTTTTCCTGGCACATCTCTGACAAAACAGTGTTTGGACTGATCACTGAAATTTCTCTCCAGATAGCTAAGGGGAAAATCCATGTCTCTTTATTTACACATACTCTGTGCTTGTGCTAGAGTGACCTACTTAAGAAACTCTTCACTTACTTTTTTCTCTCATAACTGTGTGGAGAAAGAGAAGACAAACAACATTGTTTTTTCAATTGTCTGTTCTTAGAAAATCTCAGAAAAATAAACAAAAGATATGCAGGTGGTAGCATTCACACACTCCTTCCCCTATTCTGAAAAATAAACAAGGACTTTGTGATGCAGTATTACCTTCTGCATTATACAGGCAATTAACACTTAATCTAATGCTGGTGTCTCTAAGGTAAACTCAGTGATTTGAGCTTGACTAAAGCATCCACACTTGACCTGGTGTTTGCAAGAGTGAATCCATCCATACAAAAATAGTCACCTGACCAACAAGTATAATTATTTTCACTAGTTTTGTCTTCAAGGCACATACAGAAGGTTTTTAATCTCATTTGTGTAGTTTCAACTCAGCTTTTTTTTTTGTCTCCTTCTTGTGTTGAGATAATGATATTTTGATATTTGATTTGTCTCTCAAATGGTTCTAATACTTCTCGCAACCCATGCATTTACAGCTTATTAGTCTTTATGTTCTTTTCTTTAGAAAGAGAAGTTGTAATTGAGCCAGATATATTTCCTTATATGTGTTCTTTGGGAATAAGTGCAACAATGCCAAATGTCAAATACCTAAACTTGGAAAGGAATGAACAAGTTTCTTTACTCTTAGCCTCTGGGTAGAGTGATTTAAGTGGAATGTCACCTTTATACCTAACCAAAGCTGTCTAAGTACACTTGTGGTTTTATTTGAAGCTAATGTGATACTCTCTGTTATGTTTCTTTCACACCTGGTGCTCTGTTAAACAATCCCAGAGTTGCATATATTTGTATGGATTATGGTTTTTGTCTGCTGTCTCATAGAAGAGACAAGCTACTTTTTCTCACTCTTCCAGTTACTGGATAATGGCATTTCATCAGTAGAATAGAAAAATGGGTACTTTTTAGTGCATTCAACTCTAACTTTTTTTTTTTTTTTTTTTTTTTTTTTTTTTTTTTTAATGAAGCAATTAAATTACTGTAATCTCTGGATGTGAGAATTTTTTCCAGATTCTTACAACAACATTCTTACTCCAACATTTTTGGTGTTAATGGCGATCATCCCAGAGACTTCATTGTCCCTTCCACAGAGTGAGACAGTATGCAACCACTGCTCCCTGCAGCAGTGGAGTTCTCTTCTCTGCATCTGAAAATCACTAAGCCATGGTAGATCTTTCTCCTGCCCTCTTTTTCCTACTCCCTTAGCATTTTGAACAAGGTTCACAAACCCTTTCTAATAGGCCTCCTGTGAGTGGTTTTCAGCTGGTGCTTTCCAGGCTACATCTCCTTGGGCTGGAAGTGTGACAAGTCTTTGTTCCTCTACAGTCATCTTCTGGAGAGCTGGATTCCATGGGGCTGTGGATGAAAATGCACTGACCATTGAATCACCTCCATCTCTGTCCTCATTGCGGATTTCCAGGGTACTATAGTTTGCACATTTCTTCAGCAGTGATTTTATATTTGTTGAGACTTGTTATTTGTAATGGTGGGTCTGCAACTAATTCCTGAGACACTCCCTAGAAACCTGCTTATATGGTAATTGTTCTTTGTGTGAATTTAGCAGAGTGGGTTACAAAAATTGTAAACCTGCAGGTAATATGGTAATATCCTTGCTGTTTTCACACTGTTATTAACAAATACTTATTAGGATCTGGGATTTTTTTTTGTGAAGTTATGGTTGAGATTATCCACATGGATGATTAATATTTTAATTTTTTACCCTACTAGATTTAGATCAAATTTTTTGATTGGAAATACATTGAATCTTTTACCTTCATCACCAAGAAGATTCAGTGTGTGTTTGAATTTCCACATATACACATATACAGTAGGAGCACTAGAATTTATATTTCTCCATATATATATATATATATATATATATATATATATATATGTAATGCATAAATTACACTTTTTCTTCTTACATCTGGGCTTCTTCTCTGGAGTAATATATGTGGTCTAGATATAGCCACCATTCTGGATGCTTCAGATAAATCATGGAAATCATAAATTTTTTTTACTGAATTCTACAGTTAAAAAAAAAAAAATCCCGATATGTATTGAAGTGAGGGTAATCAGCTGTCAAAATAATTTGCCAGAAGTTGTGGTGAGGTCTCTAATGTTTAAATCAAGTTCAGCAGTTCCTTCAGAATATCTTTAATGCTGCCTGTTTTAATGAATTACCTGCCAGCAACAACAAATGGTAGCTAGGATAAAACTACATGTTGTCAGTAAGCTTAAACTTTACAGCAATCTGTATTACTGCTGGAAAAATTTGTAGTGGGTTTGTGAACTAAAAAATATGACAACTACTGATAATTCAGAAAGGAATTAATTTAGGCAGTGTCTACAGTGCGTGTTCTGCAGGAAGAGAGAATAGCTAATCACAAGGTTGCCTTCTGGCTTTCTAATCTGTAGAGCTCCTCGTAATTAGAGAACTATCCTTAGCTTCAGGAAACCCACATCCAATTCCTCTACTTGTCTCTGACTTCCTGCGTGATGTTGTATGAGTCAGTGACACAGGGATCATCAAAGAAACTTGCGATATGTCTGTGAAAACAGTGTGAATCTAAGTGTCAGCTTCTCTGTAAAAGACAGGGAAGACAGCTTTGCCAGGAAACATGGGTGTTTGAAGAAGTTATTCAGTAGTATTCAGTGATGCTTGGGTATTGTTCCAAGTCAGCCCCTTTATCCTTCCCAGACTAATGTAACTGGACAGAAGGCATTCCCTCAGGCAAGATTTGGTATCCTAAATTCTTGGATTTATTCATCTCAACAATGCTTGGCAGGCTTGCCAGTAAGACCAGACAGGAGTTTCTGAAGTGTGACTTGAGGTTTAACATTTAGACCATTCCAATTAAAGACAGGATTTGGTTTCCAGTTTTTTCTTATGGGACTGGATAACAGAAGCTACTGGAAAAATAGACTATAATCCTGTATGTATTTAACATAATTCCCTGCAATTACTTCTGCATCCATTGCTGCTGGTTGCCTGGACTGGTTCTAAATGACTGCATCTGTCATATTCTAGTGCTCCTGAAATTCTGGTCCATCTCCAGACCAGTGGGGAGGAGGGTAAGACTACCCTTCCAGTTACCTCTTCAGGTTCTGCTCACCCTGCCCAGCTCTCACTTGTCTTCTTCAGCAAGTACTGTAGGATTTCTTTCAGTGCCAGTTTTCATGCTGTGTGAATGATTTACTCTTTCTTCAGTGAGATTCTGTATTTGATTTTGCTTCTTTAGCTATTAAATGAAGATGATGGTGTCTTGCATTGAAGCAGAGCAGTCCATTAAACAACCTTCCCTCTTTGATGCTAACACTCTGTCATAGATAATAGGTCCCAAACTTTCCTTTTTTGGGACATTCTAGTTTGAGCTAGTGTTCAACCACTTGTGTCCCGTAATGGTCAGCATATTACAATAACTTATATTGTTTTTCAATTTTAGTTTACCTGTTTTCTGAGGCTTTAAAAGCTTTAAAAGAGACATTTATAAAGACTACATTTTCCCATTTTTCCATGAAACTGGGGTAAAAATGTAATGGATAACTAGGAAACTAGGAAAGGCCTCTGCACTATTACTACTACTGCTGCTACTATCTTGAGTCTACTGACTGCAGTTATGCTATTCCTGGGTTAAATCTGAACATATGTGAAGAGAAGCACAGTGAAGGAATTGTATCTCAAATAATAAGCACATCTGGATGTGGAAGCAAAAAGAGAGACAGGAATAAAGCATGTTTGTAATGACATATGAACAAAATTTACCACTTCTGGGTTGCAGCATATGGAGCTGTTAGCTAATTTTCATGCAGTTCTCTGAGGTTTGTATATGTCCTATCAGATTCTGTAGTGTTTTTTTCTTGTACCACAGAGATTGCTTATAAGAAAGTAATAGGTAGGGGTCTAGTCTTGTCAGAGCTAATATTTATGTCAATTTTGGATTCCCAGAGTCAAGACCATTAAGGCATTGTGCAAGAATAAGAGATGTGAAGTTTTCCATGGTGATAGATAAAAATTATATCTTGAGGAACGTCAGCTTCCTTGAGGGAGAAAATAATTCATATTAAGGTCAGAAATTAGTGATACAAATGGAGATGCACAAAAAAAATCTTTATAATGTAGATGAAAAAATAGTCTCTGTAGGAAAGAAAAGCTTCCAAATCTTGTGGGAGAGAAACTGTATTTAGGCTATTATTGGTACTCTGAATGCTTATTAAATATGCTAATCATAATAAGGAAGAACAGGCAAACATGGGTTACAGAGCTACTGTGAGTGTTCATAATATTCACTAGTTCTTTATTTGGGCTAGTGAATCCAACATACTCAACAGCATTTGAAACAAAAGATGCTCTTGTAAAATCTTGTGTCTGGTAGGAGCTTACAAGAGTGAAACTGCATAAGCCTGACATACAGGAATAAAGGGGCTTTGTAGAGTGGGTCGCAACATGTCATGTCTTGGAGTGAAAGGTGGCTGTCAGATAAAGCAGAGAATCCTGACAGAAGGCTGAGCTGCAGAGCAAATGTAAGTTGAAGATCTCAGGACTTCAGTGTGCAGTGTGGTAGAACTGAAGGGAATTACTTAGATCTCCATGGTTCAGGATCCAGCAGTATCAGTCAGCTGCATTCCCTGGGGCCAGTGTGTGTCTGAAATCTCATTCTGTTTCGAGGAAATCTAATAATTTAAAATACTTTCTTTTCACTAATAAGTATATTTTTTTTTGTTAAAATAGATATTTCCCAGGTATTACAAAAAGGCAAAAAGTTAAATTAACCCTGTCATGAAGGATGTAGAGGTCTACACTATGCTGTCTATCCCACTGTGCTGTAGTGCATCAGAATAAAACTTTCTTATGTACTGAAATACAAACTTAGTTATTACTGTGACAATATCCATGTGACCATTTATTTAAAATGCACTAATTTGTATTTTCTAAGTATTGACTCTGATTTAGATCTAAGAATCAATGCTTTATTACTGCAGGAGTTCTCAGAATGGCATTATGTACATATGCACATAAAAGCTTTTCTTGACTTCTGGGAACCATGTGGAAAACACCCTTCCCAAAATTCTTTTCATGATCCTTCTTATTCCCTTTTTCACCAGGCTTTTTCAGAACATAAAAGGAAGAAAAATATAATTCCAAGATCTCAGCCATGAGTAATGCGAACAAGCTACCAACAGGTTTCCTGGCACTGGCTATTGTTTTCAAAATACCACCATTGAATACTTTCACTACCAGTATGATGACTGTATTTGTTTTCTGTACCATGTTCAGAAAGTAAATTTGTGAATTTGTAAAACAAATCTTCCTCAGCTGCTCAAGTACAAGAGGATATGAAGAAAATATGAAATCCCTCACTCAGATCTGGGTGATGAAGATCTGACCTATTATCTACTGAAATCAACAAAGCATCCGCTGCTGATTTCAGATGCAAGGGCTCTGGATCTGCTCCTGAGAGCTGCTGTACACCCCCCCTGCAAGCAAACAGGTTTGCCTTCTCAGTTTGTACACAGCTGATGCTGGCACTTTATCCTTGGAGTAAACAGCAAATTTCAATTCGTACCCAGTTGCTTTGCATTTCCAGTACATCTTGGTCTGTTTTCACTTGACAAAGCAACGTGATATCCATCCCCAAAGAAGTTCCTTTGTCTTGCCTGCGGAAGGACAGTCCTGTGGGTGTTTGAGACTATGGATTAGCTGTGAGTGAGTGTACAAAGCAGCATTCAGTCAGGCTATGGTTACTTTGTGCTAGCTCCTGGTGACGGTGAAGGAGACTTGGTTTGGCCTCTTTTAACACAAGGCCCTCAGAAAACACAAAGGAGCCTGTTCTCTGGGAGGAAAAAGATGCAGAGCTCTTGCACTGTTTGTGTTTCATAAAGTATAGCTTTTAAATGGGACTTGCCATGGCTGTTGGAGTTTAAACTCCAACCCACTGGCTCAGCTGTGAGAGAGAAGAAGGGCAGGTTTTAAATCTGTGTTGGGAGAGAGGCAGAAACCCTGAGAATAAATCCTTTATAAAGTAATATCAAAACCCAATATGTGTCTGTGCTTTGGAACTATTGCTACTGGTAATAACATAAATCTGGAGTAACTGTCACTGAGACTAGAATCTACCACCAAAATGGCAAATCTAGAGGATATTCACTCAGACTGCTGCTATTTATTTTTTACACTTGTCTGTCCCTTTGTACTCATGCAAACACAATCTCTCTCTCTCTCTCATCCTGTTTTGTTTTCCTCCTCTCTTTCTGCTGCTTCCATATTTTCTCCAGGGAGCTGTAAAGAGATGTTATAGGCATCCTCACAACAGTGCTGTCACTTGGGCCTGTCGAGCCTATACCTGATCCCTTCTGCAATAAATTATTCTGGGGAAATCATTGAAGGAAACTTGAAGTGTAGTACTACTCCATCATGGCACAGGTCAAGCAAAACTTCTGTGAAGACTTAAATCAACATATGCATATCAGTTTAGGACAAGTATAACATATGCACCAGTGCTGGTTAGTGAGAGTACTTGGTGCCAAAATTCTTTCTAAGAAATCTGTCTCCATCAATTGCTGATATCCCAGACTACTTTACCATTCTTTTGGGTATTAAGAACAGATTCTGAGGCAGAAGATGACATGAAGAGGGGGTGTCTTGCCCAGAATTAAAAAAGACTCCGTTGTTGAGAAATATTTTCAGAAGTATTGTTCAGATGGTTGTTTGTTCTGTTTTTGAAAACACATCTAGCTATACTAGGAAGCATGCTTATACTTTCATGTATGTGAGTGTTCTTTGTATGGACAAGGAGAACAGCAGAGAGGTAAAAATATAAGCAATTCTCTTCCTATAAAACCAGCACATTTTGTCGTTTTTTTTATTCTCCAGTCCAAAGGAGACTGTTGGATCTTCTGTTTGCGATTTAACAGGAAGTCACCATCCCAGCTGGAACCTGTTTTTCCCCAACATCCTCAGCCTAGTTGGATGACTAAGCAAAGATCGCCATATGTGAGCATCCAAGAGGCAAAGATGGGGAAGACAAGTCCAGGAAGCTGGCTGAAGACAGGATCCCATATTATTATTTGTTCTAAGTCTTCCCGACACCTTTGTGTAATTGAGCACACCAGCAGTTGCATCATAGCAGAAAAGGTTCCCAAAATGATAACAGAGCTCAACAGTGTAAAAAAAATTTTATTATCGTTAAAGTATATGTATTTTCATAGAATATCTGTAATATCATGCCAAATGATTTTTTTTTAAAAAATCAACGGTATTATCTTCATGAGATATGACTACGACACATAATATAACCCCTCAAATAAAAGGATTTCCTTCAGTTTCTTTTCTTACAACTCACTGCTTACACAAAAAATCACAGATAATTTTTTCCTATACTTGAAAAGCTGAGGCTTGTAAATGCTTCTCACATCTCTGCCATTTTTATCTCTACTCCTTCCCCTTGTCCCTGAATTTCTGGTAGAGCAGTACAAGCAAAGATCCAGCAGTCCTTGACCCACATACTTTGAACCTTAGGGTTCCTGTACACAAACCAAACAAATCTACTCATCTCTAAGGCATCAGCATAGCTCTCCTTGGATCAGATATTAATGGAGGATAAACAATGCTAGGAGGTGAAGCTCTGTTCCTCAGCTAGCATCCATCATGCACTAGTTCTGTTGGTGCTGGTGGCTTCTGGGGTTAGAAACAGGGAAATTAGTGGAAACTCATGCAGGTGTTCATATGGATTCTCTTTGGATGTGTGTAGGTGCACGTAGAGCTGAGTCCTGATGGGCAAAATAAGAAAGAGGAGCAAACACTGTCTAACACCAAAGGTTTCTGTGGTTCTGCCCAGCTCTGGAGGAGTTCAGAACAATAGAGGAGGGACATGGAACATCACGTACTTCCCACATACTGTTCTTAGGATGAAGGGTAAATAGGCAAGGGGAAATAAATAAAGCAAAGGAGAGGGTCTGCACCTGTGTGGAAGCATGGCTGGGATACAGAAATTCAATGGCCTCATTTGTATTTAAAGCCTGTCATCGGGGTGGCTTTGTTTCATACAGGGCCTGGCCAAGTTTTCAATTTTTCTCTCCCTCTCCAGATAGAGTAGGCTTAAGACTTCAATTTGATATGCCCTCATAATATTTTTTTTAATAATGCAGTTTAGCCTAATTATACAGCAGTCTTGTTGATAACGTAATTTGACTGTTCTGAGTATTTGGGACTTCTCTCCCAGCCCTGCCGAATTTGTGTGAGATGTTTGTCTACACATGGAAATATCAGCACAAATTTGACCACCAGTACAGCACATGGAACGATGAGGGAGAGAATATAGATGTTTGGAAGATACCATTTATACGCTGATGGGCTCAGGAACCATTTTCCACCATAAACGAGCGTGTGTGCGGTGCACAAAATCAGTGCCAGATATCCCAGTTTGGACTAAAGGAGAAAGAAGGAGAAAAAGAGGGAAAGAAATGGAGGTTAAAACAGTAAATTGAACCAGAACAAATGCAAATTTAAAGACACAGTAAGATTTGTGGCACGTGCCAACAAGGGGACTGGTGAAATGGAACTGTTTTATATAACATAAAGACTCTTATTATTTTAAAAAAATTAATTAGAATGGATGCAGATTAAATAGTCTTTTTTTTTTCTCCATCAATAACCCTTATAATTTTTCCTAGCTCACACGTACTGCCTAGTAGCTGTCGTATTTGTGAAAAAGCAGAGAAAATGCTGACATTTAGTGGAGATATCCAAGATTTTTTTATGCTCCATTGCTAATCCATCCAGAAGTATCATACTGTGCAAATTTTTTGCCTTGCTAAAACATTCATTGGCACTAATTTCCCTTTCTCTTGCCTTCCCTTCCCTCCAGCCCAGCTCCTGCAGAGGCATGGTAGCTTGCACCAAACTTCCTCCAAATGGAGAGCTGAGATTATAGTGTTACCAAGGGCAGCCTGTTCATAGTCACAGCAGTTTTTACAGTCTGCAGAAATTGCAGATTCTCTTTAGATGCTTGGCATTGAGAAGATTTGAGTTATAAAGTAATTTTCAGATCCATTTTAACTGAATTATCTTGTGAACCAAAAAATATTGCTCAATAAAATGGCTAAATTATTTTGTGACAGTATAATTGTGGAATTTGATGTCAAAGTCAGCTTTCTGTTTTTTCATTTAGGAGCTCACGTCTTCCCAGCTTTCTCTTGTTAATGCAGTAATCCCAGTTGTACCATAAGCAGCCATCAGAGCAGTTGTGGATTCTTACATCTGTATCGTCATGTAGATGAATTTTATCTGTGTGATGGTGTATAATTTGGAGATCACATTTGGAGATACTAATGGATGAAAGCCATAAGTCTCTAGAAAACCTGCCCATGGCCACTGTTGATAAGGCAAGAAAGTTTTTTAGAAGAAGGATTTTTACAGATGGTCTTCTTACCTGAACAAATCTAAATTCTCGCCAGTTGACATTGTTGCTGACTGAAGGCAAGGAGGTTATTCCCAGAAGAACAAATAAAAAATATCCTAAAATTCCCAAAGCCAAATAAGAGTCACTAAGCCAGGCATTAGTGTTGTTGAGTGGTTCTGTTTTATTGTTCAATACCTGAAGAAAAAAAAGACCAGGTGTATTTTAGTGATAGCAGTTTAGAAGCAATAAGTAGAAAAAGTTTCCCTACAGGTAAGTAGGAGATAAATGTATATACATTAACTTTCTGACTGTCAGAGATTTACTTTGAATGCCTGCTCAAAAAGCAGGAGAGGAATTATATATCCTATTGGTTCCATGTAACTGTAATTGAGGTATATAGTTTACTCTTCTGTAGACCTGTTGAGGAGAGATATGTGATCCTTTCTTAAGTAAGAACAGAAAGTCATAATATATTCTATTCTTGCAGGTACACGAAGAAATAGTGTTTACATTTTCCCTGATAATTTTATTAATATGTCAACTATCTAGGAGGAAGACTGAAGCCAGAAATCCCCTCAGCTCAACAAAATATCAAAAAAATGTAGATATATCAATTTCTAAAAGAAACACAAGCTAGGAATATTACTCTATTTTAAAGAACATTGGACTGTCCACATGGATTTCCAAAGCTCAAAATAGATTATAGTATTTTAACAGGGCCAGAAGAAAGGAAGACTTAGAGCAGGGAACAAAACTTACCTGGGAGATGATTCCTTTGCTGGTTCTCCAACTTACGAAGGCACGCATTGGAGTAACAAGAGTGAACGCAACATGCAAGGAAGCAAATGCCAAGGCTATTAGTCCAAGTTGTTTCCTACAGAGCATCCATTTGTCCAGCCAGTCTGGAAAACGGCGGTATTTGGTACCTCTGTATAACTGAATAATTGCAGCAAATATACCAGGAAGATAAACCAAGGCAAGAAGGATGAGTGCCATTACAGGGCAGACCCGATTTGGAATGGTAATTGCAATAAAAAATGAGAAGTTATTGTTTTCATAAATGTAGGTGTAGATTATATCAAGAGCCAAACAGTAGAGGAAGAAGAATGCAGTTAGGCCAAAGGACAAAATGATGGGGAACTTCCACATTGGAAAGAGTTGCAGAGGGTAATTTTCTATTTCCTGAGCAGCCAAGAGGGATCCCTTATCTAATGGAGTGAGACCCAGTGCACGAACAATATTCATGACCATTTGTTTAGCTTCCACATCATCTCCACAGACAAACACCTGCAGACAAAAACAAACAGAAGATTTTTTTTTTCCAGATTTTTATGATTTTCTCTTCTGCCATCCTGCCTGAATATGGACAGTAAGCACAATATTCCTAGGCTGCTTCTTTGCTTTCTTGGCTTACTGCTGACCTTAATTAATCTAGGCAAAAAAGTAGCCTATAGGTACTATTGGCGAACAAGCCAAAGAACTTTGAATATGATTCTTTACTTCAGGGAAGAAATTGTTTCAAGTGGCAAAATTTTATATCTAGAAAAAACAATGTATTACAGGCTTAGTATATGTCTTTGAGTAGAAGACTTGACATACTTTTCTGAAGATCTGCAAGTAGTTTGTAAGCACAAGATTTATAGGACGAAATTGAAGCAAAATTTTCAGTAGCAGTAAGAACAAAATTTTCAGTTGCTCCTATAGTGGTCGATAAATACTCCGGGGAAGTGAGGATAGAGATCTTTAAAACATGATCTCCTTGTCACAAAAGTAAATATTTTTTCTTTCCAGGTATAGTAAAATAGTGAAGAAATCATCTTTTCTGTGAGTGTGTAAGACAATAGTCAATTTGGAACTGGGAGAAAGGGGGGCAATTTTTTGCTTTTATTGAGACGGTGAAGGCTTATAGAACCTAGGCTTGGAAGCCCTTGGGTCTCTAGCCAAAACCATTTATCTGTCAGCAGAGAGCAATGATTTGAGTAGCTGGATGTTTTCATTGTTGTACAAAAGCATTGTCCTCTGAAGTGGCAGAAAACAGGGCCATAATAAATGACTTGTCTTCAAATAATCTGCTGCATTGCTTTCTCTGTGTTTGCTGCTCTCTGGTTGAGGAGCTGGTTAAAACAGTTAGCACACACTGATGTTATGTTAAACTTAGGTGGTGATGATTTAAAAAAATTCAGTAATTTTTTCACCTTTCAGCCTCCTTCTTTTGCCCATACTAATTGCCCTATCATATCCTTTGCCTCCCTTGTTTTGCTTCTTCATTTTGTTCTTGCTTTGAAAATTTCTCCTATCTCATTTCTGTTTAACTTTTCAACTCTGATGAACAATTGCTATAACCCTCCTGATTTGTTGTCTCTCTTGTATCTCTGCAACATTTCTTCTCGCTTCTCTAGTGTCTCTAAACACCTTACTGAGTTCACAGGCAAGCTATTTATACTCCTTGTCATGCCATATTAAAAATCCAAAGTAAATTTTAGCTCACATTCAGTTTGAAACAGGAGATTATAGTGAAAATACCACCTCAACTCTGCTTAATGCCGATGTGCCAGGTGTGATTTGTGTAGCTGATAAGGGGCCATGTGATGTGTAACTCTGACAGAGGAAGTCCCTGTTGCTCAGCCTTACCTGCCGGCTTGCATCCAGCGTGCCTGACTGCAAGGCCCAGGCTGACACGGTGTTAAAGGCTTTCACAACCCTGCTGCCTGGCAGCAGCTGAGCCAGGTACTCTGCGTTTGATTCAGGATACTGGTTCAGTTTCAAGTTGTTGCTTATGTCCACCAGGACTTTTCCACGGAGAACTTCTGCTAGTGGTGTAAGAAAGTTGTAATGCTGCCTCTGGATTGCGATGATGATGATGGCAGCTTTCTGCGCCGCCTCTGCATGGCCTAACACCTCTGCATCCTTGGGAATCAGGTTGGATATCTGGGAGCTTCGGCTTCCATACACCACAGGGTAGCCAGACTGAATCATCTTATGCCCCAGAGCTCGTCCAAAATCTCCAGTTCCAAATATGCACACTGTTTCTCTTTTGTTAGAAGTGTTGGGAGCCAAAGCCATTATGTTGGAAGAATTTTTATTCATCTGTTAAAAAAAAAAAAAAGTGTTTGGAACAAACTAAGCAAAACCTCAATCTCTTGGAAATAAAATCTTTGTATTTACTCTGGATGTAAAAAATAGATATCATAACCTCTTCTTGTCCTTTAATATGATTCCTGCACGCTCTTCTGAATACACACTACCAAAAGATTTATGTACATATGTAAAAAGACATTCTGAATATTCAGTATTCCATCTCTTACAGCACTGTCTTTTCCATCCATTTTATAGATTTTAGCATCCAGCTGAACTCTTTCAGTTTTCCTCTCTCAAAGAGGAAATCAGAGGAAAAGACACAGGAGCATAGAGAACAAGGGCAGCACACTTTTCAGAGTAATTTCTGCTTACTAATGCTGTAGAGAAGCATTGAGGAGGAGTCTGTTTCTAATCAGATTAGAACCTGGAAGGTCTTTTTCAAAATACTTTATGAAGGGTTATAAAACATAGCTATAAACTATCTGTTGTTCTCAGTATTTCCTTAATGCAAGTAGTCAGTGCCAGTTTGTTTTATCATTGTTCTTTAGTTTCCTGAAGAATGTTCCATGAAGCATTTGACAGTGGACTTGGATATTTCATGTTGAAAATAGATTTTTGATATTTATATATTACTCATAGTAAAATTCTCTTTGAGGTTTTATCTCTCTTCCTTTATCATTGCACCTGGCAACTTCAAAGTCTTTAATGTATTATCCATGCAATGGCAGTGTGTTCGCTCTTTACTTGCAGAGTGAGACTCATGACACAAATATAAAATCAAAAAGGTGTGTTCCATAGGTCTTGCAGTAGGTCCACACACTGTTCTCCCTTAACAAAAGGTGAACTCAGAACAGGAGACCCTGGTCTTAGGGTCTGTCCATCATAGAGACCTGTCTGACCCATCTCTTGGACTGCCCATCAATTTGGTACTTAGAGCAGCAATTTAGTTTGCCGGAGTCCCAATTCAAGTCTTTTACTGTTTCATAGCTAACTGCCCTAATTAGAGCTGTGGGAATAACAGGTTTTACAATTTGCTGGAAAGAAATGCATGAAATGGTTAGCTAGAACCAAAATGACTTCTTTGCTCCTGTTGTTTATGAACCTTTTGCTTACATTCTTTTGTGAAGCACAATTCAGAATGCTGCAATTTATATGTACTGCCTTTTAAAAAAACTGAGATGGTGTTTTTCACTTTGTTATGTATTCTTCTCTAGCCAGAACAGGTTTTGCTTTTTAAAAATCTGACATGGTTTTAAATTATTTGACCCAAAACTTGCATTTTTTTTGGTGAGGGATAAAAAGGGAAGCCTCAGCTTCCTCTTAACTGCCATGACTTAGAGGTAAGAGCTACGACTGAAGGATGCAAACAGCTGTGGCCTTTGATGTAGGGTGCAAGCTTTGCGACAAATAAATTCTTTTTTCTGAGAATCAAATGTGAAGATTTTGTCTTGGACTACTCTTTCTGTAGATATGTAGCCCTCAGCTGGCATCAGTGCTGTATTCTTGCACTGAGCCGTGGGAGCCCTGGTTTAGAGAGGTGCCAAAGCACCTGGTCATTAGGGAAGAGAAGGATTCAGGCAGAGAAGGGCTGAGCACCTCTGTGCTGGAGGATCTGCGTGGCTCAGACAGGTCCCATGGGAGGGACCTTTGCAGGGCAGCAGGGTGTTGGCCAGGCTCTCTGCAGCTGGATTCCATGTACTTTGATGAGTAGTACACTGAACATGAAAATAGATCCTCAAAAGGACCCATCTGAATGTGTCCTGCATGTTTGTGTGCTCTGACACATGCATAAAATGGAAAAGTCCTTTGACATATTTGAAAATCATTCTCTTAGGGCTTTGTTAATGTCCCACAAGGCTCTAATATGACTAAAGCTATAAAATTCCATTCTGGGGATAGTCTGTATTTCAAAAAGAACAGAAAGGTTGTTTATGTAATATTAACAAATGGTCCAACTCAGTACCTAATAAGACTTAACTCTCTTTCCTTAATTTCTGTTTTTAACGAAGTATTCTCCTATCTAAAATAAAAAATAAAACTTATTTGTAACATGCAATCATACAGTTGAAAACATCTGTATTTGTCCTTAAAAAATCCTCAAGTTATTGCCAAGTGAACGGTGCAATTCATTCTCCTCTTCAAACCAAGGCTGGAAAAAACCAAAACTCGGATGGATGATATCAGGCATTATATCTGGTAGATCATCAGTCATTTTATGTTTTGTTTGGGCTTATAAACATATCTAATATAGAAATGGATCCACCAACAAGAAATAAGTTTATAAAGTACTTCCATTGTTCACTTATATTAAACAGCTCATCTAGTGGATGCCGAACTTGTTTTGTTAAAGAATAAAAAAAGAGGAAGATAAAAAGAAAAAAAATTATAGAAGAAATAAATAAATAAATAAAAAAGGTTTCTTGAACTGCTATTAAGATGTAAAGGGAATGTACAAGGCATAAAAAACTGGAGAGGGTTAAGGTTTTCTTTAGTACTTGTGGTCTAATATAGCTCAATACCATTTATAGCAAGAGAGACAATTTTCTTGAATAAATTAAGCAGAATTCACCTTTTCTTTTTAAGAGATAATAAAGATGCCCATAGCTGTTATGAAAGCACACATTACGTATTAGAAGTAAACGATTCACCAATTAACTTTTTAACAAAGGAATTGTATTGTAAAACTGAGAGTGCATCTGTTATTTCTGAAAATCACATGTAAGACAAGTCAAGTTTACTTTTAAGTTTCAGGTCTTTTGGTCTATGCCTTCTCTAAAAAATATAATAATTTAGTTAATTTTCTCCACAGAATCCTTCTTTTCCTTCCCTTTGACATATCTTTGTGTCAGCTGGCTCTAATTGAACTAAAAGAAGGTTGTAGGTTTGGCAGTGAATGTCTGGAGGTTAATTCAGGCAGTAGGATATGAGCATAATAGAGAGTGTGTAGACACATCCTGGCACTGCTGCATGTGTTTGAAGAAAATGCAGCATTTCATGGCAACTGTGTGGTTGTAAACTCAAAAGAAGGAAATTGGATTCCCAGATTCATGACAGCAGTAGCTAGAATCTAAGAAGATAGTAATTTTCTGTAGAACGAGGTGTTTTATTGTGGTGTATCAGCGTGAAAGATGGGAAGCAGAAACACATCACAAGGGACACAAGGCTGTTTTGGTAACTGGGAGCTCAGCCCGAAGGCTGACACTGGGCTGTCACTCAGCAGCTGGTGGCTGTGGAGCTCTGCTCCATGCCCATGGCTTTTGCTGGGTGACCTCAAAGCACCAGAGGAAAGCAGAAATACCAGCAAAGATACATGCAGTAATCATTAAATGCTCTTTTATATGTGGCTGCATATTATTTGAGAAAAAGCTGTAGAGATTTGTATGCATACATAATATTTTTCCTTGTATCCATTCCCCTAAAAGTAGAGCACAAGTAATGCCTTTTGTTATTTGAAAGATTATGTAAGCTTCTGCAATAATTAACTGTGTCCTTTCTCCTCTCCATTGTTGTTGTATTCTTCAACGCTGAGTTATCCTATTTTAAGGAAAATGATGGCAATCTCTGAGTTTTCTTGGTCAGTAAAGATAAAAAGAGATGCTGAAAGAAAAAAAAAAAGAAGTCACCTGCAGCACTGCCATTTTTACCCATTGCATAAACACTAAGGGGAAGTGAGCAATGGAGAAGGGGAAGACAATGTTTAGTTAAACAGTTCTATGCAAATACTTGATTATGTAGGGAATTGCATTAAGACAGGCACATTGCTTTGCACGTGGGAAAAAGGAGGGATATTCTAGTAGAAGCAATACCACAGGTGAAGTACAATGCCAAAAATGAAAAGGTGGAGATGGGATGGATAATGGAAATATCAGAAAGATGTAACATGAAATGCAGATGGAAGATCAGTGGAACGATTCAAAAGTTAGAAAGACAAGGTGAGAGGAGCAGGAAATAACAATTTTACTGTTTGCATTTAAAAAAGGAACAAAACATATTGCTCTGGTTGTGGTCTCAAGAGGTCCTTTCTAAAGAAGAATGAACTGTGTTTAAACCAAGTCTGACAGATGCATGTCTAACCTGTTTGTGAGATCTTCCTGTGTTGTGGATGCTGAAGCTCCTTGCTTACTGCTTTCTCAGCCATTTTATCAGGCAGATTTCTGTATGAGCAGTCTGTATTGCCTCCTCCACAGTAGACACAGCTGTCAAAGCTGTCAATTTATCCCCCTTCTCTTTGCAGCAGCCTTTGTTGGACATGAAAGCTGTTACAATTTCACCCTTTTCTTCTAGAGATAAAACAGTCCCACATCTTTCCTGCAACTTGTGTTTCTGAGAGTGGTGATCATTCTCATGGCTTTCTTTTGATCTTTCTAGGCTAAACTGCTCCAACTATTAATTAAAAGGGTGGTGCTGACTGTACTCACACAGAGATCTTACCAGATAGGAAAGGATTGCTTTAGTTTCACAGTCCACATGTAATCCTGCTGTCACATTTGTCTCATTCACAGCACAGCTGGTTCAATAGCCAGCTTGTGATGCATTAAGGTGATGAGTGCCTTAATAAGGGGTGTGTGGCAACAGGGGCCAAGATGTGGAGTGCAACACCTGAGCTCATGATTTGCACACCATCCACACATCAGATTTCCACCTTGGACTTTAGTCTAGCACTGCAGCCTGCGTGCCCACTAGCAGCTGAGTGCATTTGAGTCCACCTAAAGCACATCTTCTGGCTCACCTTTTGTGGTAAGGAATCTAGTTTCATATGTTTCAAGATAACTCTGTAGTGAAAAAAAAAAAAAAGCTTGAAAAGTTATAATCTGCTTCTACATCTGAACAGAAGTGAAAGACCAATGCAATTACACCCAGTCCTTTAATTGCACTTCTCCCACACCACTTGCTCCATCCTTGATTTCTGTAGTGTTTTCTTGCTCAGAGCTGTATCATGCACTTGTCCCTGTTGAATAGTTTCAACAAATCCCATATTTTTTCAAACTGTAGCTTCAACTTGTCAAGATCATTCTGATTTCCAGGCTGTCCTCTAACTTGCTTGCAGCCCTTTTCAACTTTGTCAGATTGTCAGCTCTAAGGAGTCGAGCGTGTATTCTGGCATCTATGCCATTTAATGAAAGCAATAGGAGTTTTGCCAGGAGAAATCCGCTGTATATCTTCAGTAAATTCAGTCTTCTATTTCAACAATGGTTAACTGAAATACTGGAAAATGTTTCTTTTACTAGTTCCACAGAACCCTGCCTTGTATTAGTTTAATCTAAACTGCATTTTTGTAGTTTGCGTTTGAAATTTTTTCCAACATCTACCATACTAAAAAATTTGCTCATATCAAATTGAATCACATCTGTGATTCACAAGGTCTGTTATCCTTTTAAAAGAAATAATGGTGTTGGTTTGTAATGACGTATTCTTGATTAATCCAGGTGCATGTCATCTGTTTCTTTCTTATTTTCTATTCGCTTCCTCTATTTGTTTGAGAATTGTTTTTAAATGGATTATTTAAAAGGGCCATAATTATGCACCTCCTCTTTCTTCTTACATTTAAAGATTGCTGTTATTACCTGCCCAGTCTTTCAGAATTTTACATTTTCCACACAATTCTTAAAGATAGTTATTTACAACCGTGGAAATGCTTCTGTTATAACCTGAGTGGTGTAAGATGAATTCCATCAGCCTTGCTGATCTCAGGTCATTTAACTCACATAAACATGGCCTAATCTCAATCCTTCCATTTAGCGAGTATTTCCAGCTCTTTGCTTCTGATGTAAACCCTTCTGTCCTGGCTGACCCTTCCAGTGAACAACAGCAAAATAGCCATTACAGAGTTGGCTTTCTTGGAGTCATTAGTCAATAGTTTCCTGCAGCTGAGTGCTGGATCAATTATCTCCTTTATGTTTCTTTAACAGTTTATGTTTTCACAAGAAACTTTTAGTTATTCTATATGTATCTTACTAATTATATCTCTTTTTGTGCTGTGGCTTTTCAAATCCTATCAATGTATTGGCACACTTGTGAGCTTGTCCATAGATTTTGGTTTATGTGTGCTATTTAAATTTGAAGTTTTGAAGAACTGACAGCTCCAGCCACATGGCTCTCTTATGGAAGTCCTTGCTCTGTATTTCAATCTATGTCTCTGCTTTTAACAGAGTTTCTTTAAGCAGCTGCCAATCTCCTGACCTCATTTACTTCTCAAATTATACTTCTCATGTAACATCACCTTCTCACCTTCAGAATCTAGTATACTATGCTTGTTGTTCTCTAGAGGAGCAAATCCTTTTTTGAGCACTTGATGTTTTTCAGTTGCCAGTGGTGGCTTCAAGCTGTGACAGAACCTCTGTATTTCCCCCTCTTTTTCCACATTCTTCTACTGGAATTATATTCTTTTATCTCTTGATTCAGGGCAAAAGTTTAGGAGACAAAGCAGGATATAAGGACTATGAGAAGAGAAAAAGCCAAAGAAATTTGACCTGTTGCCATGTAAAAGAAAGGTTTATAAGAAGATTATGGTAGGTCATGGTGTTGTGTACTGTAGGAACTAGTGCCAGGATTTACAACACTGGTCCATTTATTTTTCCCCTTTTTCGTTTTTTTTTTTTTTTTTTTTTTTTTAAGCTCATTGTAAGAATCTTAATCCCAAAGGTGGACATAAGGATTATACACACAACAAATGTTATGAGATTTTAACTGTAAAAATGATGGGTCAAAGGCCTTCTTTTTATATAAAGTAATTATTTTACTGCTATTTCCTTGTAAATAACAGCAAGGATTCTGTTAATCTAATGTTAGGGACGGGAATAACATTTTTGGAGCAGCTTGCCTTTGCTTTTGTACAGCATTCTGGAGGCAAATAAAAGTCCTGACATAATTCATCTTGCTCATTACATAACATGCTGAGTGTAGATTCATATGTGTAAATTCATACATGGGTATACAGAAGTCATGACAACAGTTTTGACTGCATATTCCAGCAATCCTTTGTAGTAGAATATGGGTATGAAATCTGTTTTCTAGGTTCACCTCTCCAGAAAAACCTTGGTTTTCAATATTTCAAAAGGGTTATTCTTCTATAATGATGGAGAGACACTTGAATTGACATTTGTGAGCTTATCAAGTTGAGTCTATTGCACAGATGAACTCTAACTTGCTACATGGAGAAGCTAATTCTTCTCTCAGGTTCACTGACCTGTGATGTTTAACTCTGCTTGTACAGTAGTGAACCTGGGGCACCTGGGACAAGCGGTTTGGGTTCAGACTATGCCCTCATTTTAAGCTACCAACACAAGTTTTTAACCACCCTGCTCTTTTAACGTGGGGGTTTTAGCTGTTTCTGTTTAATATGCTTTTTTTTTCTGGCTTCTGTATTTCTTGTTTTCATTACACCAAAGAGCAGCTGACCTTTCTTGCACAGCATCCACATAGATAGGTCCTCAAGCCTCTGCTAGAAGTTTTTGCAGTCAAAGTTCTGTGTCTTTTTTAGCCAGGAAACACCTGGAAGCATCTAGTGCCTCACATGCATTCAGGAGCATGTTTATATAGTTTGAATCACTCAGGCAGGGCACACCAAAATAACAGAGGTCCAGAACATTCTCTTCCAAAGAATTTGGAAAAGACATTCCCACCACCACTACAGGGAGTAAGCCCTGAACACTTTTGGACTTGATGTGATTATTTATTTCAATTTTTCTGGGCTAGCTACTGTGACCTGGTGTTGAGTTGGTGAAATGGTGAAAATAAACCCTTGTCTCATGTCCTGCAGACTGTCCTCACACCTCTTTGAACAGACCAAGAAAGTTCAGTCAGGTTTGCTTTCCTGATGCCTCCCTGCACACTGAATCCCTCCCTATCTGATAAAAATACATCCTTCTCAATCATGGTTGAGCACTCCTGGTAAAAAAATCACCAAAATAACCAGTGCTTTGACACCATCCCAATGGCATGAAATTATGCTGGTGGCAGTAAAGAGCAGCCTATGACCAAAGGTGCCAAAGGCAGTGAATATGGCCAGGACTTTTTTTATGTATTTACTTTATTTTTTAACATCAGGCCTCTGTTTCTCATTGTTTCCTTTAAATTCTATGTACCTGTGGGTGGGCACGATGAACTTGAACAAAATAAGTAAATGGGTACATTTGTTTATTTGGCTATATACTTTTTTTCTCTGATAATTCTTAGTTTTCCATACTATCAAGTTCTCCAAAGTTAAACATGTTCTTTCTCAAATAGAGTTAATTCTCATTATTATCTTAAATGTTTATTGCATGTACTGGCAAGCAGAAGTCATCCCCAACTACAGGGTTTTTCTTATCAATAAGACTCCTGCTTTGTTTGGTAATCTATGATCAGAAGGTGCATATTAGATAAAAATGCCCTAATACAGTAAAATTACACAGAGTAGCCCATTAAATATAGTACAAAAAGAGAGAAATTATTATTTTTTGCATAAGTAGTACCACATCTTTGGAATACTTTATGAAGTTTTTCACACATGGTTAATAACAATAATCCTGTTGTAACATGGAAAACAGGTGAAATGAGATTTAGAAATTCTCCTCAGAAAGACAGCTACAGTACTCTGAGGCAATCCCATTTACTTAAAATTTTATTTTATTATTCCCACAGAGAGAGAAAGAACACATTCTGGAACAAATACTGTTTCTTATAAGCTGACAGTTGTGGAACCAAATCTGCCCTAAATTACAAATTGCATTTTCTGTTTCTTGATACACCGAAAACTCAAAGGCATGTGTCTAAACTACCGTCCCATGATTAATCCATTACTTAATCACTTAAAGAAAACAGCAGAATAGCTCCAACAAACCTATTAAAACAAATTATGCATGAATTCTCTTTCAAGCAAATAAATATCTGCTCTTCTTCTCAGAAGAAAATCATGTGTTCCAAGTTTTTACAAAGCTGATAAAAAATAATTTTTGAGACAATAAATTCTCCTATGGAGGACATTGCATTTCCCACATCTTCATTTTTTATCAGGAGTACACTAAAACTGCCTGGAGGCTCTTCAAATAGATGAAATATAGTTCTAAATAGATGTACTTAATGTTGTCTAAATCATAGCTAAATACTGAGATGGCTGGAAATCTCACCACCTCCAGCTGCTCCCATAAACACGTAATACACAGCTATAACCTGAGTAATTTCCTCAGTCTCTTCAGGACTGTTCTGTTTTGTGGTTTGTAGGTAATAAGCTTTAATCCAGCCTATTCAAGTGCAAGAAGAATGAAAGTATTTCTTAAAACACATGAAGGTGAGCAAGTGTGAAGGAGATCTAGACCTGCCTACAGTGCAGGGGCACTGGGTTTTTCCCAGCTGGCCCAGGAGATGTTCTGAGGCCTTGAAAGCCATTCCTGCAGATCTACCAGGCATGGACTCCTTGCATTCCTGCCGAGCTGTTCCCTCACTGTGAAGCTATTCTCTTGAGCACCTTTTATCTGCCATTTAGAGACACTGACAAGTAGCTGTATCTCACTGAGAAATAACACTAGAAATAACGAAAGCCTGGCTTCCTAGGGGTTTGTGTTTCTTGGCTGATTACAGACGTTGATTGAAGCAGTTTCTAATCACAGGAGATGACTATACAACATTTCTGCTGGTGGATTTTAGGTATTTCAAATGTCTATAGTCACATTATAGTCTTTCAGTTTTCAGGACTCTTCTGAGAGATCTTCAGCTGCCCTCTTTCACGCAACATGAGAAAAACCAAACACTCGACCCTGGTATATTTATTTGAAATTATTGCTAAAAAAATGATTGAGGAACACAATAATATAAATGTGAGACACCTCTGCATGAGTGAGAGGAATTCTCACTTCCTACAGAAATCAAGCTAAAATAATGGACACCCTAAATATTTGTGAAGTACACACATCCAAATATATCTGTACCAACGAAAGAGAAGGAGGTAAGTGAGTGAAGCAGTTTTGACCCAAAGTCATTGTGATCTCTTGAAAGTAATGGAGAATGAGGCAGGAGATGTTATCTGGGAGGCTTTTACTGACAACCATCAGTGCCTTGCAGTGAGACTGGAATTAGCTGAAATTACACCAGCTAATTCCAAATTACTACCAAAACCAGACCTTCTGAACACTAAAAATGTAAGAGTTCTTGCCACGTATTTATTATGAGCACTAGGAGAGCATGGACAGCCTAACTGTTCCTATTTACACTAATGAATTCTTGGTTTGCAGTTCTCTTGCTTTTGGACCGGGTTGCACAAGTGGGGAAATGAAGCCCAGCTGTTTTGTTGCCCTTTCACAAAAGAAAGGGCAAGGTGGCTGCAGTGACAATGTTCTTGACTGTCTTAATGTTCTTAGAAATCTGAGAAGTGAGAATATGATGAAAAATTTAAGGAAACAGAGCATGAATATGAAGTTTTCCTGCCAAAACAAATAAATGTGAATTTGCAACATTTCTGGAATGGGGCCAAGCAGATTTTACAGAAAGGTCATTAATCTGTGTTTAAAGACACATAACTGGGCAATCCAAGACAGTGGATAACTTCATCTGTTCCCTTACTCACTTGATGTGAAGTGTACTGGTTGTATTTACTTGCTCCTTTGGTTTCCTTTATTTTATGTGGACTTGTATGTTTTCCTCTTTCACTTGACTGAATTTGGCATCTGCAGAGACATGCCTGCCTTCAGGACAAAATGAACACTGATATTTTCAGAAAAAATTATAAAAAAAAAAAAGAAAGAACGAAAGCGAGATAGATATTTAAATATGTTGTTGCATTTTCCAACAAGGAAAAATTCTTATCCGTCAATCTTTTAAATTCTTCTCAAGATGGCAGAAGTCCCCCTTCTTACTAAGCTACTGATTTCAAAATTCTTTAAGTAATAATCTTAAATTAAGGCTTTGAAAATTAATTGCTGAGAAGCCTGAATTTAGAATTTTTAATTTTTAATTTTTAAATTTTAATTTTTAATGCTTTTAAGATAGAAAAAAAACCCCCAGTGATGGAATTAGTAAAAAATTGACAGCGCTGTTCAGGGCAGCATCCTATGCTGAGAAAAGGAAAGATCTAGGGTTTATGGGTTTTTTGGTTTGTTTGGGGGTTTTGTTTTGAGCAAAGCCTCCTTTGGGTTCAGCCCAGGTTTTGCAGATGTCCAAGCTGCTGCTGCTGATTCCTGCCTGGAACAGGGATGGGTATGCACAGCAGTGAGTCATTAGCTCCTCTCCCAGCCCAGATGTTGGTACAAGTGACTCCTCTCTGCCAGAGTACTTCTTTGAGGCACTGCTCTTGGGTTACAACACTGCCACCAACTTGCTTACAGGGCAGCCAGAATTATCCTGTGCCACTGCATGAGGGACAGAAAACCTTATATAAAACATCTCTAACAAATCTCTTCTACTTGTGCCCTCTAAGACAGGCGTTGTGGCCTTCAGAGAGAACTCACCCTGATTTCTGTCTTCTACTTGCTCCTGGGTCTCAGTGAAGGTCACTGTTCCTACCCCTGTGAAATATGTGGGGTGGAGGCAGAAGTCACTCTTAGTTCTGCATGTCAAGACCAAGCAGTAAGCAAAATAGAAGTGAAGGAAAAAGTGGATATTTGGAACAGAAAAAAATCAAAAGCTTTTTACTGAACTTGGCTGAAGAGCAAAGAAGAGGGTTCCAGGAGGTACAAAACAAAGTGTCATGCTGCTTTTGTAATTGCCTAATTGGACAAAATAATTCCCTCCTGCAGGGTGACCCTCTCTTGCATCTCCAGCAAGGAAATGCAATACAAAATAAGGAACTGAGGTTTCTGAATAAACCCATTGTCTTTATTGAATTACCATTTTATGCTATTATTATTATTATTATTGCATAATTATCCACTTGTTGTGAGTACTCATGTCTTTTTACATATTTCCTGCTCTCACAGTCATCATAGCATGGGACCACCCCAGAGAAGTCATTTGTCAAACTATCCTCTGCTTTAATGATGCCAGAAAGTGTTTTGCTCTTTGGCAATCAGCTTCTCCACTTAATTTCTTAGGACTTAAGGCTTATTTATATAGAGGCCTCCAGAAACTTGCTCACATAGTTGGTATCACTAAAGGTGACAGGCAGCAGTAAAAAACTTTGATCCCAGTCCTCAGGTGCTGTAACTTGTCTCAATTGGATGGCTGAGCCTTTTCACTATTGAAGAAACAGTTTGTAGCAGATTATTATGATTAAGCACCTTTGAAGTGCCTAGTTATATGAAGCTCTGGAGCAGTTCAGCTTTCAGAACTCAAATCAAATTTATCAATATTCTCATTTTTAGGGGTGTTGTGCTGTTTATGGAAGTGTTTTTTCTGCACATTCTTATTTGTCCTGATGAGGCTGCTCTAATTGGGAAAAGCACATATTGGGAAATCATCCATAGCCAAGAACCTGTCCTCACTCCTGATTAATCTTAACCTCATATTTTCAGTGGAAGGTTAGATGTAGGCTTTCTGCTGAACCAGGCTGATCTGTGTTGCTCTGCCAGTGCAACAAACAAGGCAGTTCAGCCAAGCATTAACAAGTAGTCCCAAGCCAGGTAGCCTGAGCCTGTCTCCAGCATAGTGCCACACCAAAGTTAGGGCATTTCTCTGGTAACCCCACTGGGAGAGACAGCACCTCAACAGCTTAGTAAAGATAAAAATAAATAGCTGCAAGTCACCTTTGCAATTGTGCATCCAGGGCTGTACTCAGCAGTCACTATGAAGTTGGGAGGAAGGTTTGTCAATCCTCCAATGAATGCTTTTGCTGGCAGCTATTCCCTGTTACCAAGGAGCACCAGTATAACCAGTGCTGACCTGAGCTGCTGCCTGGCACAATCCCAGCACCCTGCCCAGACCTCCACAGTTGTTGGGAGCACAGGTGATGCCTTAAGTTTTAGTTTTCATATTTTCCAGATTCTGTACTGCCTTAGTGTGTAACTGAACTTCATATAAAGTGCCAGCAAATTCTCCTCACAGCTTAGACAGAACAATCCTTTCCCAGCCTGAGAACCAAAGACACCATTTCAGCTTCAGGCCCAAAAAGCATAAACAGGAGTGAATTGAGGAGAGCAATCTGAGAAGATAGGACTTCGTTACCTGAAGCTGTAATTAGACAATTAACCCCAATATGTAAATGGACCAAAACTTATAAAAGTGTGAAAACTTGTGACTGGTCATCCATCTTGGGTGGATACACAGCCAGGCTCTTGTAGTGCCCAAGGTGTATCCTTTGAAGGCCTTTTAATAAATACCTACTTTATTCCTTTAACACTGTCTAGCCTCTGTTCTAGGTAGCGTCTCACAGACATCACAGGAAGGGCTCAGGAGGACATTTGGGAGTGCACCTGTTTCTCACAGCCCTTCCTACAAACCTCTAGTAAGTGAATTAAATGGGTATTTTATTGATAGCACTCTCACTAAGGGGAGTACATGTTGGAGACATTTTAAATAAGAAGACACTATCTGGTTCTAAACAGTGATGTCAAGAGAGAAAAAGACCCCCAGTATTTTGTTTTAGAGCATGCAGGGCCAAAAAGCTCCCCACATTTGAACTGCAATAAGCATGCAAATGTTATGTTTAAATACCTATCCCTACCATTTCTTCCCCAAACCTAGCTTTTGAACCCCAAAGTCAATATACATTAAAATCTGAATAGAATAAAAATAAACTCAAAATACTCTTAAAACGTATCACAGAAAATAAGATTTTGAAAATGTTGAAGTTCCACTCTGCTAGTTCAGCAGCCAAGATGAGAAAGGAAGAAGTGTCGGCTCAAACCCCGAAGTTACCAAATAAAGAGGTTTAAATAAAAATAGACTGGGGAGCAGTGAAAGAGACCTTAAAATATGCAGATTTGAATTACTCTGCCTGGAACTCTCAGTTGCTGTTTGTATTTTTCAGAGACTGTGTTTATAGGGAGCACCCAACGCTCACACTGATGGGGCGTTTACTTTGGACTAGCTCTGGTCTGGTTCTGTGAGCTTAATTGCAATTAGCTGTGAGGTTGTTTTGTTTCACCTGAGCAGCCAAGATTGCATGTCCCCAGCTGCTCTGCAATGTGAGCAGGGAATGATACATGGTGGAGGGCAGCAGATTCATTCCCACCTGAGCTCCTACTCTGAAACCAACTACTAGTGTAGACTACACGCTTTGTTAATAATTTCTCAACACAAAGTAGACCCTTCATCTGATTATCATTTCTGCCTGTAACTAGAAGTAATTAAAAAACATACCATCTGCCTAAAAATGTACAAGTATGAAAAGAGCTTAAAATATATTTTAATGAGAAAATTCCAATATGGTGGAAGAAAATGGCAATGCTTGATTTCTCAATGACTATTGCAATATTATTGTATATTGTTACAGTCCTACTTCATGCTAGTCTAAATCATTGCTATTAACAAATCTAGGAACTTCAGAAAGGCCACATCTAAAAAAGAATTTTCATCTTCCACTAATTGCATCATTTTACGAAGTCTTAACAGACTTGACAAAATTGGCCTACAGTCTGAGTGACAGTTTGTGTTACAGATTTAGAGGGGATATGAAATTTTCGTATATCAAAGCTGAAGAACAGTTCTGACAGCTGCAAATGTTCTCTGAATTAATAATGTGGAGCTGATATAAGACAATATTTAAGAAAAATCCATTTCTTTCTGCAGCATTGAAGCCCCTTGCTTATAAAATATTAAACAGGATTAAAATTGGTATGCTGCTTGAATAGGAAGAGAAAACTTGAAACCCACATATGAATCCAGAAGTGAAAAGAGTGATTAGTCCTAACTTTTATCAGTGATAACTTATAATTCATGGTAAAACAACACTCTGCCCTTGCTGCCAAAATTCAAACCAATATTTTGTCTCTGGCATAGGAAAGAAAATCCACTTTCTAGCTTCATTATTTAAACCCCACTAACCAACCCTTATTTGCAGAAGTTTGCTTCACTTTAACTATAACAAACACCTTTGGAAGATTAAATAAGCTTATGTAAGCTCTCTGAATATTAATTGACAGATTTGAAGTTCTGGTTTGTCCTGACTCAACAGATAAAATTTCATATTTCTCAGTGCTGCCTTACATCAGCTCTTAGTTAAAAAGAGGCATAATGTCAATAAAACCCAGGAGATATGGCCTGGCTTTGTGATTTTTTTGTCTAGAAGAGAAAAAGGCTGGACTAAAATTTCATCTACAGACTTAAAAATTTAACTTCAAGCCCACATAAACTTCTCAGGCTGTCAATTTAGCCATTTTTTCCCCATTCTCACCTGCAGAAATGAGATAAAACTCTGTCATCTGTGTAAAACTCACCTGTGCACTGAACCTGATGCAGTCCCCTTAAGCAAGCCAGTGATTTCCCAGCTGGTGAGATGCTGTATGTGGACCAAGGGAAACCTCAGGAGCTGCAGAGATGTCCTACTGCCTGGAGCAGACACAGAAATCCTGGCAGCCCAGCTGTTATTTATCTAGTGGAAGCCAGGGTGGGTGTTCGGGGCAGGAATATGTGAGGGGATGTTGCAAGCCTTTTCTGTCTGCGTGGGATGAAAGAACTTCCCATCAAAGTCTCAGGGAAAGTCCCAGCTCCTGTATTTACAGCTGAGGTGAAGATGTGGTTGCTTTTGTCATGCTGGCACTGACTTGCCCCTTGGCTATTGGCCAGAGCTAAGGTTTGGCTGCCTTTCCCTGCTCTTGGAAGACTAACCAGAATTGTGTAAGACAGAAATGTTGTAGAAGCACAACAGCAAATATTTGCCTGGAAGGAAAGCTGCGTTTTTGTGTCTTGGCTCTCCTGTGCCATTCCACCTATAGGTAAGGACAGTGAGATTACCACACTGGGATGAAAGTGAAAGGAATTTGGCATGGGGATGGTTGAAAGTAGCTGATCTCTGAAATTCTCTGGATATTCTTGGTAAGTGCAATTATCCTGTGATGCCAGAGTCAGTGATGGATAAGTGTTGAGAAATGAATCTTTAAGGGATAAGCCTTAGATGCAAATTATAGATGCAAATTTTGTGATGTTATGTTTCTGTTTGAAATGGGACATAATTCAAAATAGGTGACCTGAGTATCATTGAGCTAGATCACAATCCAGATAAAAGCAAGGGGCTAAGAGAGTCCCACTAGCACTGAAATTTTCTAAGTCTGAAAAATTACTTGAAGTGGGATTTAAATAATGTAGCACTCTAGACTTGCAAGCAATGTCTGACATTAAAGAGGAAGATAGTAAAAGAAAGACATTTTTACACAATCTTGAGTTTGGGAGATTTATTGGAAACTAATTAGAAAAACACACTAAAAAGAAGGAGCCATAGAATATATAAAACACAGAGGTAATTTCTAAAAATAGAAAGAAAGGACAATAAGTAAAGTTTCATTTGCAACAATCTGTGACTGCACTAAGGCTGATTAATGTATATTTGAGAGCTTGAGTTCTGTAGAAGAGATCAGGTCATGTTTGAGATTTAGAACAGGAATAGCCTGTGTCACTTGTACACTGTAAAAAAAAGCACAAGCCACTGTGATGCCTGAACCACTGGAAGAGATCCAGGAACTGCAAAAAGGTGATATCACTTTGAAAGAGTTTGGAAAATTCAACAAGGTAAACCTGGCACGTGCAAAGTGCATGCACCTGCGTCCACTGAGGCAGTGGATGTGTCTGGGGATAACCAGTGTAGTATTCATTTTCAGGTGACCTTTATACAAAGATGCTGCCAAGAACTGTGTTTTACACTTAAATTAAAGGGAATGGAGAGGAAGATAGTTGACTTGCAGAGTTTAAAAGCACAAGACTAAGTCCACAGAAGTACAAATTCCTAACAGATGAGGAAAAGGGTAATTAGTGCATCAGGCTGATCAAAGCATTGAGTTCCTGTGTAATAACATTAGCAAAAAAATCTGAAAATAATTTGAAGCTATTTTCCAGTACATAAATACCTTGTGAATACCAAAAAAAAAAAAAAAAAAAAAAAAAAAAGCCTCAGGAAAACATTGAGTTGTCCAAATTTTCACACACCTATGTGATCTCTTCACATTGTGAAGCTGTGCTTTAAAGAGGAGCTGGATATGCTCATTGCTCTGGAATGACTGGAAGAACAGACAAAATTCTTGTAGTTATAGGAAAAGATGAATGAAACTCCTTGTTTGTCCATTGATAGGCCTGAAGAAAACAGAACAGGTCTGTTACATGGGTCCTGGTGGGTGTTCATATTAGCAAAAAAAAATTTTTTTTTTTAACTTTTTGAAACATTTGTGAGCTGCACTGTTTTCTCAGATGTGTATTTAGACTGCATTTAGCACCTGAGGAGAATCGTGATAAATTTTGCAAACCTTTCAGGTTAGTAAGATTTATACAGATGACATTTAGTTTTGATGAAAAAATACTGCCTCAGAGCAGCCATGGAAAGAAACTGCTTCTGGGCTGAGGGTGGACAAACAACACTGTAAATACCATGTAACACAAATAATAACATACTTCAAAAAAGTTGGCAGAAAATATTCAGCAGTTTGTGTTCTCCAAAAGTATTTGGGTGCTGAATTATAAAGAGAAGTATGTACTTAATATAGCTTCTTGGGAACACTGTCATGATCATCTCACTTGTAATTATTGAAGAAAATTAGAAAGAGGAGGAATTAATTAGACATTTCAGACCTTAAAGTAAATTATCCATGGGGAATTTCAGGGCAGATATTGAGGTGGTCATCTTAAACAGTGTGGAAAATGAATAAAAGAGATTGCAGTAGTCTATGATTTAACAAAACTTAGATGTACACATAGGTGAAAAAAAGATTTAATCTTAGTCACGCAAATAAACAAACCCATACATTTTTATTTACTGAAGGCCAGTGCTGTTTGATTATAAATCATAAGGAATTACCAAATAAAGTCTGGCCATTATTTTTCAGTTATGGAGTGTGACTTGCAGCTTCAATATATCCTTGAAATTGCAAGCTGGATTTCTAGAGCATTTGGCAATGGAAGCAAGTCCAGAGAGATATTTGCACATCACTCTTACTGCAACAATAGTTACTGAGGCTAAGATGCTTCAGGAAATAGTTCATATCATTGAATGTAAGATTGAATTTAGCCTAAAACATGAGAGTGGTGAACTTGAAAGCACTACTGGGGAAGATCTTCCAAATCATATGTGCCAAAAGTTTCTAGATTCAAATGCAAAAGGAAAAGGCCGGGGACGTGGGCAGGGTGTGCCCTGCTCTGTATCCATCTCTGGGGATCTTATACTTGTTTGAGCTCTCATCGCTCACACTTCACCCTTCCTTATTTGTGTTTTTTTGGTGGTTTTTTGTTTGTTTGTTTGTTTGTTTTAAATTTGTTGTTTCCTATCATCCCTTGTCTGTGCTCCTTTGTTTAAGGAAAAGGAAAAAAAGAGCAATGGTGTTACCAAACTGCATGTTATTTGTAGGAGGTTGTTTCCCCAGGCTCATAGTTACTGTGGAAGAAGAGATGACAACCTTCAAAAAAAAAACCCAGAAGGGAAAAAGAAACACAAAGCCTGTCACTGTGTGCTGTAAAATCTCCATCAGACAGCAAACTCACCCTGGGACCAGAGTGACCCAGGACACTCAGCTAGGATGGCTGCCCCTGGGAGAAGCAGTCCTGGTGCCCTAGGGGAGCCAACTTGCCCACAGGGACACCACAGGGCACCTCAAAGGCTGGTGGAAATTAATTGATAAATGCAGCCTCAAGGTTTTTGATAAAGATTTGTGGACCTCTTTTATATCCCTGTTTAAAATATACTCAGTTCTAAGTTTTCCTTGGCAGTCTCAGGAATGCACATTGAAGTTTTTTCTGAAAAAAAAAAAAAAAATCTGGCTATAGCTTTGCAAAGCCTGCCTTTGCTATGTGCAACCCTCACAGGGAGAGGAACGTCATTTTGCTGGGGGTTTATTCTGAGGTCCAGGATTGCACATGTTTTCAGGATGGAAGTCAACATGTCTTTGAGGATTTATGCGTTAGAGAGGGCAAAACACCACCAAGCACACTGGTTAACCCAAATCTCAGACATGACAGAGTAAATGGATTTCTCCCTGAAAACAGGGTACACAGTAGCATGGTTTAAATATAAGCTTTGTCCCATGTTCTTTGTCCCTCTCATGGCATTTCTGCACAAAGCATAGTTTCTCGAGAGTGAAGTACTGATTCCTTAGGGGTAACTGACTTGACATCAGCTTTCCCAGAAACAGGAAGAAAAATCATCCTTCACAAATTCACAGGTGTCAGTTTAAATCCATGGATTTCTCATATAATGGCATTGTCTTTGAGTAGAAACAATTCAGAGTAATTTCAGTGAAACTTGATTAAAATAAAAGTGTTTAGCAGACAAATTAGATCATATTTCCTTTTAAAATAGAGTCAAAAAACTTTATTGAACTTTGTTTGACACTGTTTCATGCGATGGTTCACTTGCTTCCTTGTGCTCAAACAGAAGCTGTTGACTGTTAAGTGTTTGCTGTCAATTTAGACAGGGTGGGAATATCCAGACCATTTCTGAACATAAGCTCCAGAACTTCTGACAGCTTAAGATTTCTTTCTTGCACAGTACTTTATGTGTGAAGCATGTGAGGGAAGCACAGGGCACGCAAGAAGGTGAGCAACACGGGTCACTTGAAGTTGCAGACCAAGATAAACAAAATTTCTTAAGGTTCTCAGCGAATGAAAACATGACCCAAAAACATACATTGAGATGAGCTGTTGTGTGATCAGATATTTAAAGTTAGGGAACAGGTGAGTTTTTGGAGGAGACAGTAATTTCTAACTTCTCTCTTTCTATATATCACTATATATACCACTATCACTAACCTCGTCCAGCCTGTCCATGCTTCGTTTTGATAATCGTCTAAGAAAGTGTTTGTGAAGTGAAGGACATGAGAAGGGGTATAATTTTTCTGGTCAGAGGTGAGACTGACACATGGGAGGCTGAAAGTCAGCCTCCTTAATGGCTGAAGCTTTGTTCCATTTGTTGTTCTCCTCTTGGCTGAAGCTAAATCCTTCCTCTGAAGTTACTATTTTCAAAGGAATTACACTCAAATATGTGTGAGGTGTCTCAGGTTTTTATTGTGTTTCATTAGTTTTCAACACACATGTAAAGATCAGTAAAGATCCTGGAGGGACCTCTTATAATACTGTCAGTAGGAGATGGGAAAATGTAACTGTATAAGCTTTTACATTCTTAGTGTTATTTTCTGTTTTTTTGGCTACCTGCCATTTGATTTTAAGTGGGGATTAAAGGCACTGAAGACACATGCAGCTAAAATATCACAGGTTTTTATGCTAAATAAAGGTAATTTTGTTCAGCTGGTGTTTATCGCCTATTCAGAGTGACACTTTCATTTCTGAGATGATAATAACCACTCAGTATCAGCACTCCTTGCTGTTTCAGCAGATGAAGCTATGCTGTGACCGGAGATAGCTGTTGTGCATGCATTTGTGAAGGCTGCTCTGGATTCCTGTTGCACTCAAGATTGGTGCTTCATTTCTAAACAGCCCGTCCTTGAATTACAGTAAAGAATGTGACACTATTGTTCACTTAGTTTCTGGGAACATAGTCTGCTGATGACAGTGCCTGCCAGGAGGCCACAATATTCCCCAAGATAGTTACTGTCTGATTTAGAGAAATGTGCAGGATTTAAACTACTTAGCATTTCACAGATAAATCATCCTGTGATTCTGTGTGAAATGGAAGGCAGAATACTTGTTACAAATATTTTGGGAAGAACATTCGGGTACTGTTAAAGAAAAGCATAAAGCACACTGAAGTATTTCAGTCAGTGGCCCAAAGCCTTAATTATGATCTTCTGACTGATCCTTTCTGGACTTGGAAAGGTATATTTTTCCTTAGGCTGAGGGAAGGCATGGACAGTGCATAAAAGTAATGGTGTCATACTGGAAGTGCTTTAGTTCTGTAGAGTGTCCTCAACAACTGGAAACACCATAGTTTGAAATTCATGGGAATGGGTGCTATACTTTAGGCTGTATGTTAATGTCCAATACAATTTCAAAATGAGGCTAGGAAGAAAAGGTGAATTGAAGAAATATTTATTTATAGACCATAATGCCTTTGAGCTGAAATCTGCCTAGGCTGTTGTTGAATTGATCTTTGTGGTCTGCAAGCCATGTGTGTCAAATAAGTCATTCCAGTATATCTAGTGATTTTTCTTAAAAGAATTTACAAATACCACTAAATCAGGGATTATGATTCTTCCTGCTTCATACTTCTAGCTGAAATTGCTTCATGAAGCTGACCTGTCATATTTAGAGGAGCTTAACAAGGAATGTTCAATGTATTCTGGAAAGATGAATATCTCTTTTGGATACTTATAAACCTGAAATACTTTGTAGATCCTTCAACTGAAACAATTTTTAAAATTTCACTTAACCACTCCCTACCAAACATTGTATCCTATTCCCACATTTGGGATGCAACTGTATTCTGAAATTTAGAACTGCTTGTGAGAGAGAAAGTAGGCTGTAGAACTTCTGCCATAGCCATAGCAGATCACTGTATCTTATTTATGTAATGTCTTTACAGCTACTGTCTAGCTAATTAAAAATTGAGCTGCAAGGAGAACTATAAACCCTAATAATAACAGCTTAGAAATGTGGAAAGATCAACTGGTCAATTTTATGGGCTCAAAAAATACAAAGGCCCCAATTACATTTTGAGCAGCTTGCCCCAGCAGCAAGATGCACCACTGGCATAGCCAGACTTTTTAGTGTCTTCCATAACTGAGAAAATCACCCCTACTGCCAAAATGCTCAAATTGTGAATGAATCACAGGAGCTGAACAAATTTCTCCATATCAGTTTTGCCACACTACCTCTTCATATCCATGCTCTTGACTTGCTTCAGTAAATATCACCATATTAGTTCAAATGTCTTCCTCTGAGCTCTGCAGGCCTAAGTCCTCCATCTGACCAAGTCTGAATCCATGTGAATGGATTTTTTGTCCTGCTTTAATTTTTCCTGGCACTTTGTAAAAATAATTTTTCCAGACAGACTTCTTGATATATATTCCTTTGTATCATCCAGCACTGGAAAAGCTTGAAAAACATGTTTTTCTTTCTAGGCTAGTTAGACATATAGAATCTATTTTTGTTTCTTTCCCTTTTTTTTTATTTCCTTTTTAAAAGTGTGGGGACTTCATTATCGTGTAAGCAATAACCAACTGACAAAGACAGAAATAAAAGTGAATACTTATTCAAGGAGAAATAATTTTGATATTTTTATAACTATGTATTCTTTAGAAGGTTAGAACTTATTTTCCAGTGATACATTTATGATATTATAATTAATCAGAGAAAAAGAAATTGTACTGCATTATGAAAGAAAGCAATAAGGAGGGGACATGAAGATGAATAGGCTACTTAAGTGAGTAAATGATTTCTGGTGCCAGCCTGACAATGACATAGAGGACTTGAGTGTCTGTAGTGCTATCAGGCCTCTCAGATTCCTCAGTAGCTTTATTCAGGGCTTTTGAGGGCTTATGCTGTTACTGGTCATCATTGCTATGCTTGGCCACCAAGAAGAAGATGGAAGAGGAAGTTATTTGAACAACACAATGTGCTGGTTTCACTGAGTAAGATGAGTTTCACTTTAAAGGATGAGTTTGAGTTCTTCAGAAATGACAGAGAGCTGTTATTAAATGACATAATTCTTCCAAAAGGTCTGGCTTTTGATCATGGCACAACAAAAGTTCAATCCTCAGAGTCTCTTCCCTTCACAGTTTCCTCTCACTGACCTCACAGCACTGACCATTCTTTGCTCCTCTTCTCTTCTGCATTCTCTGTCCTGTCAGCTCCTTTTAAAGTATGTTTATTACTGGCATTGATCTCCTTGGTTTCTTTCTAAACCATATCCCAGCCACATTATGGTTACTTTTGTGAAGGTGTTTTCACCTAACTCAATGAAGTGGGAATGAGAGATCTCCCAGAACAAGGATGCAGACTTTCGGGTTTTACAAGAAGCATTTCACAGTCAGGAGAATATGGACAGAAAAATATGCTGACAGCAGCCCTGTATATGAAAGAATGTACATGTACATGAACAAGAGGAAAATTTCTGTCCACCATTCCCCCAGTACACTTTGTTATTTAGAAAGATCAAAACATCAACAGTCAGAAGATTCAGGTAGACTGTATTTGATGCTAATAATGGGACTGGAAACACTGGCATGCATTGCAGTAGAGTTATTTTTATCTTGACCATTCTCATCTACATCCTTTTATTTCTGCAAGAAGTTATTTAAATGTGTGCATATACCTCAGACAAGTAGTCTGTGTTTTGCATCTTTTTAAAGAATGTCATGAAGTTACAATAAATACCTCCATGAAATTTGCTTAATAAAAATTTTCAGAAGTGTTTGTCATATTTCTGCTGGCAAAGTCAACTGGAAGACTAATTTTAGCAATGTGAAAAGCTGTTTCTATTGTGACAAAAATTATGGCCTAAGGGACAGAGCCACCCCCTCTAGAAATTAATACTTAAACCCCCACATTTCTGTCAACAATTTGATGGTAATGCCATGGGAAGCTACTAATGGCAAAGCAGAGCTGTCAGAATAAAAATTGTTCATCTTCTCTAAACCAAGGAGGCTTTATTTATTCTTCCAAGCAATAGGCACAATTGAACTGTCTCTCTGAAATCTCTGTCTCCCACAGATAATATGCTTGGTCTAGTACTAACTCGTACTTCAACTTCTGTTTCATGTACTTGGTATTTTTTGTCATCGTGTAGACCTTACGCTCTGGGGAATAACAACTTTCTTAATCTATTTTTGTGTTGCATCCACAATTACAACTAAGCAATATAAGTACCAAATACACAAGAAAACCCCCTACACCATGAATTTTATATGGGCTGAAAAATGAAATCTTATATATCAATACAAATATTAAGGTATTAGAAGTCTAATCAAAGCATTCCTATTAGTCCCACTTTGTGAAAACCAACAATTTTCCAATTATTTTAGCTTACTCCTGGTCATGATGCAATTGGTGCTAGTACCCACCAATTTCCTCATCTCCACCCCTTTCTCCAGAATTATGCTCACCCTTCTGCTGGTCCTCAAGAAGCAAGGGAGAGGGTTCTGTCGAGTTGTTAGTGTCCTGGGTTCCTCACTGGGAGAAGTACTGTGCTGCTGAAGATTTCTTCCATCTTGCTCTAGGATCAGTGTGGGGCTGCTTTTATATGGCTCTTAGCACGTACTGCACGTTACTCTTTCCTCATTGGTCCGCAATTCCTCTTGATAGCTAAATATACTATATATAGTAGGTTTTAATTACCTCTGTAGAATATTTGTTCTTTGTTCCCTTTGTTATCACTAAAGCCAGTTTTACTGGCCTCCCAAGAGCTTAATGACCAGTAATTGATCATTAGTAGTTTATAGCCCAAGAGCACCTGATTTCATCCCATCTCCCCACTTTGATAACACCTCCTATAATCCGTTACTTGAATAATCCCCTACACCAATTTTATTTCAGATCATAGCTGCTCTATGCAAAGCTGCTACTGCTCCTCTGCTATTACATACAGAAATAGCAAAAGTCTCATAAAAATAGGATTTAAAATACACAAACCTACAAAGTCAAGCTAAAACTTCAATTAGGTAATAGTCACCTGGCAAGAAAATAATTTTGATATGGCTCACCTAGGTAAAATGACAGAAAAGGCAATCCAGGATAGTATAAGGCCATCCTGATGTGACCTAGTTCCCAAGCTTCGGAGATGTAACACAAAGTTTTTGGGCTCCTACTCACAATGGCAATGCTCTGCTTTTCAGGCTGTGCTGCTCTGCCTTGTGGAAGCAGGCAAAGAAGCCTTGGCCATGGGGCTCATCACCCTTATGAGGTGAGACCCGAAGAGAAGACCCTGGAGGAGATGGGTTCCTATGTTCCAAGTTAGCTGCCTGAGAACTGAGAGCTGTGGTTCCTCAATATACAGCAAACTGCAGGCAATCAAGCCTCATTCAGTGTAAAATCTGCTATGTGGAAAGAAAATAAAAAGAACTTACTTCAAAGGATCTTTATTTTCTTGCCTAAGTCCTGCAAACTTATCTCTAACTCCTCTATCTGAAGAGCCTGGCCTGACTGATTTACAATAAAAGTAAACACAGATGTCATGAAAATGAGGGCAAATGTGGGATTTCTAACCACCTGTTTTATGGGACAGCACTCCTTCCAGGATGGAGCTTTGTGTCCTAGTTTGGCCTCAGTCTGGTTCAGTGCCTGCTCTGGGAGGGAGAAGGTCAAGTTCCAAAAGGGGAAGAAGGAACACTTCCTGGTGGACCAAAAATTATTCTACTATGTCAGAGATGACTTTTCACTGGCTCCTGCCCAGCAGTGTTGCTTGAATCAAATACAAAAGGAAGGAGAGTTAAGTCTGTTTGTGGTGCTTTTTAAACTATTTCCAAAAAATCGTGTTCCTTCCCAGGGTTTGTGCTGTCTTAAAAGCAGCTTCCTTTCCAGAGTTTGGGTGAGAGCAGGGGCAGGCAGGATGGTGGCAGAGGTGTTATGTGGATGTACTTTTGTGCATCTCCTGGTTGTCTGGATGTGTGCTGCATGGGGAAGCAGACTTTCAAACTTTCCTCATGGAAGTGAAAAACCTGCTCTTTGCTGCAGAACTGTGAGCTAGGAACACTGTCAGGGAATCCTCATGTGGATTTCTTCTCTCCAGATACATATTGTGGCCTTTTCTGCACCATGCAATAGTAACTCACAGTAAAACTCTGGTGTTAGAAATGACATGAACCATAAGGCATCTGCCAGTAAGGAAAGTAACTGTCCCAGCTCATTAAACTCCTGGTAGTATATCATAGCCAGTTTACAGGATCTATTTCTGTTTGACACTGGGAATAATTCTCAAGACCTTTCTAAGACAGAAGAAAATAATTAAATGTTCAATAGTTTCTAGCTTGACAGTTAATGTAATCTTCTCACATCAAGAAGAGAGGTTAAATTTGAATGGCTTCTTAAATTCCATCTTGAATTGTCAGAGCTGCATATATTCAATCTATTTTTTTCTGTTTTAAATAGAGCAATATGCAGTTCGCATGTAGATTTCTACATTCTTTCTCACATAAAATAAGCTTTTTTAATAAAAATTAAGGCTATAAGATTACCAGAGAAAAAGGAATTAAATGATTGCTAAAAATTAAATGCTTCTTTAAAAAAGCGCAGGGGGCTTGGTACTCTAATGCTTTACACATCATGTAGTCACTTAACTTGTAACATTCTGATAGCCACAAAAAATTACTGTTTTTTTTTTTCTGGTAGGGTGTAATTTCTATGCTATACTGACAAATCTATGATTATTTGAAATTAAATTTATAAATAGATTTTTGAAAAATCTGATTTATTGCTACATTTTAATCCTGTGATCAAGTGTACACTTAACTGATGCCCACATATGTGATGTTGATATAGAATTGTTCTATGTGGGCTTGTTTCACGAATGCCACTAAGAAATAATGTTGAAAGATCTTTTATCCTAAAGATTATCTTTCTGTCTATTCCAGCAGTAATTGGGAAAACAAAGGTTGGAAGTTAAATAACCTAAGCAGAAATTTTCCAGTTACAGGAGCAAAAGTTCAATAAGGAGGTGGTTGTTGAATGTGTGTTCATCACAGAAAGTTGTTATCATTGATCATCACCAAAAAATATTAATTTGAACTGTGCTCAGATGTAGAACATGGAAGAGACATTCTTTTTAAGTGACAGTGATTGAACTGAAGATGAAAAACCCCATCTTGTTATGAATTATGAAATAATTAATTTTGCAACCATCCATTATAAAGTCGATACACACTGAGAAGTGTGTATCTGAATAATTGCAATTAGTGTAAAAAAGAACGATGGTCAGTTTATTACAACTGTGGTGCCTGAAGCCTATTTTATGATTTTAGGATTTAGCTATATGTAGCTAGTGATCACAGAATAAAAATCTCCATAATCTACCTAAAAATCTTCACATTGGTCGTAAAAACATACTGAATTGGAATGGGACTTCACATACAGATTACACTGCAAACTGTGAGAAAGCATGTCAAATTGAGTGGGCTCTCACTCTCCCCAGAAGCAATGTTCTCTTGTGAACAGGTAGAAAGCAAATATGGAAGTACAGGCCAGCAGTGGAACTGTATAGGTGTGTGAAATGGCTGTGCCACTGAAATAACAACAATAGTGTCTTCAAAAGAAAGCACAACATAAATGCAAATATAAATACAAAGGAGGCCATGTGGATGATCCTTGAAATTGTTACATGGTCCTGCAAACCCAGTGAAAAATATTTTGAGAGATTGCAGAGTTGTGAGTAACACTATCATAGATTTATAGTAAGAAAACCAAGCACTATCAGAAGTGATATTTTCTGTAAAAACAGAAAAAATGCATCACACAGTAGAATTTTCATCACTTCAAGAGGTTTTGAGCTTCAAATATGTAATTTCATGTTATAGAAAACTCTGCTATCAAACACTTCCTGGAAAACTCTTTGAAAGGGAGTCATCCATGCTGGATCACTTGGCAAAACAGGTTGAAGTACTTTGAAAATCATGTGAATAGACTGAAAAGACAGTTGAAAGAAGGCAATGTAGAAGCCTATTACGGTCCACTGTTAGAGCTTGTTCTTTTCCCAGGAACAAAAGCAGACATCCTAAGAGCAATGGAAATATCTAAACCAAGAGCCACTTGTGCCAGTATTCTCTAGGTGTGTCAAACACTTGACCTCAAACAAACCAACAGCTAAATATAATATACAGAAGCATTTTATAGCTATTTCATAGTTGGAGAAAAGTGCTCCTAATCACCACCTTTTCTTTGCATCATATATATAATTTTTTATAGGGAGTGCTTAGTCACTGTTTTTAAAGTATAACTTAACAAGATGCTTTCTGGCCTTATATTGCTCTGGGAGCCTAATGGCTCTCAATAGCATGAGAGGTGGCAAGATCTAATTTTCTTAGAAAGGGGCCTTGTGAGATGTGCAATCCAACATAATGTAAAATTCAGTATCAAGAAACAGTCTAAATAAAGAAATAATTGCCAGTTTCCATGACAAATAGAAAGATAAGCCTTTTGGTTCTCAGTGTTTTTAATTATTTAATTATTTAATTAGTTTGGATGACTTAGTGATAGTGTCACTAGTACTTAAAACTTTGGTGTACATTGGCTTTGTTAAAATTACTTAATCAGTAACCTCTCAGTCAAAACTGCTTTTCCCCTTCATCTGTGCCTTTTAACATTCTAAAAACTACGGTGTTAGAATTTTCTTTAACTTTAATTACATGGATCTGATATATTAACATTAATAATGTGCTGGATGAACCCTTATCTTTAAATTTTTGCCAAGGATGCAGGTTGTCTAGATGCTCCCCTAGAAGTTCCTTTTGACTTCAGCTGTATAACTTGGAAACACAAATTTATGTATCCACTAATCACACTGGTTGGATGTTTTTTCCCCTGTGAGTAACTCAAAGGCTCCTGGATTTTTTTCTGTTCATGGGTGTAAGTAGGGCTGTAAAATCTAGCTTTAAGTAATCGTCTTACCCCAGCTTTAAACTGGCAGGTTAATATTAATGAGGAGTCAGTTTCACACCAACAAAGTCCTGCTGGATTTTTCTGGGACTCTGTTAGCAATCCAAATAAGGATAAAGGCTATATTCTTAAGTTGTACAGCTGTGTGAACAACTGAAATCGATTGGAGCCAGTATTGAGCTCACTTGGATCCCTAGTCTCACAGATATTTATGGAAACAATTACACAACTGAAGTAGAAAAAAAGCATTAAGGGGGATTATGCTGATATTCTAGTTTCACTGTGTAGGGGTGAAACCACATCTCTTATCTACTCCTGAGCAATAAAGCCTTCTCTTCTAGGGGAAAAAAGTGATCAAGACAGAAAATATTTTGTTGTACAATGTGCTTTAGGTGTAACCAGAGATTTGGCATGAAAGAATGCAATAGAAAGCTTAATGACTAATTCAATTAGAAGAAAGAGTCTTGTTATTTATTTCAGGAGGTGGGCCAAGTGTTCACCCATTTTTAAATTATAGGTGATTTCTTATTTGTTCATGCTATCCCATTATCCCTCCTGGAATTCTTTACTCGAAGGCTGGTGTTCATTCCCATTTGCCTGGTCCCACATCCTGTACTTGATGCTGCTATTGTGCTTACTGTTTACTGCAAATGGGAGGTAGCACTGTTGATAGGAAGCAGGTTTGGCAGTGCTTTTGCAAATGGTGCAAAGATTTGGGAATATGCCATGTCAGAAGATAAAGCCCACATCAAATAAAGACGTTTTAAAGCCTCAGTAATCTATTTAAAATGCCACTCTGGTGGCTTAAGAGGCTCTTATTGCCTACAGCTTAATTGACCTAATATGAAAGATTTGATTTCTGTTTATTGCGGTGTTATAACTGGATATTACTCGAGGTGCTATTATTGATTATCAGCGCTGCTGTCACTAATTAAGGCTGTTTGTGGCGAGCAGGCAGCAGGGCTGCCCGGGAGGGAGCAGGGCAGGGCTGGCCCATGGCCATGGTGGCTGGATGTGTCCCGGGGCATGGCTGCCCTGCCGGCCGGGGTGCCTTGCATTTCTCTCCACGCCTGCCCGCACAGAGGCACGTCCACACTAGCGTCCTTTCTCCATCGAGGAACCGTGTGCAGGGGAGGCACAACCTCAAGGATGCAGGTAGCCCTAAGGAGATTGCAAGAGGATATTTAACCGTGCATATGATGACTGTGCAACTCTCCTGCGTCTCTGTGTCCCACTGGGTGCTGCTGCATTCAGCAGTACTTTGCCAAATCCCTTTGTAAACTTTTCAGTCTCCATCTCTGCCTGGCTTTGGATTTGTGTTTGCAATTATCTATTTAAGGAACCTGCTACAGTACCTTGTTTTCTAATGTGTGGGAAATTTGTCTCCTATTTCTAGCCTAGGCAGGCCAGAGTGGTTTCTAATACTTAAACAGTTATAAGTTGTTAAGAAATAAAAGTAGCAGTTCCTGTATATGAGAAGAAGCATCAAAGGAGAGGAGAGTAATAAAGGACATGTATGTACCTGTTTTCTTTTGAGAAGAAAAATGTGGATACCTCTGCTGTGATTGATATCAATGCATAATACATAAATATCTGTGGTTCTAAAAGCTGACAACCTTGCCTGGACTGATGAATGTTCAAATTCTGTAGAGATAATATAATAACGTATTAGAAACATCCTTTAAAATAATAATGTCTGACTCAATTTGAATGGTCTGAAGGCCTTAAAGATGGAACAAATGAGTACTAAAACCCCTTCAATGCTTCTGTGTTTGACAGTTATAAATATTTTTTAAAGATCTCAACTAGATGCTTGCCTGACAATTCAATTATTCAACCTTGTGCTGCAGAACATCATAACAAAATTTGTCTCTGCACTGACACTGTAGTAAATTGGAAAGAAAAGATGTCTTTGGAAGAAACAAAAAATCTACTTGTTAATTTTATTTATGTGTTAGCAAAGGAAAAACCAGCCAATTTACCTACTCATGATATCTCTTTCAGCAGTCTAGCACACTGAAATGTAGTATTTTCATCCTTCCATGTTAAGAACTGCCTCTTTTCTGACTGCATAGTAGTTCTTTGCATGAGGTTTGTACTGGATAAAAATTGGGAAATTAGCCGTTAAAAGATCAGGAACCGCCAGGAGGACCTGGGTGAAGCAGCTGGAGGCAAAGAGGTTCCTGTGGTGCTGTGGGGCCTGAGCTGGTGCCTGTCTGGCCCAGGCAGGAGATGCATGCTGCAGCACTGTGGATGTGGTCAGTGCAGGGACAGTCCTGCAGGGTTTCAGACAGATGTCCCTTCTCCATTCAGGGAGCAATTAAACCCCATTTAATTCTGATTAAATTTCTGCAGCCCTTCACTCTCCACTAAAAGCATATGAACCAGAAACAGCACTGATTGTACACCTTGGAAGACCTTCACAGTGGCTGAGACAAATTTCCTGTCAGTATAATACGTAGCCATCACTCTGGGACCCCCATTAGTTTTCCCAGCAGGAAGTAATGCACAATCCTTAGAGATGGCTATCCCTTGCTCTGAATCTTTGTAGTCCACCTCTATTCCCCAGGTTCCTGTGGAGAAAACAAATCAATGCACTCTGAAATGCTTACCCTCCTGTGCTTTTACTGTAAGGCTGGGAGGAACATTGGCACCAGGGTGCAAAATTGTAACTGAAATATGTTTAATTCTTAAAAATATTTAAATTCTTGTCTTAATCTCACAGATAAGAATGATTTCCTACAATTCCTTCACTTGTATTTATGTGGGGGGAAAAAAAAGAAAAAATAGGTAAAAATTGTTCTTGAAGAGATGCAGGACTTTTGAGGGAAAAGCCATAAGCCATTGTGGAAAAAATAAAAAACTCAGATGTTAATGTGCTCTTGATCATTGCTCAGATTTATGCTTGAAGACCAAAATAGGGAGAAGTCACAACAATATGGATCAGCGTGAAAGGGAAATCCAGAAAAGAGCAGTTATAGAGAGGTAACTAGCTGGTGACTGTGAGGAAGAGAGGACACATCTGGAGCTCAGTGTCCTTTGTGTGCTGTTTGTAGAAGAGCTCGGTTCACTAGAGGCAGCCCTTTTGCAGCAGGAACAGGTATGAGTAGGTTTCCAAGGCAGAATAGACAAAATAAAAGTGTCTGGAAAAACCAAACAATTGTAGAGATAAGGAGTATCTTTCTGGAAAGTTCTGTCTTTTGACTTTGTATGCAAACACTCAGACCTCATATTTGACATTCATAATCCAAAGTTTCTCTCTCTTTCTGGGTCTCAGCCGTGGGTCAGGGCTGCAGAGTGGTAGACCTGACAAGTTACAGGGGGAATAGCTAATGAGTTTAGCTACTCCTGAACATGGCATGAACATGGCAATATTTCTTGTGCACTTTTGCACTAGTCTCTGTTTCCTGGTGTTACTGTTTCACTCATATCACTCTCTGCAAAGAGGTTTTGTTATTTGTATGGATATAAATCTTATGGATGATGTTCTGCAGGCAAAGATGAAAGGATCACAGTGTAGATGAGACAGGAGAAATGAATAAAAGGTGTGTTTTGAGAAATATGCCATAGTTCAGTGCCAGACATTTTCAGGGACTGCTCTACTTACACTGTTAACTATATTTCTTGTATGTATAGCAACAGACAGTACAAAGGTAAGGTTAAACGCCCTCTCCATTAATAGAAGCTGGACTTTAACATTCTACCACATCAGCAATAAATGCAGAATACAAAGACTGTATTTATATTTATATTGATTCCTGCCCAAGTACTGGTGAGAGAGCTGCCAGCGGTTAACTTCACACACACTGTCAGCTCTCCCTTTGCTGGATGATGGAGCCTGTGATAAAGGCTGAGGATGAGGAGTGTGATATGCAGAAGATGAGGAATGAGTCAAAGAAAATGCTTTCATCTCCACAGATGACGTGATGAGCATGTAGATCTTAGTTCAACTTGTAAGCAGAGATGAACTTTGTGAGTGCAGTGCTCGACGTGAGGCAGGGCAGGTGGGGTGGGCTGGACACTCTTGATGCTGCTGCTGTCCTATCTGCAGTAGGTGTGTGCCAGTGATGCAGGGCAGCCACTTCAGCAAAATTCACAGGCACCAATGGCCTTTGAATGACCTTCCTTTTGGCTTTGTGAGACATGGAAGAACTTGCTTGTGATCAGTACTGTACAACAGGGCTCTCCTGTGCACAGCAGCAGGTCAGCTCAGGTCAGGACAAGTAGCAGGAAGTAGATGTCACAAGCCTGTGAGTCTCTGGGCTGTTTTTCCATTGGACCTCTGTGCTTACAACTGTCTTTGGTGATGGTTAATATGAATGATATGCACAGGAAGATGAATCACGAAGAATAAAAGACTTGCTCATTAGCTGGAAAGAGTTTGGTGGTGCATATGGAAACAGTCTGGGTTTCTCACTTGCCTCCTTGTTTTGTGAATGCAAATTATCCTTTATAAATCCTTTGCTGGACCACCTAAGGGCAAGGGTAATTGTTTTTTTTTTTTCCTTCAACTGATTGCTCATCATTATAGCAAAAAAGCGTGGGATTGCTTAAAAGGAAATCCAGTCCCACTAATTCTTTCCATCCCTGATTGTGTTAGTATGTTCTTTATTTAGTCTTTTGTCAGAAACACAGTTTTATTACTTCAAATATTACTACACCTTCTCACTATTAGTCTTTTATGACATTATCTTTGTTTTGATGATGGTTGTCATTATGTATCAATTTGAAGGGATCCTCAAGGAACATCATACTCAGGTTGTTTTCTCTCATCACAGTGGGCAGCTGCTTTTCTTTCCTGTTTTCTGGTAAGGTGCCATTTCTTTCAGTCACAAGGGTGCATTTTTGCTAGTGCAGATAATGAGTACAAGATTAACTCACAAGGCAGGCACATGCTGAGAAGCTTAGCATTAGCTCATGGAATAGGAAACCAAACACTGTAACTGCCAATCCTGTAAAAATTGAAACTAAATGAGCTTCCATTGTTATGGGACCAAAAGGGCCATGAATTGTCTTGAGAAGTATGCATTCACATTTGAATAAACTTGTCATTTTTATAAAAGTTATATCATGTTTCATGATATATTATATATGAAGAATCTCTTTCACATAAACATAAATATAAATACAAATATATAAATATACCAAGACCTTCTCAAATTTTACTGACAATTTTGAGGTCTCAGAACACGTGACTTCTCAGTGTTCCTCAGAAAAAGCAAATGATTTTCAGAAATCAAGACAAACTGAGTAGTTTTGTGCCTAGTTTACAGAAAATTCCATCTCCACACTGTGAACAAGCATCTGATAATCTCTAAAGGAAGCAAATTAATTAACCAGAAAAAACCCACAAAGAGATTAAAGGCTGAATTTTTTAAAACAGATAGCCTCAACCTACAATATTTTACAGCTGATTTTCAGAGTTTTTAGAAATATTTATGAATAAGAGTAGTATATTTAGTTATATGAGTTCAGATAAAATTATAATTGGTATTATTTCTCTAAAGCTTCTGGTTCTGTAGTTATAAGAGACTGAAAGTTTCAGAGACTGGGGAAAGGAAGATCTGCTGTGTCATCAGATTTGGTGCTGTTTTTATCTTTTATCTTGTTCTTTCTCTTTAGAGAAAGAAAACAGCAAAAAGGAGATTTTCATTTATCCTCACTAGCCAAAGTTAACTGGGGGTTGGCTCAAGTGCATATGCCCACAGAGTAAATTCAGACTAGGATATGGATGCTAAGGCAAAGTCTACCCCACCTTCTGAGACTGTTGCAATCATGGGCTGAGGAAGGGCAGCTTCAGGTAAACCCACATCAGAGTCCACCCCCACTGTTCCACTGGGCTGCAAGCTATGATTCTACAGTCTTTGGTTTCCACTAACACAATTCTCTGCTGGGAGAAACAAAAGTGTCTCAAAGAGTTTGAGCCGCACCTGCAGTCAGTAGCTCAATTTCCAGCTGCCACAGCATATGGGTCAAGATGTCCACTATGGCATGGGCAGAGAGCCTCTCTAGTGTGGCCTATGGTGGCCTTGCAGCCACTCCAGTTCCCAGGACAGGGGGGATGAGTGCTTAGTGCTCCAAGAACTCTGAATGCAGCACAAAGCACAGTGGAAATGACTGGGTTTTGTTTAGAGACTTGATCAGCAACGGACTAACTCCTGCTTTCAAAAGATCTTATAAATTTTACATTGGAGGAATTGTTGGATAATGGACACATATGCTGTTGGGACCTTGGTGAAAACATCACTGTCCTGTGTAGCACTGCCTAAGTGAAAGCAGATGTGGTTAGCTTGATATTTTTCTGAGTTCTTGTTGGTTCTTCCCATCTCATGTATTTGTGTTAACTGAAGCCATGCTGACCTGCTTTCTTGGGGCTTAAATGTTTATATAAGACAAATGCCAAGGCTGTAGGATAATTACAATACTAATTACTACTTTTGACATATATTTCTAGTGATTAGGGCTGTTTCCAGAATGCCTTTGCAAGGGCACTGAGCCGAGATTTTATTTTTCATATTATTTTTTAATGCTGATGTTTGCTTGTTCTGTTCTTTTAGATGTAGGAATATAACAGCAGACAGTAAAAAAACTTCAACCATAGATTTTCTATGTAATAGGAGGCACAAAGTAAACCAAGCAATAGATTTTTGCCACAGGGAAAAAATATGTCTGTTTTCCTCAGTAGTTCTGCTATGCAATACTCTTATTTAATTTACTCTTCTTGTATCCTTAAAAATGGGACAAGAATTAACTAAAGGTGAAAGTTGAGAATCATTACTAAACATAATGAAGACATGTTACTTTTGCTCTCTTTTTTAAGGAGAGACTTTGCACACCTGAACTGTCCTTGTCCCGTAGGGAGAAGCTGAAGGACTGGCATTGGTTTAGCTGGGAGACAAGATGATTTCAGGAGGGACCAAATTCCCCCAGACCAGACAAGCAGGTTATGAAAACACATCAAAGGGATGTGTGCTGGGGGGGTATGGGACAGTGTAAACTTGTGATCCAGACTGGACGCAGTGAGAAGTTTGTTCTGCATGGGGACAGTGGAGCTGTGGAAGAGTTGGACAACACAAGTTGTGCTATCTCTGTCCTTGCAGGTTTTCAAGACCTTACTAGACAATATTCTAGTAACATTCTTCTGATCTCATCTTTATATTTCCTTGAGCAGGAAGGTGGACCAAAGACTTTCTGGGGCTGGTTCCACCCTGAATTGTCTGTGAGAAGTAGTTGATTTCTGTTCAGAGCTCTGTTATTTCAGGGAAGTTGAAGAAGAATTGGGAAATCAAGGGGTCAAGACAGATGGGGACCATGTGGTGAATGCAAGGCTGGCTGTTTGTTTTCGAATTTCCTTTTTGAAATGGACTTGACTCATCTTACTTCTTTGAATACATTAATCCTTACAGTGTTTATTCCTCTGTAGGACTTCATAGGCAGGTGAATGTGGAGTACCAGATGCAGCACAGTTTCTAGTGGAGCTGGGTAGAAAAGCAACAGATTGTCCATTGCTTATTTTTCTTTTGGGAATAAACAATGGGGTTTTGAATGCTTAACTTTTTTCCTAATGAGCCTCATGCAACAGCATTTCCTGTCCTTCACTAATAGTGATGAAACCCATGGCCTAATTTTAACCAAATCTGTTGGAGCATCCTAATGAAAGGCTATCTTTAAAGACCTCCATCCCGCTATTCCTCTCACTGTTTTGCTTTGTTCTGGGCATGAGGATGAATGGGAGCCTCAGTGATAAGCCACCTCTAGATGGCATGATGATACTATAAAATGTGCAAGATTTTTTTAATATATTAAGCAATTGTTAAACTATTGCCATAGTAAGGATATATTCCAAATACCAACTGTCAGGACGCCAGCTGGATGATACTGATTCCTAGCATGCCTGGAGTGGTCATGATGCTTATACTCAACATGGATTTAAAGAGTGAAAAGAAAATAACTGGAAATCTAGCATAGACACACTTTCAGATATTATTCATTCATTTTTCAAGTGCTAAGAGGCAATAATCTCATAATTTATGAAAGCATCAGTTTTTGATTTAGTTTTTGTAGCAGTTGTGTTTGTGTTGCAAGAATGCAAATTAAGGCTGTTTGCTAACTTCTGACACCATTTGCGTTCTCTAGATCAACTTGCATTTGAAGAAAAATACCATGTAATAATACCTGTGCATACTAGCACATCTGCAAATAAACATTAAGAGGCTCAAAGAAAATTGCTTACACTTCACTAAGTGTATGAAACTCCTTAAAAACAACAGTGGGAGCTGTGCACATGTATTTGACTGCATTCCTAAATTTTGCTTGTGGGCATGAAAGAAGTTCAAACGATAAAGATAAAAAAAATCAGTGGTTTTGTCTTTTGTAGCATCATTTTTGGTTTTGGGTTGGTTTGGTTTTTTGGTTTGTTTCTTGTTTTTTAATATTGAGTTGTTTTTCTGGATGGTGCTTTCTCTGATTTCATCAGTTTATAGCTGTCAAAGAATGCCCCAAATGCCAAATTTTGAGTAGTCTTCACTTTTGAACCATCACTGAAATGAATTCCATAATAAGAATTTGCACTAGCTCAGGAGATTTCCTGAGATTCCCTGCGGTTCTCTGCTCTGAAAATCAACAAAACCAGGACTCAGATAGGTAGCTAAAATATATTATTTGACAGAGCAAACCCTGTGCTAGTGAGAAATTGCTTATGGAAGCAGCTGAAGAAATGAAAAGTAATTATATACTGCAAAAGAAGGAATAGTTCCAAAAATAACTTTCTGCTCTGCAGTCTTCTGTGACAGCCTCTTTGGGTCTTGTCATGTTTTGCAGAAACCACTCTACATCTCCTCCATCATTTAGACTGGCACTTATAAAACCGGATCTGCAAGGCTGGAGATGAGATGCCTGGTTTTGCAGACCACTCAGTTCCTGTACCTGAGGAGCCACTGCTCCTTACACCATAAGATGACTTTGAAGAAGAGAAGGAATTCCCAGAAATGCTTAAAACTATGGTGCACTGACTCTGAAAATGAGCTTATAACTTTCTTCTTCTACAGTAGTTTAAAATCTTCGTCTGCTTTGTAAGAAAGGTGATGAGATGATCCTTGTGGCTCATGCACCACAGTTTGCGTAATTCCCTTACTACATTATCCAGTAAGCAAATACTAAAGTACAAGTCAAATTTGGGGAAGTTGTGAAATTCTAGATTGAAGGCTTGCTTTGCAAAATAAATTCAGATACTTTGAATTTATGCAGCATGTTACTGCCTTGAACCCCATGCTCCTTTCTCCAATGGGAGCCTCTGTTCATTCCATGTACGGATAACTATGGAACATGACTTTTAGCTTTCTAGAATAGGGTTTTTAATGCCCAATCAAATAACTAACAAAACCAAACCCCCCCTCCAAACTGAATACACAGAAATTCAGTCATACGATATGTGTGGACTTATTTCTACGGTCTGCCAACATGAATGTATCCTCATTTGTCTTCCAGCCATTGAAAAATCCATTAATATTCTGAGTGCCTCGGTGATGGCGGACCCTCACAAGGCATAATCATGCAATGCAGCTCCCAGTTGCTCGCTCAGCTCACACTTCTGTGAAGGATCTCAGATGACTGGCCCTCAGGATAGGCCCATATGGTGTGGTATGACACGTGTTCTGTTTATTCCAGCCTGGCTGAGGAAAACAGTACAGAAGGGGAATTGTAAGAAAGTAATTCAGAACAAGTGTCTCTGGTTTGGGGTTTCAGAGGAGCATTCTGTGCTGCATGTCCTGCTCTGGTCCCTCCTCCCATCACTGCAGGATCCTGCCCTGGTCCCCATCACCCCTCTGCCTCCAACCTATTTGCTGCCATCCCACCTGGCCTCCAGTTCCCTGCTTCCGGACCTTCTCTAATTTTTTTTGCTCTCTCAAAACCCAGCTATTTCATCTGCTCTGCTAATAAATTATCTTTAATTATCTTTCCCTGGATACTTTCCCTGATCTTCCCTATTCCCAAATAGCTTTTTCTGTGCTGTGAGGACTTGGTTACCTCTTCTCTGAAGTGCATGGAAGGTGTCTTGGGGACCACAGAGAGCAGCCCTTAACACCCTGAGTCCTTGGGACTTCCTTCCCCTGATGGATCCCTTCTGAGACTGTCTCCACTCTTTAACCAGGACTTACATAATTTTATGTCAAATAAGATTTGCTTTGAAGCCTTGCAATTTTGATTGACCTTTGAGTTCTCACAGGAGTAATGTCATTTCCAACACCTCTGTAGCCCCTTTCATGCTAATTTTCAAAACCCTCATTTAGATCTTAACAACAAAACAGATGAGAATAATGCATGGCCGAAGTGTTACAGATTTTTCTCATGCTCATGGGAATAAATACTCTTGTGGTCAGATTTATGAATCTGAAGGCTTAATTGACTTATGCCTAATCATGCCTGATACTCTGTAGTAGCCGATGGTGCAAGCTTTGGTTGCTGCAGTGGTAATAGAAACCTGTTGGGGAAGTGATTTCTCAGACCACTTGAAGCCAATTGCACCCACCTCACTGGTAGTACCCTTGTTCTGGGAACAGAGAAAAAACATTTGATCTGAAATTTTAACTTTAAACAGGCATCTGGGTCAGAAAACCTCTGACTCAACAGCAAAATTATAAGCAACTGAATCTGGAGCCTGATAAAAGATCCTAACTGCAGGCATTGCTCACACTTCAGCTTATATTTTGCATCCCTAACCTCCCTGTGCAGCTTCTGGGTATATTGTTCAGTGTTTGGTGCTTACAACTTCTGTGTGGTGTGAGTTGTGAAAAGCTGCTCGTCTGAGCGGCTATGGTGGTAGAGATTTCTACAGTGCTCTCTATGAAGGTTTGTGTATTATAGTGTTTGTTGCAATTTGAAAGCACTTTAGGGCCCTGAGCCTCGGCAAAGCTCAGTTAAGGATGTCAACATTCAGGTTTTGTAATAGCACCTAAGAAATGGCAAATCATTCATACTGTTTAGCTAATACATCCTGTTCTGCTGCTGCTGGAAATGTAAAAAAGTTACAAAAGCAGCCAAAACAATAGCAACACAATGTTTCCTACCAAGAATAACATAGATTGAAGTAGTGATTTTCTTGTTCAGGGAGTCAAACTGTAGTATGCTGCCAATAGTAATATATTGGTCCGTGTGGTACTCTAAGCAAATTCAGCACTAATATTAGGAAGGGCAGAAAAGTGTGTGAAGGAGGAATGTGATTGTTTTTTCCTTCTCCCTTACTTATAAGGGGATAGCATAGGATTCCCTTTACACTTCTGGGAATATGCATGTTGGTGTAGCTTTCTAAAATACCTGCAATCTGATGCCTAAAAATACACTGCTGTATGTATTTTCCCCTGATTCACACTTTAAAAATCTTGGTTTTTCTTTAAGTCACACATAACTTGAAAACTTTCATATTTAATAAGGTGTGCTTGCAACTACTGCTGTCTTATGAATGCATGGATTTGTCCAGCTTCCAGAGGAGAAGCTTAGTGCCCCAGAGGCAGTGTGGAGCTGGGGGTGGCTGTCCATCTGCTGATCACACTCCAGGCTTGAAGTTTGGAATTTCTTTTCGTAGAAAAATTTCTTCATTGTACAATCTCTTAGAGAATTATAAGGTCCTAGTCTTGTGATAGCTAATACTGCTAGACATTTTTTCAGGCATGAGAAAAAATTATAGGGCCTGGAATAGATTCAAATCCCTAATCACAATAATTAGTTAAAATAAATTATTTGCTTCAACATGGATTTCTACTAGCGTAAATTAGGTCTGAATCCAGCTATATTTCTTTCTAGCAGAGTCTGCAGAATGCTGGAGCCTGAAAATTATGATATCTCTCTGTGTTGAGGCTAGTTTTTTGTGATGATCTCCCTGTAATTTTCTTTGGTTGAGGGACATCTGTTATCTCCTCAGTGCATTAGTGATTCTTTTAGCAGTGTTTAAATCAAGGGGAATTTGAGTGCAGAATGTGCTTTGAGTGCATCCACCACCTCCTTAATTCCTTAAAAATATCCTATATACTCATTGATATTTATTACAAAGGTCTTTATTATGGCAAACATAAGCCTCTTTTCTTCATAAGACTTTCATCACACTTTACTTATTTTCATTTAAAAAAAGAGAAAAAATGAGGCTCATGATATTTTTCTTCACTAATTCACTCACTAAATCCCTAAGACAGCTATTTCACTCCATTTGGACAGCACCCCCCATACTGATCTTTCAAACAACCTGCACGAAAATCTTAGTGCTCTCTCTTCCTCCCCTTCAGCTAGAAATGCCTGAACAGACTAAGGGTTTGATAATTTGGGTGTGGATTTTATGTCTTATTTTAATTTTGCTCCACTGGAGGTCAAGGTTGGATGCTCCACAATATCCATGAAATATCAGAAAATTTACTGCAGCCGATGTGGGTTGTGAAGTCTGCATTCTGTCTGTGCAGATTTCTCTAGTCCTCACAGTCTTCCTCCAAACTGACTGCTGTTCTGCAGAACAGCCTGGTAATGTCATCCGCACCCTTTTTTGCCACTTTTTCCAAGTGGGGAGGTTGAGTAAATTATTTAACCTGCCTGGGGTTCAGCATCCTCTGCCAAAATTCCACTCATACCAATACCATGTTCACAAAGAAAATCACCACTCTCATTATTTATTATTCATACTTAATTAAAAAAAAATCTGATATACTCAATAAAAACTTGAGAACTCTGAGTGTTTTTTGATGAATGATAAGAAAAAGTGGTAATGATAAGAAAAAGTGGTAATGATAAGAAAAAGTGGTAAAAACTGAAATTAAGAAAAGTTGAAAAATATACAGCTTTAAAACTGGTTTTTGATTTTTTTTCCCCTGTGGTAATAGAATTGTGCTACTCTTGCCCCTGTAGTGTTAATTGTTGTCTAGGACTTTAAATTTCTGTCATTAGGAAAATTCAGGAGGCAACATACTTGTGCATTTATGAGAAATATAAAAAGAAGGGATCCAACTGTGAGTGCATCTCCCACTGAGCCAAAATTTACTGTGTTCTCTCTTTTCAAATTGGTCTTTTTGCAACATCAAGGAAAAATGGCAAAGGAAATGAAAGTAGCTATATTTAATACAGTCTTCATTGGAATCCAAAGAAAAAAACCTCTTCTTCCTTAAATTAATTCAGGACAGATAAACAGTGCTAACAGAGCAATTAACACAAACAAACCAACTTGCAATTTAGCTACTGTGTAGCACACTCAGTGTCAGTGTTAATTAGTTGGGACAAAACTGCATCTTTGTCACAGGATAGTAGATCTTAGAGTTTTCGTATTTAAAAAATTCTATCCTGGCACACTAATTACAGGATTCTCTGTGTCAGCAAGCCAATGGATGGCAGGAGAGCAAAGGACTTCAAATGTGCTGAAGATTGGACAACTGGAAAATACAAAACATCATTTGGATGGAAAACTAGTAAAAGCTGGTGAGGAGAAACCTGAGGCTCTCATGAATTTTGTATTGGAGTAAAAGTTTTGTGTTAGAACATGGAACATATTGATGAAACAAGCTGGACTTCTGGTTCTCAGAGAGGATGGAGTTTCCTGCAGTGAGTACACACACACATTGTGACATCGTTTGTTTTACAATTAGTGGAAAGATTTATCTACAGGAATGAACATATTTCATGCTGTTTGACAAGGAGAAATAAGAGGTTACAAAGTTCTTTCCTAAAAGAGAACTGATCTGGAGACTAACATCAGTTCTGGATAGATGGCTATTAAAAAATGCAGAGAATTATCACAATGTGAGTTCTTGCTGCTTGATTAAAAATGATTGAAGAAATTATTTGTGATTGAAGTAATCCCTTGGGACTTTCCACAATAGATTTCTGCAATTCTTCTTGTGCTATTCCATCTCTCCCTTCCCTTTCCTTATACTTAGGAAGGAAAATAAAACAGAAACTATGTGGTGAGAGTAGGATGCAAAGGAATCTGAAACAAGAAGAAAAAGTAGATTTAGCAATAGCATCAACTGACTTATATTTTCAGTAGGTGGATTGAATAACTTTACAGTTTAACTCAACTATCATGCACTCTGAAGTGCTGCTTATCCCCAGTTGGCCACAAAATAAGTAGCCACACTTTTAAACAATTTGACAACTGCACACAGTTGCAAAACCCAAAGATCATAGGAAAAAAAAAAAAAGCCCAAACAATTAGAGATAAAAGGTCAATGCAGCATGAAAGGACTTTTTCAACTGGCATATGCCATGTATGCAATAAACTCATTGGCTCACCTTAACATACATACTGACTTGCTCATTCCTTTCTAACATATATCAGTTAAAATCTGACTGTGTGTGCAGCACTGGGAATAGCAAGGGAAGAAGTTGATGTGCCATTTCAAAAGTTTCATATGTAACTTGAGATCTTGCATAACATACTGAGCATATCCTCCAGCTCTGCAGATTTCCAGCATCATAGTCCTGTAATATCTGATGCAATATTTGATTCCTTGTAAAGCTGAAATCATGAGCTTGTGATCAGTTGTTGTGCATCACTTCATCATTGTAGAACACATGAAAGAAAATGTTTGGTTGTATTTCGAGGTCATCTAGAAATATTGTAGAGTTGTCTTTTTAGACCTGTGGGATGTACTAATGTTGTGGAGTTGATTGGATCACTGCAGATTTAGCCCTGTATTTGTTTACAGGTCCTTCTTGAACAAATCTTGGTTTTTTCCATCTACAGCTGATAGAAAAATCATTCTGACCATCTATTTGCTAGGCGGTGTGAAAAGAGCATTTCATTTCATAAGCTTTACATGAGTACTAGTTTCAGCTATTCTTTTTTTGAAGAGAATAATATGTTTTAATCATAACATCTACATGCTCACCTAAGTAACCCACAAAAATAGATTGATTTTGTTTTTCCAATTAGAAAGTTTATTTAGTGTACAATGAGCTCCAGTAGATGATAAGGATTGAATAAAAGTCTTCAAATACAATAAAATTTATGAATATTATGATTTAAAACTGTAAAGATACAGAATGGTGAGCCTTGTGGATTAAATTTTGATCCTCATTTAAATAATTCTATATCCTTTTGTGCTAACTGGCTGTAGGAAATGGTCCATCCTGAGCAGTTTTAGCACTTAGTGTTCTACCTTTCTGACTTCATCCACAGTTCAAAGTAAGCTCTTTATTTTAAATCAGTTTCAGTAGATTTCTACCTACCAAGCCTTAGGACTGATACATTATCCAAAACTTACTCTACTTTGATGTCTTTGCTTTTTCAGGCTTTGTTTTATATTTTACATAGGTGATCTCCTGGTTGCATCTCTCCTTAAATATACTGGTCACACTTTCAATGTCTTTTCCCTGGAACGTACATGAAGCAATGTTGCTCTTTCTGCAACTTTGTGGCTTCTCTGTGCTTCCTTCTGCTTTTCTTCTGTTGTATTCATGCTTCCTTGCCTAATATCACCCTTTTCAAAGCTGTACAGTTAAAGAAATGATATTTTCAATATCTGAAATCTATTGATAAGATCAAACTCATCCCCCCAGAAAATCATATTGAGTAACTTTATGTGTTTAGGTGATAGGGGAGAGTAGGAATGATGGCTGCAGTCTGTCTCTCTCTTATACTGCTCAGTCATTTCCAACTCAGTGTCTGCTCTGTGCCCTAAGAAGCAGCAAGCTCATCTGTCTGTCCACAGCAGAAACACTCAGATTCCTGGGTTCCTCTGCATGAAGGAGCATTAAATCTTGCTGCAGAAGGACTAGAAGATAGTGGTAAATTGTGAGTGCTGTATTGATATCTGACAGAAGCTGCTGTGGTTGCCAAAACAATTTGCCAATTGTTTTTTAATTAAACTTTGCTGTAGCCTTTTGCATCCATGAGAGAGCAATGTGTGCGTCTATTGTCACCAGCTAACTCTTGGTATGTGTCACTCAGAGAAATCCTCATACTTCCTTCCCTTTTGAAAAAGCCTTCTGCTAGGAAAGTCATGAGCATCCCAAAACACAGGCAAGCAGAGTCAGAAAACTTCAGTGGGAAGGAGATGGGAGAGGAGCACTGCTGCAGGAAAGGTGATGGCTAGTTTGGCTCAGCAGGGCTCTGGACTGAGGAGTGTGTGGATTTGGAGCTCCTGCACCAGGGGTGGCTAGAGAAACACAGAGGCCTCAAGAGAAAATATTCCTTGCTGGTGCATGTAATTTTCTTTATACACTTGGATTCTATTAAGCATTTTGCCACCTAAAGAGCAATGATTGCAAACAACATGTAGGACTAGGGACCATATGTTCAGTGCACTGATCCATCAGACAGTACAGCAGCCCTTCCTTCCCTAGGCAGGAAAAAACAATAAGGTATTTACAAACTGCAGTTGTAAAAACTGCTGGGACGCTTATAGGATCTATGCTTTTGCTATGAACATGAGGCAATCCCTGTTGTCTGGTGATTTCATAAGCACCAGATTAATAGTTCATTCTACAGTCAAACTTCCCAAGAGAGAACAAATTACAATAACAAAATCAGTATTATAAGGAAAAGATGCTAGTGCTATGTATTCATAGAATAATTAAGTTGGAGGGGATCTCTGGAGGCTATCTAGTCAAAGATCCTGCTTAAAGTTAGATCAGGCTGTTGGTGAGTCTGTACAACTGACTTTCAAGTAGCATCAAAGACAGATTTACTCTGCTTTCATTAATAACTGCAAGAGTATGTCTTTGTGTGGATCATGAGAAAAACTAATTTTCTGCAAACATCTGCCTATAAATCAACTAATAAATTTTAAGATTAGTATATTTTCACTCAATCTCCATGTCTGAATAAATACAATCATGAAATAAATGAAACCATGTTGCTCAGAAAGGTGAATAACACATTACAGTTTGAACCATGTGAAGGCTGAAGATTCTTTTGGTGCTACAAGTGTGAAAGAGAATCAAAATCATAAAGCAGACCCAGGACAGGAAGGCAGACTCAGTTCTGAGGTTGAGACTGCAAATATTCAGCAATCTATCAAACCACTCAACCCCAGGCAGCGACATGCGAGAACTAAATTGTGTTGATTTGCTTTGGTAGGGTTTTCATGCACTCTCTGCTCAGAGGATAGCAGCAACAATATTACCTCATAAAATGTATCATAAGAACCATTGTCAATATTGCAGCAAAAGTTTAGAGACCTGCCAGCATGAAAGGAAATGTGGTATTTATTAATTTCAAGCTGGATAAGGATATGGAGCCAGCAGCTGAGATATTACTTCTGAAAGAAAATGCACGAACAGTGGAGGGTGAAGAGGTAAAACTCATGTTTGCTGAGGTGACCTAACCTCCATAAAGAAATATATGAATTATATTTAGCAGTAAATAAGCTCAAGCAGATGCAATTTTTAGTACTATCTGGAAATAAAAGGCCCATTATAAGTTTAAGAATATACAAAATCCTTCCTTTCATTTGAGGGTGTGCTCACTGGAAAGGGATCTAAAGCAGAGATGAGAAAAATTTTAAAATATCTTGAATACAAAAACTCTCAACAGAATATGAAAGAATACACAGGAAATGTTATACATTTCTGATGTTTTTAGACAGTTCACCTTAAGGTAAATACAGGAAAAGCTTAGTAAGTTGCTTTCTATGGAAATCATAGAGCTAGAGGGAGGAAAAAAAAGATGTGGTGATGCTTTTATTGATCTCTGTATTAGCATTAGCTGAGTCCTCCGCTTGAAAGTAAACCTTAGTCTAAAAAAGAGAAAAAAAAATTAGGCTGCATATGCTCAGAGATGTATCAATAGAAGAAAAAGTTTTTCTTTTTTTTTTTCCTTTTTCTTTGTTGAAGAACCAGGTGGCCTCTGACAGTTTCCATTCAGGCAATCAAATATATTTTAACGTACTGTCAATATTTTTTTGTGGGGGCACATCTTCTGCAGACAGTGCTTTTTAGGTGGATATTACTCAAGATATACCACAAGATGATGTCAGAAGTGCATACAGCAGACATTAAAACTCTGCTCCAAAATATATTGGATATTTGTATAAAAATAAAGGGGAGAAATTCCAACAGGAGAAATGAAAATGTAATTTAACAATCAGGATATTTTTGCTGGAAGTCTGTGTCTATACTGAGATTTCTTGCAAGGTGGAGAAAGAGGAGGGATTTGGATCTGGCACTTTTACATCAATGGTGAACAAGAGAGCAACAACACGCCCAGTATGGGGGAAAATGCTGTTCTGCTGTGGTTGTTTTTGTTGTTGTTGTTATTATTATATTGTGAAGCCAAATGTGGTTGATGCTTTCTGAGAGTTTGATGGTTCATTTCCATTGGACCATCAAGTGGAAGGGGTGGGAATGGAGTTGTGTGGGTTAGTGAGGGGCACATGCTGGCATCACACACATCAGCAGGGGGGATGGATGCCTCCACAATTAGCTAAAAATTCAAGCCAGAGACAAAATTTCGGATGAACTACCACACCCTTTTTTTGGGTCTAAATCAAAATGTGCCAAAATTTCCTCCAGATGGAAAATTAGATGGGCAAGAGGAGGTTAATTTAGGATAGGTTAGACAAGGAGTAAATGTGTGCACTTCCTATCAATCCTGCAGGTTCACAGGAGGTTTTTCAGAGTGCCCAAACCTAATTTAAGCTTGTGATGAAAAACTGCCACTTTTCTTATTTATAGAGCAGGTTTTTCAGTTCCAGGATTTGAGCTATTGGGAAATTCCTCTCTTAGCCTACAAATTGTAGCCACAAGCTGTGCCCACTCTCACTCACAAGCTTGAGGAAATAAGAGGAACAGAGGGTGAAAAAACCAAATCCGGTGAAGCCAAGAAAAGTACCTCTGTCTTACTCAGTACAGACTGCTGCTTTTCCCAGGTTGTTTGTATTGGTGGGGCTGCCTCATGAACAGTAGTACGAAGCTTCAGTGCAGCCCAGCTGCATGATGAGTTGGAACTACATGCCCACATTGTGGGAGGTCAGCCTGCAGCTGGACAGTAAGTCCAGTGGGCTCTGGGGTGTCAGATGTTTCCTGTGTGTCCATGGAGCAGCTCTGGGCAGCTGCACAGCCTCTGCAGAAGTAAGTGCATCTTTGAGAAGCATCCTGATATTCCAGAGGAAAACAAAGAGGTTTTGTAAGTGAGGGTGGAAAGCAGAAGGCACAGATGTGCCAATGGTGACAACACAAAAGACATTGGCTGACCATTTCGGTCAGACTCTTCTAGGGATGGCAGGTATCTTGTAGAGCAAGATATGAAAAGAAACATATATAATTTCTATTAATCCTGCTGTTAACTTCATTGGAATTAGTCATTTGGGGAGGGGACACCATGAGATAGGGCTTATTTATTTGGTATCCTTGAACTTTACAGTGCAAGATGAGAAAGGTGGGATTTAGACATGAAACACTCTTACAGTGTCTAAAATGTCCTTATATTATCTGAGTGTGTCAGTGCCTGCTTGCCACAGTGATGTCCACTTCAGTTGCCAAGCCTGCCTTAAGTGAGTTACAGTTTTAGAGGACATGAATGTCAAAGTGTTTTGGGGACACCAGACTGTGCAATCCTTTTGCAGAAGGCTTGGGAAGCTGGTGCCTCCAGATGGAGGGGCTGTTTTCCCTGTTGTGCTGGTGATTTATCACCCTCCCTTGCCTCTTCAACACCATTTAGTAATGAACACTTAGTGTGGCCACTGTGCAGAGCAGATTACAATTTCTATGGATTCAAAAGATCAAACTTATATGATAGTTCATTTAAATACTTAAATTGTTCAATACATGGTGTAGGAGTAGTTGCTGTCCAGTTCTGTGGACTTCACTGTTTCATCAGGAAAGAAACCTGCAGATTTGGAACTTCCAGTCAGATGTTATAAATGGGATAAATGTTTTTTGAAAATTTTTTTACAAAGGCCTAAAAAGAAAAATCCATTTAAAATAGAATATCTATCTTTATTTGTCATATGTTGTCATTCATAGAATAGCTTTCATTATGTCTGTTACTTTTACTTGTCAATAAGTAAGAAAATATAATAATAACATCCCTAATGAGTCATGATTAAAAACTTAACCATTTATTAAAGAAGGTTATTTATGCTCAAGATTTCAGAAGCAGTGAAGGGTTAACATGTGGGACTTTTCACAAGGGAAATGCTGAAACTGGATGTACACATTGAGTCCCCTGGCATTGATTCATACATTGTGTGGCTGTAATGGCTGAAGGCACTAAATATCCTCTATATTTTTTGATTGATTTTGTGATAATGCAGCTGCATATTAGGTGTGCTGACAACCTGGGGTGAAATAGTAAAGGAAAGCATGGTAGTATTGTTATTTTACCCTATGACTCCTTTGCAATGTTAAGTCCTTTAAAACCTGTCTTCCTGGAAAAGAAAGGAAGCTCACCTCATTCCTCAGTGCAATGAAGGATGCATACTGTTAGAAATAAGAATTTCTCTAAATCTGTGCATGTTCAGTCAGTACTTAGAGAAAGGAAGAAATGACTATCATTAACTCTTGCCCCCCAGCTTCGTATTAATGTATTTTTAAAGCTGTAAAATTTCTGCTTCTGGGAGATGGTTTGAGAAGGAACAGGTAAATCAAGTTTAAAATAAGTTCTTGCTCTGAGTAAGGGAACCTGTAAGACTGTTGAATTGGTGATTACTAATGGGACTTATAGAGAAACAGTAGAAAACAGGGGAAAAATGTGTCAAAAATTACTGGTATTGCAGTTGTATATCTCATTCCTGACTCCCATAGCAGCTGGCATGCATTTATAAAAGAACTGAGTGATCTGCTGTCAAATACTGTTCCATCTTGCTCACCAGTGGTCATTTTTTATGATATTAATAAACAATAACCTTGTTATTCAAACACTTATCTATCTAGCTCAGTATTTTGCCTCCAGTAACGGGAGGTACCAGATGTGTTACAGAAATACAAAGTTTCCAGTTATTTAATATTCTGAGTATACAGAAAGTTTCTTTTTTGTCTCCTTGAATGAGGAGCAGTTTTGTACCTTGAAGGAAGAATGAGGAGACATATCCCACCAAAGCTTTTGGCATTATGATACCTCTGGGTATTTTCTTCATCAGTTCAAATGCATAATCATTTGGGGGATTTAGGAAAGCTGTTGACATGGAGGAATGTTGTGAAATAAGTTGGCTACAGGCTATTCGTGCTTTGCCTGGAGAGAGCGTTCCTCATCTGCCTTTCAGTATTAGGAGATTCCCTCTTCTCTTGTGTTAGGAGAGAAGACAACAGAAACATGAGGAATCATTTTAGATGTTGTGTAGGAGAGAAACATGCATGGTAATCAGTGGGAAACATCAGAATGGCTCATAATCAACGCCAAAGCCCTGCTGCTGCGAACCGCAGGCTCAAGCCTATGCCCATGTGCATCTTTATGAAGCATCCTGATATTCCAGGGGAAAACAAAGAGGTTTTGTAAGTGAGGGTGGAAAGCAGAAGGCACAGATGTGCCAATGGTGACAACACAAAAGACATTGGCTGAAAGATTTGTATGCTGGGCATAGCATGGTCCTGGCCTTTCTAATCTTCCTTTAGTTTTCTTCTTCACAAATGCTGACTTTTACAGAAAAATACTGGGAAAGACAAAGAAAGAACTATGTTAAACAGACAGCATGTGGCAAGCATGTCATCACTGAAACCCTGGAGGAATATAATAATTTAGGCCATAAATCAGGCCAATGATTTTTAGGACTACACTAATGCTTTTTGCTTGGATCTGAATTCCAATGTGTCTGAAGTTGGTTTCCTCTGTGTTTTATTCACAATCACTAATACAAAAAGGCCTTCAAGAAACTATTTTTGAGTATTGTTCACATTCAGAACCCGATTATGAATTACAAGCAGACACCAGATGGGTGGAATACTCCAGTACATTTCAGTATTCACATGAGAAGTAAGATTTAAATCCAGTGAGAAGTGAGTCAAAACAGGCCTAGCAGTCCACTTATCCTGCCTGGTCTCAGATATCATTGCTGTTCTCCTTAGTGCTGTTACAAGACAGAACTTTTTCTCTGGATGTACATCAGCAACACAGTTCCCCCCAAAAAACTTCTCTGTGATGGGCAGATTGTCATTCTCAAGTCCTTTGTGTGAATGGCACATTGGTGCTGCATTCCTGGGGCTCAGCTGGGCAGCTTCCACAGCCTCCTGTGTCCCAAATCTCCAAAACAATTTGTGTACACGACCCCACTGGCCCAGCTTCTGGCATTGCTGTGGGAGGATACCAAAGAGATGTATAACAGAATGGGAAAGACATTCACCTCACAAAATGGTGGGGGGGAATACAGCAGAAAAAATAATTTCCTCCTTAACAAAAACAGCATGAGCTGTTTAGATGCATTCAAAAGGCTTCTAAGAGTTTGCAGTGGCCCTGAACCTTGCAGTTGAGGGTGGGTGGGATTGCAAACAACCAAAAATTACAAATTTAATAGCTCTAGTAATCATTATCTGAATATGGAGGGGAAAAAAAGGAAAACTTTGAACAAAATTATCTGACTCCAAAAGCATGTAACATATGTTACTTATAAGAGGAAAAGAAAGGGGCATAAAACAGCCACTGGTGAGAACTTGGACAGTCTCTAGCATCTAAAAGGAAATGGAACAAAGAAATGGTGCCAAAACTCTAAGTCAGAGCCTCAAAGCAAATATTTTTGTCTGAAAATACATATTGCTAATATCCCAAAATTGCTAATTATCTTCTCTTTCTCAATCTGCTACTAGTCTGGCTGTGCAGATAAACCCACTATTGACTCGCATCTCCAACATGATTTTCTGCGAGCTATCTTGGGTGTGGGGTTTTCTCATGGACACCATGGGGAGCTAAGTAGCTGAGGCAGCATGTGAAATACTACTTGAAACTTTTTCAGACATTATTGAATACATTTTGGGACTGAGTTAGGGCTTAAAATGATACTGCATCCATATCACTGTGCTGTCCTGGAGAGGGAATCCATGCCTTCTCTTACAGAAGACCCTGCAGGCCTTAGTAAGTCTGCAATCTTCTGTGTGCTATCAGAAACCCCTGTCATGCTTTATATTATGAAGAGGAAAGGAGAAAACAGCATTGAAGACCAGAATTCCTTGCTCTAGTCATGTTATCCCTCTGTTGTCAGTCCAGAAGGACCAGTCCATCAAAATCAGCCTGAAGGAAATTTGGGAGTTTTTCTGTGCATCCGTTGCTGCCTCATGTTGGAAGAACATCACTTGTCCACATGACAAGGATGGAACAGATGTTTTCTCTTTCAGTGCTGCCTTGACAGTGTGATTCTGATCATACACAGCACATCCAGAGAGGTGTGTGTGTGCACTAGAAAGCAGTGGGATTACAGAGGGAACATTGATGGAGGAAAACTGAGCCCAGGAGGCTTTAGGGCACAGCATCATTTTCTGGGCTGCGGTGGCCACCTGACAGAAACATGAGAAATACAATTGGTCCTTTCTTGTTGTTTAATTGGGATCCAACCATGTTAGCAGATGTTATACACACACAGACACAGTCACAGACACAAACACATGCACAAATGGATCTCTCTGGTAGCCTAGCCCTATGGTGTCCCCCACCTCACAGACTACAGGATTGCCTAACAGCTGACTCAGGATATGGTCCCTCCCGAAGTCAGTTCTCAGGCTTCTGACAGATTTGCATGGACTGAAGACCACCCTCACCCAGGGTGATATTGAAGAATGGAGTGTTACAATTGTGGAGTGCAGTGGACAGGCACAGGACTTGGTGGCATTTATCTGCCCTCCTTTGCTCTCCTTTTTCCAATTATTTGTTCTTCCTTATATACACTGATGCTTGTATTTCCCCTTCCCTTAAATATTTCATAGGAAGTTTATCATATTACCACAGTTTCCCCAAAAATCCCATAGTAGGTTTGCTTATGCCTTTGAGACCCACGGTAATCTTGCTTCCCCCTCCTTATCAGTTAAAGAGTTTCAGTGGAACTTGTCAAAGCTTTGTTCCAGCTGATGCCTTCAGGAGTCTGACCTGGAACAGAAACTAGACAGAGCAAAAGGATAAAGTGAGTATTTATTAAAATGTCTCACTGGGTACACTTGGGCTGCACAAGAGTCCAGCCAGACCACACCCAAGATGCACCCAAGATGGTCACAAAATGGATGACTGATCACAAGGTCTCATACTTTTAAAAATTCTGGTTCATTAGCATATTAGAATCAATTGTCCATCCATAACTTCAGGTTATGAAGCTCCATCCTTCTTGGTTTTCTTCTCACTTCACTGTTGTTTTGGTCCTTGGGCCTGAAAGTTGTCCTTGGTATCAAACTGGAGAAGGAATTGTTTTGTCTATCTACTCTGTGAAGAGAACTTAGTAGCACTTAATATGAAACCTAAAACTACCCACCAAAACAGTACAGAGACTAAAAAATATAAAAGCTAAAACTTAAGGCATCACAACAATGTCCTATCAATAATCAATGTAAGAGCTCTGGTCTTTGGTATAAGAATCAATTTTTATTCTGCTCTTTTTGGATTCTGTGTCTGGGTTTTTAACATATTCCTTCTCTTCCTGTCTCTTGTCCCAGCATTTTATGCTTAACAGCCCTGAACTCAATATCCTCACAAAGCATATAGCTTTTCAGTCCTCACAAGAATATCTTGCAGTCTTCTCTAACAGATCTTCAGAGCGTCTTGTGGAGCTGGGGTGGGACAGGAAATGGCTGTGCCTAATTTTGCTCTTATGTGAATTTTTGACTAAAAATATATATTGTCTCTATAGCAGCAAAATAACTTTCAATATCAAGAAACCAAGTTAATGGAGGGAAAGGAAACTAAACATAAGCTTTGTATTAGGGCTCATTAAATTACAAATTATTGAACAACTTGAAATAGGATTAAAATGTGAGTTCTCTGGTCTATTTTTAAGCTGTTCTACTATTATGGTCTTTTTATTATACAAAAGTTAAGTTAGTAATTTATAAAATCATCTAAATGCACCTTTTTCACCTTCTGTTCTCAGATTTGGCAGTGAAAAATTGTTCTGATTGTGGTTTCTTGAAGTGCAATTACTTTGTCAAAGGAAAATATAACTAGAACTGATATTTGAAATGCACTATAATTGTACTTAAGCCATTTGATAATTTGCTCACGTACTGGATGTTTTATTAATTTAACAACAGCTAACAATACTGAAGTTGGATAATCATCCAACAGTTTCTCTTTCCCATTTAAAAGAAAACATAATTTGCTTTAGCCTTCCATCTACTCCTAAAGAGAAGCAGTGGACACCCACTTTCTGTGAGTAGTTTCATTTACTTCAAAATGAATTGTTCACAGTAGTACTCTTGTTGATAGCCTGGCTGGATCAGGTTCTGTTTGAATGATTGAACTTATTTGACTCCTCTAAGATTTTAGAGAAGTGTAATATGAACAACCAGGTGGGGGCTGAGAGTTGAGTCTTAGTGTCAGCTTTGTCCCACAAACAAATACACGCTCTTCAGGTTTACCTTCTTGTAACACAAAGTTGTTAGATGCTTACCAGCTTCTCTGTGTGGTGACAAGAACTCAGCAGATGGTTGCTTGGAAGCTGAAAATAGCTATTCTTATATTAGTTATTTTCTCTATTTGGAATGGACTCTCGATAATGCAAAATAAGGAATTCCCATGACTCATTTCTACATGTCAAAATACTACAAGCAGCATTTGCCTTTCCTTGTTAATAATGGACAACATCTGTCAGTCATCACTGGCTCACGCAGATTCATTAAAATCTTCCTTACTTGGTGAGGAGCTGCCTCCTCCTATGAAGTCAGTGATTTGTCCTTTGCAGTGACAGCAGCCTTGGGACAAGGAGGTGGTAGGTTGCACCAACTGCAATCATGGCAGTGGATATGTAGTATCCTGATGTGGGGAATTCAGATCTTTGCATCTCCTAATGCCTGCACTGTGACTAGAGTCAGATATAAGGAATGACAGTGTCACCCCTCCAGATGGACTCCAGTAAGGTCTTGGTTGTGGGCGCAACACACAGGAAGAACCAGGACATTTGGTGTTGCTCAGTGCTGCCCTGGGAAAATTTCCATTGTGGTGGAGGACCATATATCCATTTCTGGATCCAAGCTGAGCCTATTCAAAACCAGAAATCACATGTTCACCTTGGCAGCAGAAGGTCTGCAAACTGTGGACAGCTGCTATGTTAGCAGTCATGAGCAGAACCAGAACAGGCTTTGGGAGGGAGCTGAGCAGAAGCTCAGCAAGCAGTGGTGATGGGTGGTGAGGATGGATGAGCTGTTTCTGGTGCCCTGGTAAAAAGGGATATGACACAATGCAAGGCTGACACTCACAGGTCTGCAGTGTTTTGAAAGGGTGGTATTCAGTGTAGCAAGGAGTGAACCTTGGATGCTGCTGTTGTCAAAGTATTGAGAGAGGAGGCCCTCATGAGGGAGCTTGCAGCAAAGATGGGTGTTTGTGGGTGTAGTTGTGTCACCAAAAGGAAGGGATCAACATACAACACTTTCTTGTGCTCAGAACTACTACCAGTTAGTCTTCTTATCCTGAAGTGCTGTCTTTAAGAGAGACTATATATATATTCACCCAACTTTTCTAGAAGCACTCCTGAAAACTCCTGTAGAGAGTATGTAATTCGATGGCAGAAGCTGTCTCATGTGGAACTCATTAACCAAGAAGGAATTTTACTTTCTGCAAGTGTTCTTCCATTCAGCCCATAGGTAGAAAGCTATAGCCACATTCAAGAGCCTATGCCATGGAAATAATATTTATAGAACATTCACTAGAGCTCTTCCGGATGGTCTCTCAGCAGCTGATAAGACTCAGAAAATTCTGTAAAAATGGTAGGACTGAGGAGAGTTGTGGTCAGGGGATATTTATTTGTTTACCTTTTTTTTTTTTTTTTTTAAACCAGAAATTCCAGGTGTATTTTTGTGCTAATGTTCTTCAGAGAGGAAAAGCCAGTAACTCACTCCCTCAAGATAGTCTTTTTCTTTTTTGACACTCTGCATTATTTTGCTCTGTGAATTTTTTCAAAACACTTTTCATGGTCCCCATTAAAGTATCTTTGATTTGCTTGAGTCTCAGGGTATTTCAGCCTGTTATCACTCAGTCTAGTTTTCATTTCAGGCAGCTAAACAAAATTTAGTAACACTACAAATGTGTTTACTGTTTTGCTGATAAAGAGGTCTGGTCACACAGCCTCTTTGCCTTGAACAATATTAAATGTCAGCAGTGGAAAACCACTCACCTGAACACAAGATGCAGGAAAAAACATCTCTGTGAGCAGAGGGAGAGTAGACGATCTGGCCTTAATGTGCTGAAGTATGAGGGCCAGCAAATTAATGAGTCTGGTGTATCCATGTGAAAAAGTGCTGCTCCTCAGCTGAGAACCTATCCCAAAAATGTCAGGGGGTGCTCTGCATCTTACTGTTAGCTCAAACTACATGCTGCTCCTTGGGGAATTTTAAAATGGGACTGCAGCCCCAAGAAGTTTATGATGTTTTCCTGCACAGGTTGGGTTTTTTGTTTTTGTTTCATCCCTCAGTCTGTATTTTTTTTCTTTTTGCTCCCCCTCCTTTTTTTTAATTCTTTCTTTTACCACTTTTCTGTCATCCAAATCCCTCATTCCCCTTTATGTGCCACATTTCCATCTTTTCAGATCCCTTCCTGCTGTGTGATTAGCTGCTTGCTTTTAACTAGTGGTAGGTCCCTCAGCAAGACCTCTCAGGTCCCCAAGGCCCACTGGGATCAGACAGTTTCCTCTGATCTCTGGTAAAACCTGTTACTCTGTCTTATCAAACAAGAAGAAAAGAGGCAGTGAGGAGTCTCATGGGCTGATGGGTTGGTGTGCTCCTCTGGTCTCTAAACAGCCATTCCTATTTGGAAAAACAGTTCCTCAATATTCATGGTGCCACCTGTGTTCCCACAGCTCCCATAGCTATTGCTTTAACTAGTGCTGCGGTGCTTTTTTACTGAATAGGAGAGATTTCAAGATTAGGTTCCAGTAAGTTTCAAGAAATGAGGTTTTGCTTAGACAGAGAGCTCCATTAATAACTAGAGAAAAGGAAAAAACCTCACTTCAGTAGTTGTTTTTGGCTTTCATAACAGCCAGAGCAAATGGACAGAGGTGCTGTGGACAGGTGAAAACAAAAAAAATGAGACAGCAGACAAGGTAGGCTGTTGTCATCACTGCCCTGTGCACCAGTGTCATCACTTTTTGGTCCCATTTTGAAAAAATACTGTTTATTATTAAAAACCAAATTTAAATATTTTTATTTTCTTTTATTTTCCTTTTTGCAGCATAAATACAGTTAGTGTCCTAGGTAAAGTGAAGACTAAGAATTTGGAGAGATTTTTTGGGTTGTTTGAATCCCCTACTTGAATCTCTGTTCTCTGGTGGGCCCACAAGGGTTTCTCAGACACAGGATGAATGGCAGTCCATCAAGCTGACCTCTGATATTTTTTTCCTTCCTTCCCTTCTCCCTGGTTGATAGTTACCCAGCTGTACATGGATATAGGTTGTACCAAGCAGCATCAACTCCTGAGCAGTGCACTGCATTGCACAGCTGCCTTTCACACCTGGGGGCTTTGTCTGCCACACAGAGAATTTTGCACACAGATTTATCAGCCTTTCAGCTGGTACCTTGGCCTTCCTGTGGCTGGAAATAGCTCTCATCCATCTCCAAGTAACATGTTCAGTTAGGAATGCAGCACTGTTAATGAGGAATTATGGTATGCTTATAGTTAAATATGTAACATGCAAAGTAGTGTTATTTTAGTAATGATAATAATGGTGACAGTGTCTGGAAGGATGCAGATGAAGCACTGCAGTGATGCAGGCTGGTTTTCCTACATGATATGAAAACAACGTTTTTTGCTGTACTGTGAATTTAAAGGTTTGAAATCTGTTATAAAATGGTTTATTTTATCACCTTTTGATTGAAGCATAGTTTGGGTTTCTTGATCTTCAGGTAACTTGTAGTGTGGTAGGGATCTCTTGTGATTATAATGCACAATTTAAAAATTAGTACTACATAAGAGGATGACAATATGGAAAAAATAAACATATTTTTCCAAGTGATGTTATAAATTCTCACTGCATTGGAATGAGAAACAGAAAAGTGTTACTTTATCAGTTTCATTTCTGTCATATTTTGAATGATTTAAAAATATGCAAAGGCCCAGAGAGTTCACAACAGATTCTCTCTGTTCCAGACTTCATTATGGGCTTTGGCAAACATGTTTTACAGAATAAAGATGAGTCAAGTGCAGCCTTGGATCCCAAGGGTGACTTAATCGAAGTGAATTGATGTTATGTCATCTGTTTTTCCTATATAACCGTTTTTCCTCTTTTGGTTTCTTTATTTTCTGTATCTTTCTCATCCCTAGAACATACTTTTCTGTTTTTCTAGCATTAATTTCTCCTTAGCTTACTTTTTCTGTAGCTTCATTCTGCCATTTTATTTGTTTTCAGGATTTCTTCCCTTCAGTCTCTTTTTAGCCCCTTTCTTATTTGGATGTTGTTATTTTAGCGCCATAAAGACAGAATTTTAGAAAGTGTTTTACTGCGTGTTCTGCCATTTTGTTTTTTCAAGTTTTGAGTCTGACTCCAAGCCCCACACTATGTGATTGGTTTGTAGTTTCCCAATCTTCCTCCTTTCCTTTTCTGAAGACACGTATGATGTTTACATTAATTTTCAGCCATGATGAATAGTCTCTCTGCTTCAGCCTCCCAAACTATATGAATAAATTGATGGACCTCTAGCTGAAATGTTACTGAATCATCTATACAGATGCAGAGCAGTGTTAGAGTTGTAAGAGATAAAACCCAAAAGGGATGGTGACATAATCAAGAACAGATTTCTTCTCAATATCCATATCTCCTCCAAGCTTGCCCTGATTAACTGGCTTTACATGCAAGTCTAAATTGTGCATCTTCTAAGTAAATTTAAATAAATAAAACTCTCAAAAATAGTTTGAGATTATTTGATAAGGAGAAGCATAAATGATGATTTAGAGCTAACACAGCAAAGCAGGAAGGACAACAACTACTGGGTATTTGTGCAAAGGACAGCATGGTGGAATGGCTGTGAGGGAAGAAATTATTACTCTGTAAGAGAGCTGAAAATCATCTCCATTTTTGGATGTCAGCAGCTATTGTTCTAAGTCTCATCCATGGCAAAGAGAGCAAGCAGCTTTTGTTGAGATATTGGCTCATGAGCCTGTTATGGTGGCTGTTGTTTCTAGTTTAATGGCATTTATCTAATTATGAATTTCTTGTGTGTTAAACAGGGAAAATACAATATTTTTCCAGATTAGTTTTAATTCCTGGTGTTTAGACACAGACTTGTGAAGGGTATTTGAAAACCATGAACTAAAAAAAAACCAGCAAAAAAAATATCTTTATTTCAGCCATGACAAGAAGAATACTGTAGTTTCTCATAAGTTATGTTTGTCGCATCACTTGAACCTGGGAGCCAAACAAGAAGAGTATGCAGACAGGTTGATATTTGGGAATAAAAAAAGGTAAGTACCATACTCAATTTTATGCTAAAACTCTATGCTCATTATCTTTGTCTGAAAATATGTACATTAAACATATACACTGTAACTATTCTGATTTGTTGTTCTGTTGGACAATATTTTCTGTGTGATGGCGGAATGGAATGGGAAAATAGCCAGGAAATTTTTCTAGGAGATTAGATGAAACAAAGTCTTTTCTAGTTGAGAACATAGCTAGAAAATAATTTTTGTTTCCAGTTTTCAGTATAGGACACAAAGAAGACACGAGATTTAATATGAGAGCCTCTCCTCTGTGAATGTGTGTGGATGAACAAAAGTTCATCAGATAACAACAGCTGAAGAGTGGAAAGTATATGTTGAGAGGCAACCTGTGAAAATCTCCCAAGTTTGTAAATGGTCCCATTCAATCCACCAGAAGCAATAAACCTCCCAAAACACCTCAAAGAGGCCACAGCCCACCAACATCAGCCAAGCTCTGGGTAATTTGGGCAAGTCTAAGAGGGCAAAAGCTGCTACCCACTGACAGGGACTGGGGAGTCGCACACATGTCAAATGTCAGGGTCCCAGTGAGGGACTGTTCCTGCACTGCCTAGAAGCCACCAGTGTGCCAGTTCAGTTGCCTAATTCTGAGTGAATATCCAACCTTGTCCTTACAGGTGTTCTTCTCACTGTATGATTGTGGATGAGCATCTATCAAAACCATGAGAGAACCACAGTGAGGGGATTTACTGCTCCAAGAATAACTGCTAACAGCAGCTTCAGATCGACTCGGTTAACATAAGGGTTTTTCAGAATTGCTTGGTTTGATCTGATGCCTTGAGAGGCTACTTAGAACAGAGGCTAGACAGTGTTAAAGGAATAAAGCAGCTATTTATTAAAAGGCCTTCAAAGGATACAACTTGGGCACTACAAGAGCCTGGCTGTGTATCCACCCAAGATGGACGACCAGTCATGAGCTTTCACACTTTTATAAGTTTTGGTCCATTTACATATTGGGGTTAATTGTCTACTTACAGCTTCAGGTAATGAAGTCCCATCTTCTCAGATTGCTCTCCTCAATTCACTCCTGTTTATGCTTTTTGAGCCTGAAGCTGCAATGGTGTTCTTGGTTCTCAGGCTGGAAAATGATTGTTCTGTCTAAGCTGTGAGGAGAATTTGCTGGCACTTTATTTCAGAGTTATATACTTCTACAGTACAGAATCTGAAAAACATGAAAGCTAAAGCTTAAGGCATTATTTCCCCTTATGTCTTCCACAGCTCTGTCCCCAATCAGAGAAAAGGGAGCTCATTGCATATTCACAGTTGTCCTTATTTTCGCTGGGATCGAGTTAATTTCTTCTCAGTGTCTGGCACACTCCTGTGGTTTTGGGATTCAGTATTAGAATAATATTGATAACATATGGACGTTTTTGTTGTTGTTGTTATAGAATGCCTATCCTGATTCAAGAACATTTAGTGTCTCATGCTCTGCCAGCGAGAAGGGGCATGAGAAGCTGGTGGGGAGCACAGCCAGGACAGCTGAGTAAACTGGCCAAAGACTATTCCACACCAGAGAACTTCATGCCCAATGTATAACCTGGGGGAGTTAACCAAGAAGGATACCAGGGTTTGGCATTAATCAGTGGGTGGTGAGCAATTGTATTGTGCATCACTTCTTTTGCCTTGCTTTTGTCTTCTTCTTCTTCTTCTTCTTCTTCTTCTTCTTCTTCTTCTTCTTCTTCTTCTTCTTCTCCTCCTCCTCCTTCCCCTTCCCCTTCCCCTTCCCCTTCTCCCTTCTCCCTTCTCCTTCTTCCTTCTCCCTTCTTTTTTCTCCTTTCTTCCTTCCTTCTTCCTTCTCCCTTCTTCCTTCTCCCTTCTTCCTTCTCCTTCTTTCTACTTTCTTCCTTCTTTTTTCTTGTTGCTGTTCTTCTTAATTTAAATTATTAGCCTGGTCTAATCAAAATGTACAATTTTTACTTTTGATTCTCCTTCCCATTCCACTGTGCTGTGCGAGGTTGAACCAGCAGTTTCTTGGTGCTTAGTTGCCAGCTGAGCTTAAACCACAGCAATCCACAATATGGGGCCAGGGGGTTGAGATAATGACAGCACTATTCCATCTGCCGAGATGAAAGTAACTCTATCCTAGCCAAAACCTGGAAAACAGTGAAGCAACAGAACGAAGATTTGATGGTTTCTGATAGTGACACATTTGAAAAGTTATTGTATTATTTTATCATTGTAAGAATTACACTGAGCTGCTTCAGGAAGTGTTCCTCTAGAGGTTTATTGCCAGCATGTCAGGAAAACTCATAGAACTTAGTTACATTGTTAACAAGGAGTTTAAGGGCAAAGAAGAATTTTAAAAAGGCTTAAGAAGCTTTTATATTTTAGCTTTGCTGCATTTTCAATCACAATGCAAATATAGCAAGGTAGTGGGCATGAATGAAAGAAAACTGCATCCACCTTAGCGGGCAGTTCAGTGCAACAAATTTTGTAGGGGGAAAGAGCTGGTGCCAAGGACCCAGCAGCTTTGTCACATGCACTGTGACTGACTCTTCTGGTCCTGAAGGCTGATTACCTGTCAGTGGTTGGAGCACATCAGGTGAGCATGTAAGTTCAGCTCCTCATTTAGGCCTATACAGTGAAATAGAGCTTGTGTGCTGGTTACCTTGCTACTGGTCACCCTGAGATCTGAAACAAAATGGGGTAATTGGAAATGTCAGGAGGTTTGATTCAGAATGCCCTCCTGCTTCAGGCTATCACATTAATGTGGGCACACACGATACTAATTAAGAAGCAATGGACCAAATGGACCGAAAGAACATAGTCGATACAGCAATTCCTGTTATATTATGTCATGTCTTTTGCATTACTACACTTTACTCCATTTATAATGCCATTCATTCTAGTACAAGAATGTCTACATAAATTTGCAACAGTTAAATAACATTTTTTCTGTAAGAATCCCTTTATCTTCAATAAGATTTTCTTTCAATTTCTAGAACTTAATATCAGTACTTTTATAACCTCTGCTTAAAAAAGGACACAGTGCTTTGAAGTCCAGTAAAGAAACACAATGGTCTTAAATGTATTCTCATCACCAGTCATCTTAATAGAAGTAGAACAGATTGACTTTAAAATGAACTGGAGGCTTTGAGACTGTAATTTCTGTAGTTCTTCCAGGTCCCCATAACTTCTCCCTTTTCCTCTCATTTTTTTCCCCCGTAGCTTGTTTAAGCCATTTGTATCTACTGGAAAATTCCCCATAGGCTGTATTTGCTTTCTAGAGGGAGCATAATATGAAGCTGTTAGCAGCTGTTTGTACTTTTATGTTTTTCTTTTTCAGAACTCCAAGGCTACAGTTTTTGATGGTATTTTCTATGCTGTCTTTACCATGCAGTTGACTGAGCCCTACCGAGTACCAAAGGCACATGACTCTCCATGTGAGATGTGGGACTACATCTGAGCTGGGAGTATTCACTTGGGTAAATTTCAATGAAGCCATGGAAAAGCACAAAACTGAAGCTTCTAGTTGATAGGAATATGTTAGTCCTTTCAAAGTTTTTAATTTTGTATTTGTATAATGAATTTAAAGGAAGCAACATGTTTAAGGAATGTAATGAATTTAAGGGAAGCAAAGGGTGATGTTAAGTGTTAAGGGTGTATTTACCAGGAAGACAAACACCTTTATGGTTCTTCTGTCTCCCTCACCAGGAGCAGGAAACATGTTAATTTCTGGAGCAGTCCCCACCTGCCAGGTGTAACAGCCCACAGGATTGCCTGCATTCAGGGCAGCACCAGAGAAGATGCAGTGGCTGAGCAGCATTCAGGGACTGCTTCATGGTTGGACCCTTTCAATTTTCTCTTAATAAGACCAGAAAATAGTTTTTGAATTTGTCAGACATCACCAAGCTGTAAAAAAGTTGTCAGCATGACAGGAGCCCTGTCAAATATGTCCAGATGGGCTCTCATGCCTGTACAGTTTGCCAAACTCTCTGAAATTTCTGCTGCTTTAATTAAAAATAAAATAAGATGTGGTACTTTGATCTGGGTTCATCTTAATATATATAAGTTCATCTCTGTTCTTAAATGCATGGCCAGGCAGTCTGTTGCCAAACAATTACAAAGAATGACTGTAAATTGGATTCACTTCACTATCTCCAGGGATGGCTGCAATTGTAAGCTCTCTGTCAGCTAAATGAAAATAATGAAATGTAAGCTACAAACAGCAGGAAAATTGGGTGAGTCATTCTATTTATACATGTAATTACATCTAAAGGTCCAAGTGCCTTGAAATTAAAAGAAGATTGGTTCTGTCAGGCACTTAACAAGGTTTTCCTGGAAAGGGTCTTCCTAGAGAAAGCGCTGTAGAAAGCATCTGTGTCAGCAAAGCATAAACAGCTTGACACTGTCTGCCAGGATTCAAGTGGGACAGGGCTGCAGTGCCCTGTGCACAGCGCTGTGACAGGCAGAGCCGCGTCACCGAGATGGAGAGCCGCGGCTACGCCGGGCTCTGCCTCCCTCCAGCTCTGATAACGAGCACAACCAAAAGTTGACAAAAGGAGGCAGAAAACGCTGAGGACAATTGGGATCTCCTCTCTCCTTTCTTTGAATCTCTCAGAAGGCCTCGGGGCTCTGGAAGCTTGGTATCAGGATGCATTGCATATTAATAATATATAAACCACAATTAGCACACATGGTGCTTTGCAGGCTTGTAACTCATGCTTGGCTCCAAACTTCAGCACAGCGCTATGGGGGGATAGGGAAGAGCTACATCATAAATACAAAATAATGGATTGATGCATTATTGAACAATTTAGTTCAGCAAGTCTTGTCAGCACAGATTTGAAGGAAAAAAAAAGAGGTTCCATGAGACACTCATACAAATAAAGTAATAGGATTTTGAGGATAGAAAAATAGCTGCAAAAGTGTTGGGTTTTCCTTTCATCAAGTGATTATAATTTTTGTAAGTAAAAGCTTATAGGATAAAGGTTTTTTTGCGTATTGATGGAGAGACAACACCTGTGGCTGTATCATCAAATATAAAAATTATAAATTGAGTCTTTGTTCTAGTTGCAGCTGGGATAGAGTTAATTTTCTTCCTAACAGATGTTATAGTGTTGTTTGGATTTAGTATAAAAAAAAAAAAGATGACACGCTGATGTTTTACCTGCTGCCATTCAGTGTTTATATTAAGCTAAGAACTTTTCAGCTTCTTGTCCCTGCCAGCAAGAAGGTAGAAGGGGACACAGCCAGCACACTAACCAAGAGACCAAAGGGATGTTCCATAACATATGGCATCTGCTGGGCAATAAGGTGGGGGGAAGGCTGGCCAGAGTCCACTGCTCAGGAACTGGTGGGGCATCGGTCACTGACTGGTGAGCAGTTGCATTGTGCATCACTTGTTTTGTACATTTTAATTCTCTTATCATTATTAATATTTTCTTACTTTTCTGTTTCATTAAACTACCTTTATCTCAACCCACAGGTTTTCTCTCATTTATTCTTCTGATTCCCCCATCACACTGTGGGGCTGGCAGGGAGGGTCAGTGAGTAGCTGTGGGATGCTGAGCTGTCAGTAGGGGTTAAACCATAACACGCTTCCATGTGAAAGAGTATAATATTGTATAACTCAAGTTATGGGACTGGAACCTATTGCCTCACAGAAGTCCTGAGTTTTACAGATATATTATAATACTAAGCATCAGTTGGCTGATGTGACTTATTTTGTGTGTCCATTATAGTACAGTGATTTTATTAACATCCAGAGTGTTTTAAGGCACTGCTAGTTGCCACTGTAATTTATGGTGCATCTTAAATATTCACTTAGAAAAGCTGAGTATTAGATGTTCCTGTTCATATAACATGAATTTTTAATGCTTTTCAAATAGCTGAAAATGAGCCCATGTGGTACTTTATTTTGGCAGTTTATATAATAGATTTAACAGAAACATTGTGGAACATGCTTTTAATGTCCATTATTGTACTTAGGAGTATATATGTTACATTATAGATATAATTTTGTAGTACTGTGCTGCTGTAAGAAGGTGCTGAAGGACTATGCAGATCATGGTTACCAATTATGATTCTTGTTTCCTGTTGAAAAGATAACTAAGTAAATTCACTGGTAAAAAGTTAATACTGACAGGTTATCACATAAATATTTGTTCTGTTAACCAGATTTGCTTTTTGCTAAGAAAACATCTAGCTGCTTGAATGTCTATTTGAAATCTGGATTGCTTCAGTGAGAGAGATAAACATGGTATGTGTTTCTTTTCAGCAAAATAGTAAAATATAGACTGGCTGTCATTACTTGTGCATACTAGTAGCATATTTATTCATGTTCATTTGTATATTCATCATTATTTTACCTCATAGAGATTTTAAGCCAAACTCTCATTTCTTTGACTAGAATATTCTGCCAAGCTGAGCCCAAATTTTCATTACTTCGAATATTTTTTTTCCTGATAAACAGCATCACATTTGAATGGTTGCAAGTATCTTTGCAAGGCTGAGGGGAATTCAGCATGTCCATTCATGTAGCAAGCTTCTGTGACCTTGGTTGGTTGGAGATGATCAGAATGAAGAACATAACTCCCAAATATACTGGTAAATCCTATCACAGATGTTTTGATTCCACTGATGTTTCATAAATTTGTGTTATTTCTCTATAGAAAATTTTACACACATTAAACCTCAGCAAAACCAGCTCAATTTACCTGAACTGAGTGTGACTGGTGTATCTGTAAAAAAAAAAAACAACCCAAAACCCACAACCCCCTCAAAATTTCCAAAGCCCTAGGAACAGGCACCCTGAACTTGTTCTCTTTGAATGTGTCTTTTAGTACCCAAATCTTGCAATCCCAGACAGGGGCTGCACTTCTGGGTTTGGATAAAAAAATTGATCAGTAATTTGAGATGTGCTAATAGAAGGAAGTAAGTTTACCCTTGAAGAATCACAGAGTTTTTGATGGTGGAGCATTAAATTTTCCTACTTCTGTGGCTCACACAAATTCTTTTGAATGGTCTTTAGAGAAAAACGAATTATATCTTAACAAATTATTGATCCTTTCTGATAGAATATCATAGGGTATATGTTTTTTTTTTCAGGAGTATGAAATACCATATTTGCTAATCTGTTGGAAGTCTCCATTGCACACTGGGTGCTTTCATTTTCATGTGTTTTAATTCAATTTACTTTTACTTTACTGGGTTAATGCAAGTTGTATTTAAATTTTATATTGAAAAGGTAAATATTGGGATAGGGTGGAGCAGTTCTTGAAGTCCCTGAGTTTGACCATTTTATTGACAACAACAAACAGTGCATTAGGTAAAAGATTTGTATAGATGCTTTTTGCTTAGTATCCAAAACCCATTTATCTCCTCATCCCGCAGCCTTTTCCACTGCCTGACCTACTCATTCTTCTGATGAATCAGATGAAAACGAATCAGTCAGCACTTACATTGGGGGAGTGCAGCAGGAGTTTTACATTAGAAACAATCTCAGGAATGACAGAAAGACACATTTGTCAATTCAAGAATGGCACCGAGAGAGATCTTAGTTTTTGAATTAAATCAGGACTTGCCTTTATCATAGTTTAAAGCTTCCCGTCACATTGTATCAGGCAGGCTGAGTGGCAACATAAGGAGGATTGAGATCTTGAAGGTGTTCTTTTATTTCTGCCCCTTTGCTTTTCTAGGCAGGTAGATATTTGCAGCATTTGGAAGCCCAAGCAGAGCCAAATTGTTACAGATTTGGACAGCAACATTTCACAATTACAAATGTTGAAAGCTTTCTGTTGAAAAATTGCTCCACGTTTTTCTCTTCAATCGACAGCTACAGGGGTCCACCAATATTCTACAGGATAAGTGTAGGTGTTTAACAGACTGCTTGTAGGTGAAAGGTTTTTGCTTTAGCTACTCATTATACTTTCACATAAGTTACAGACCTTTATATTGTACTGAAATATTACAGAAAACCTTCAAGATTCAAATAATTTTTTACTACTGCATATCTGTGTGAGGGTATTCTGGCTAATGCTAAAAGAGTTCTAAAAGACATCACCTTTAAATCAATAACCTGTTTTTCAAGTGCAGTTTAATGAAGGAATAGCCTGCTAACACATAGGGTTTCTTGATCTTGTATGAAATAGTTGGTCATGTATCAATATACCGGGTTCCTCTTTACAGACCTCTATTCTCCAGTGAATCAAAAAATTGAAATGTAAAAGACCTTTGAAAACACTTTTGCAACAACTCTAATACTAACAGTACAGCTCACTTCTGTATATACAAATGCATGCAAGTGAAGGAGGATCATACCTTGCAGAAAATCCAGCACTGCAGGTTAGCAATCAAAGGTTTTCTGCTCTTTCTCACAGATAAGGAGCTAGAAAGGTCTTGAACAGATATTTAATCTGAGATCCAGCTGTTAGACCAGATCCACATTGCTGGCACTACTTTCACTGGGAAGAAAAGGAAATTTTGACAAGTGCAACACTATACAATCACTTTCTCATTGAGGATCTCATCAAATTGAGATCAAATGCCCATTGCGATTTGATAGGCTTGGTATTTAGTTCTTATAATCTGGTAGTTAATCAATGCATCAGATTTCAACTCCCAAAGCATTACTGACTGATTTTAGGCTGCTAAGACTTTTGACTGTGCAAAGTAAAAAATCTGGTAGTGACCATGTGTTCTGGACTCCCTATAGGCAGTAGGCAACTTTGAGCTAATACAAAGTTTGGCATAAATTGCTTTTCACTCTATGTTGAAGGACACCAAGGCACAGAGATAACATTTAAGATATAACATTCCTGCTTACTGAGAATATAGAATTATGTGTGTCTTTATGCATTTATAAATAATAGAATAATTTATTATATATTATATAATAATATATTATATCAATAGAATAGAATAAAAGTTCATATAAGTTATTGGGTTCTGGCCCTATAGGCCTAACAGAAGAAGAGATAGCTAGATAGGTGTGTATGTGTGCTTACATAGAAGAATTTGCAAAGCTAAAAAATGTTGACACAATACCAGTTGACAGAAGAGAAACAAATACAGGAAAAGTCACATAAAGGTACTTTAAAAAAAGCTTTACCTCATTAGCCACTGCCTTTTTCTGTTCTGTATTCACATACACAGTATCAACGTTTTCACTGGCTCAATCTGTAATACAGAATTTTCCATTTTTTCCAAGTATATTCTTTGATCAACACATGGATAACAAAATGGTTGCTAGGTTACTCTGTAGTAAAGTCTCAGATACTGTTGTGTAGCCTTATTTCTAATGAAAAAATAATTGATTCTTTGGTTAATATAACCTTTTAATGTCATGATCTACAAATGCTTGAAGATTGCAGTATGTTTGGGTAGGCAATTGCTAATTTAATATCTAAAAATATGAAGATCAAATAGCAGAAATGCAGTAACTATCAATGCAATTTCATCTCCACAGGTACAATATTTTTTATTAGTCACATCTCACTGTATTGTGTAGTGTTTCTTTTTCACACTGGCACAAAACAGAGGAAGAATTTTGATCATTTCTGTGCATAAAAACATTTTCCCTTGCAGTTTGCAGCATAGACACTATAGCAGCCAATGAAGACAATGCAAGCCTCCTGAAAGTCAAGATATTTTTTTCTAAGCCACATGAAGAAAAGAGTCTTCAGATGTTTGTTCCATCCATTAACAAACTTTGTGCTTTAGCTAAGTCCTGTTTAGATGTACTCCTAACTCCACTAAAGGCAATGGCAAAATTGCCACTGGCTTCAAAGAAGGAAGAATATTAATCAGAATGCTCCTGAGGAGAGTGACTCTCTTGAAATCCAGGTGTATTAGACCAAGAATATAACCCAAAAGGACTAAAGAAAGAACCTGTCACTTCAGCCAGGTCACAGGACTTTGCTATGCTTTCTCAGGCGGTAGTTAATGAAGGTGTGTTTTAAGAATATGATCCTGATTCAGAGGCACTTCTGTTTCAAAGTTCTGTGCTAGAAAAGTATTAACAGTATTACTTTACTTCAGCTGCTGGAGATTTGATTTCACACGTTAATTTCTTCTTCTGTGGTCATAATTGTCACAAAACAAAGTGAGTGTTGTTCTCCATGCTTTGTTAATTTGAGAGTACTTAAAAGCCCAAGGGTTATTAGCAGCTTTTGTGAGACACCCGGTGTGCTGTGCACCCACACTCATCTCAGGTAAGAGCTGGAGCTCAATGGATTGTTTTACTTTTAGCAACCTCCTCTGTACTTTTTAAAGGTTCTGGTCTTCTGGGACTGAGACACCTAGATAGTTCTTGTGTAGTAATTGTCTTGTTTTGACAAATGCATTACATTCACCTACATTTCTGTCTAAACTTGTTCACAAATATATACCTTTGGACACAGGATGGGAACAAATTCTGACAGAAAGTTAAAAAGAAGACTCACAAGGAATCTGAAATTGTTTATACCCTACTTGTTTTTTTTACCTTTTTAATCTCTTTCTGAAGTGTTACGTATTTTTCTCTTAGGACTTACATCCTTTAGAGTAGTTTAGTTATTCCTCTGCTCTGGAAACTCTTCAATGTGTACATTTTCAAGGCTATCAGCTCTATCAAAAGACTAGTGCATGACATCCATCAATGACAAATTTAGGAAAATAACTAATAAGACTAAATAAACCTGGGACTTAGTGGATGACAAGCAGCTGGGGGATAACTGCATATGCTTTTGGATATCTATCTGTCCCTGGCAAAATTAATTTCCTGGACTTATACATTGGGACATACAACTATTAAATTAACTATTTGGTTTAGTGTTGGTAAAGTTTCTATGTTATTTTCTGATTCTTGGTGTATTTATGTAGGGTAAAACTGCTGAAAAATAATGAAGGATTTTAACATTTGTGTATCTAGCCAATGGTTAGCTCCATATACAGATTTATTTTGTACATATGTGTAAATCTGGGCATTGAAAAGCATGTATGGCACATCTACAGTGGTCTTGGAGGGTGGTAACTTCTCATCTTACTCTATGGCTGCTCTGGCTCAAAAAACCCCTCGCATTCAGGACCACACAAAGAGAAGGGTGTGCACACACTTAAAAGGTGAAAATAAGACTAAACAGGGAAATAGGATAGACTGCTGTGACCAAGCTTAGGGCTCAGGCAGACAAGTGAACGCACCAGATTGACACCTTTAGAGCTCTTTTTGCACTTCTGTTCCTGCCTTATTAACCCAGATCCTTCCTTTTCCCCACCTTTGGTCCTTCCCCTAAACATGCCATAGGAAGTCTTGAGTATTTCCACAATCCCCTTAAATGACCCCGTAATAAATTTTGAGCAAAATCCAAATTCTCTTGCCCCACAAACCCCAATAAATTCTTCAACCCTTTGGGTAGACATCCCTTAGCTTGTGTTGCATGGCTTTGGAGAGGGAGCATGTCTAAAGGCTTCCTGGCTTTTCCTTATGCTTGTGCATGATTCTACTCAGCAAGTGCATATGATGATCCCTGCTCATACATCTTGATTCAAGAATAAGAAGGGTAAGAGTAAGAATAAAGCTTTGGACAAAACCAAGTTAGATGAAGCATGCAATGAATGTTTCAAGGTGACCTCTAATTTTGAATGCTTGATGTCAACAGTGTGGGTCTTGTGTGCTGCAGTACTGAGTGGTCAGAGATGCCCCATGGCCAAAGAAGCCAGTGTAACTCTGATGCAGAAGAGGCTATTATAAACACAAGTTTATTTGTGTATGTATTTATTATTTTTAGAGGCTGTTTTTAACAAAGTAGTCACATTTCTTATTATCTCTGCTTCTGTATTACCTGTGGGTAGTTGTGCCAGTGAAATGAGTGAATTGAATTTAGCTCCAAATTCACCTCACCCATCAGAATGTGACCTGCAGTGTGCATAGGTAGGCTGACAAATTACACTGTCATATATTTCATTGTCTCAGTGTTTGGGGATTCCTTCAGTAACCCTTATATAAGTGATACAATAGCCTTAGAAAAGCATGTAGCAAATCAGTTCTGACACACTGAAAATAAACTTAGGCTTAATAAAGACTTTATAGTTCATCCTTTTTTTCAGATAGGGCAGAGGCTTAGGTATTTTTGGTGCTACAAATTGGCTAAAAACCTACAGCTGCTATAAACTAGGATCCAGAAATATTTGTAAAAAAAATGAAATGTTGGATGCAGGGCTGGCAGCAGGTAAAGCTGTGTGGATGGGGATGAACATCTTTCCTCTCTCACCATGAGGCTGGGACTGCTAGAGCCCACCCTGAACACAGCTCCCACTTCTCACCTCCTGAATTTCCTGTGTGGTCTCCAATAGCCAGAGCACTTCTCAATGGGACTACATGGGGCCTTAGCAACAACACAAAGGAACTTATATCCATAAGTGCTTAAAAAATGATGGATTGCTTTGAATATATTTTTTTTCCTGTATTTGAAAAGGGAACTATACCCAAGGGGAATGCATTATTACTGTTATTATTTACCGTTGGTACAATCCCTTTAAAGTAGAACTAATGCATGCAGAGGAAGGTTCCTCTAATGGCAGCTCAGCCTCTCCTGCAGTCATCCTTGTCTCGGGTGGGTTATGAGACTCTTTGACACAGTGAGATGGATTCCAGCAGGTGTACTCTGGTGCCACTGAGTTGCCAGTGAAAAGTCCTATAACTAGACAACATTAGCAATCCTTACCCCCAAAAGCTTTCACTGTGTACTGTCAGTCTTCAATGTATGCACTGTAAGTGCATTGACTGCAGGGTCAAAGTAAAACCACATTATGTATCAAAATTACCCCGCAGATAATCTTCTTTCTAGTCCTTTAAAGTGTAGGAGAAAAAGTAGATTCTTTTTTTAAGAAGATGAAAAGGATCAAAGTTAGAAAAGTTAAAGGACAAATGCCTAATTTGAGGGCACAGAACATGAGTGGGAAATATTACTGGGAATTCTTGTTAAGGATTCGGTAAAGTTGCATAAGAAAAAAATGAAATGTTTCATAATTAGACTGAAAGTGTCATCATGTTCTCAGTTTTCTGTAAGACATGAAAGGCAAAATCACTTTAAACTCATTTCTGAATCATATAATAGATTATTCTTCCCTTAGGTCAGGGAAACATTATGTGTCTTAGAAGAAAAAATTTCTGAGGCTCCTGTTGTGTTATGAAGTGCCTGCTTTGATAAAGTGGATGAAGAGAGAGTACTTGCCCATTTTATCAGCGGTATCAACAGGTCTTGCTGTTCCTGTGTCAAGTCCCTCTTTGTAATTCTGCTAGTAACCCAGCAAAACCTAACTAAAGGGTTACATCTCTATTCAGTAAGGTCATGAGCCAGCTGCAGTCCTGAATGCATATTAGATGTGCAACAATGTCCCACAAAAACTACTCCTCTCGGCAACTCAACTATTTACACCAGACCACTGACCAGTGTAGGCAGCTCCTCTGGAGGGCTCTTGTGATGCAAAATAAGAAGGATTGTGTGTAGGAGAGAGCAAAAGATAGCACAGAATATACAAATGTGCCAACTGTAAATTATTTTTTTAAAAGAAGTAATGAAAGAGATTTATAACATTGCACTGATGTTTTTTCCTTCTGTTTTTTAAAGGGAGAGTTTGCAGGAATGACACAGCTGTCTGCTACAGAAGCTAGATGAAGGACTCCCAGTTAAAACCTGACACCTCCTGCAGCTGCCCTGTTCTCACTTCTCCTACTTGCTGAAAGTTCCAGCAATGATTTCAGAAAGATGGCAGGTGTCTGTGCTGCTGATTCCACTGCAAAACCCCTGGCTGAGGAGACTGTATTTTTCCACTACTAGGAAAAGAAGTAAAAGTGTCCCTCAAAGCCAAGAGAAGGAGATGTGTAATGACCAGGGTCCACGATGTACTATTATTCTTGGGATTTTGTATTTTTCATATTTTCTTTTTTTATATAGCAGTCCTTTTCTTCTGTCCTATTAACCTTGTCAGCAAAATGGCCTTTACTTTATCCTGATGCTGATAGTTTCTTATTCAGTTTATTTTTGAAGACAGTATTATCTCAGTCAGCACCTTATCAAGTTGACTATTGGTGTACTATTCTTCTTTTGTGTACTTTAAGCATCTGTTGTAAAAAGTCCTTTTCTCTGTTAACTTTCTTGGTGGGTAAAATTGCTTTCTAGTTGTTTTATATCATATATACCACTACAGATTACATTTTGAGATCTACCATATAGTATGTAGTAACAATCTGAAAAAGAGCTCATTTTCATGGTAGAATTTTAGTTACTCACTTTATTGCCTTTGTTTAGGTTCACGCTGATTTATCAAAAGATGCAATTTACAAGGTGGGGTGCTACCTTGTTCTTCCCATCAGCTCATCTCTGCTTACTCCTTTCTTTACTGCCACTCTCACTCACTGTCTTTCTTAGAGATGCAATTTTTCATTCACATCTCTAACTCCTGCATTTTCTCTAGTGATCTATTCCTTTCCTTTTGTTTTGATTTTCTCTTTAATTCTATTTCCCTTATGACTTCTCCTCTTTGCAATAGGCTCACCCAAGCTCACAAATGGGAAAAAGATAGGGGACAGAGTCCTGATCCTGCCCTAGTTTCTTCAAAATGCTGTAGAAAGGATAATTTTCTTTGCCTCTTCCTTGGTCTGTGTACCCCTGTTTGTATCTTGCTGCATGATTCTCTCTCTTACAAAAAGCACATGTTCATTGTTATTGTTGTTCCAAGACCTTTCATAGCAGCCCCTGCTATCTCCCCCCCTAGATATACACTTTTTTCCCTTTCTGCCCCTTCTATTTTGTCAGAAGAATTCATCTGCAAAGCTGCCTCATTGCTTTCTTCAGTTCTTCAATGAAAGAATAGTTCTTCCCCTCCTACAATTTGCTAATAGATGTGTTAGTCATCTCTTGGTTCTTGATGACGTGCTGCCCAGTGTTGATTGAATCTTCATTTCTGGTGCTATTCCAGCAGCTTTTACTCCTTTCCTGTATCCAGCCTTATGCTGATGGTTTATCTTATAGAGTGGTGCAGCAGAAATGTGCCTAAGGAAGCTGCAACTGAGCCTCCCTGGGTACCAAAGGAGGACAGAGGTGCTCTCCTCACCGCGTTTTCCCTCCTCCAAGCTGACTCCCCTGGGAAGGAGGGAATAAGGGTGTTACCCTAGGCCAGTGCTTGGGTAAGTCTGGATACAGCCATCAGGGAAAGCATTGCCCTGTGATATTAAGTCATGTGTTTTTGGGGCATAACATTACATGTTATTATTTACTAATCACAGCATACCACTAGCCCAGCCATAAAACTAAATTTGCATTCATAAAGCAAACAATAGTTACAAATGTTTCCCAAGAGTGTGGAATATTCTTTCTAACTCGAATTTTAAGTACTTTAAGTGAAGGCTTAATTATTTTAATTTTCTCAATACACTTTTTTCTTTGTCAAGGGGACTTTATAAAATCAAATTGAAGGGTCTGAAGAGATGTTGTTTGTAATAATTTGTCATTATTGCTAAAGGTTTAAACTGTGTTGTGTATCTAAGGAGGTTATTCACTGTCCTTTTAACAGGAAACCAAGAATAAATTCCTTATTGGAAGACTCTGCCCCTAAGAGTTTAGTTTTTCCACTAATTCCAAGGAACAGTATCTTGTCAGTTCCTTTCCTGGAGAGGTCTTTGATTAAACAAAGAAAAACCTCACTCTGTTAGTAGCTAAGTTCATGAGCAAAGTGAAGTGGCTGTTTTGCCTCAGACCTCTTTCAGTTCAGTGTAACTAATGTGGATACTGCCATTGTTACATATTTTTGTCTTACCCAAATGAACACCAGTTACAAAGCTGTTTTTCCACAGACCGGTGAGGGTTTTTTTAATCGTTGTTCTTTACTTTAAAACATTTGAGACATATGTGGCCCAGATTGGAGTAAGAGGGGATTCCACATATTTAATTCCTTGAAAAGTAAGCAAGTATGCGGATCTCAAATAAAGTACTCAAAATAGTTTCAAAAATACTTTTTTATTTTCGAAGAAGATCCTAGTGTTAGCAGTATCCTTCCCTTATGCTGTCTGCAAAGGCAGAAAAAATAAAAAAAATTTCTTTATGTTTCATCACTCAGTAAAAAGGCTTGTAACTGATGACATTTTTTTTTTCTAATACTGGCAGTTTTGAAATATGAAAAAGGATGTACCAGCATAAGTTCCTAAGGTGTTGGTTGATTTGGTTTATTTCTACACATCATTTCCAGGCTGATAACTTTTAAGAGATAAAATACTTTAAACAATATCACTGATATTTTTTTTGGCTGATAACGGAGGAAGTTTAGAAGAGATTAGAAGAATCACAATCCCCCTTCACCTCAAACTGAAGAGCATGTCAGCCTTGAGGCAGATTGCCCAATGATAATGCCAACTTTGTGACCTCTTTGTTGTTCCCATTGCTCTCTTACACCATCACCTCTTCTGCACCATCTGTGAGACACATACACAATCCCATGTGTCCATTTCCATTCCTCACTGATAACCTGATCAATCTTCTTGGCATCTCAGGGCCTCTTCTGGATCCTGCAGCTTCACTTGCTTGTGCAGTGCTAAGACACCCAGGCTGGAGAATCTGTTTTCTCCACGTCTCGCACTCTCATCTCAGATCCAAAATCAACCCCTCTGATGTATAATGCTGAAGAAGGACTTCCTACAGAATCACAGGAAATATCCAAAATCAAAAATTTATGTCCTAAACCACAGTCATTTTTATCTATCATTTTCCATCACATGTTTCAGAGGTCTGTGCATCCATATGCAATCATGTACCCACATAAACACCTTCTCATGGAAGGGTTAAGTGGGAACTGATGCAGGGTTACTCCCTCCCCCCTTATTTGACCTTCCCAAAATTTGGCCTTTCTGTGCTGGTTTGGAAAAAACAGAACAGATTAAGAAGAGAGTTAGGATCCAGGTGCTTATAGTGGACAAACTGATGAGCAAACATTGCTCTTTTTCCTGAGAAGAGACAGAAGATCAAATTACAGATCTGCTTAAAAAATTCCCCTTGATTAGTATGACATCCACTTCCTGGATGAAGGAACAAATAACAAATACAGTTTATATTAAGACAGAGGGAGAACAGTAACTACATGGTGTATTTTTCCTTAAGTGGACCTTGCAACAGCCCTCCAGTATGCAATTCAACTACTATTAGCTTAAATGCACTATTTCAAATGGTACTTAGGAGCAGTTTAGCTAAACACTAATGCAACTGCAAAAATAATTTATAAAACTTTTTGCATGCATAATAACTATTATGCAAAAAAAAAAGTAATTTGAAAAATTTTATGAAAAATAACTATTTCGAAACTCCTAATTTTTTGCAGTCTGACAGTATGTTTACACAGAAAAACAAATTATTGCCTCTGCACACTTGACAGAGAAATAGGTATAACATATTGAGTGAATTTTGAAAGTCATCCAGACATCCAGGATTTGAAAGCAGAATGGTAGACCCTTATCTTCTTTTTATAATATAGGATTGATTCAGCACTTATATACCAGTTATACATTCAGCACACAGTAGCCTTTACTAAAAGAAACATCCAATCTTACACTACAATTCTTTAATTAATGCTGCTAATTTCCTGATGGCTTTTTCTAGGCAAAGTGTCAAAATCAAGCTGAGGCCATTTCAGAAATCAAATAGATGAGAACTAATATATACCACTGTATTAAACACCTATTTTAAAATTTTTGATTTTGCAATGATTTGATATTTTTTAGATAATACTCCAGATACCTGTGAAAGAATCCTTTTGCAAGTCTTTTAGAGGCCACCTTTTCACTTTCTGTACTTTTGGGTTTCCAAGAAACTGAAAAGGGTTGAGGGTTTTGTAGTGATTTTTTTGTGTTACTCTTGTTTCTGCAGCTGCCTCATTTACCTGTTGTATAAAGCCTGTTAACACCATATACAGTTTCCCAGGTACATTACAATTGCCAGCTGAGAGTGGATGCCTTTTCAGACACAAGGAGCTGCATACAAGATTGATGTGTGAGAACATGTGCCTCCAAGGAAAGTGTTTTATGACATGGCCTTGTGGCACTTATTGCCATCTTCCTTGATCCATGTAAAGTCTCTTGTTCACTTGTCCTGGAAAGTGTGAAGATTCCTTTCTTCCTGACTGACTAATAAGGAAAACAATGGAAAATATAAAGCTACCTCTAGCAGCTGTGATCTGTGGAGGGCTATAACTCTACAGACAAAATAAATATATAAACAATATTTTAAAATGTTGAGTCTTGGGTTATGATAATCTTGGTTGAACTCTGTGAGCAGTACTTACATAAATGTCAGCTAGGAAAACAAGGAAGGAAATGCTGACTTGTATTCATGCCATTACCCTGACCTACAGAGAGCAGGGCAGTTGGACTTGCTCTGTTGCAAAGACAGAGATCATATTTTTAGCAGGAAACTTTACTGCATCCTCTGTGCTGCTCTATCTCTGCTAGAAAAATCCCATGAATAAGAGAGAGACATGCACACAAAATTACACAAAATAGCTGATAACACAGCCACAATATGGATCTTCAGCTGGACCCACTTTTAGCATCCTACTCTTTTCCCATTTTTTTCTTTCAGTAAAAGGTTCTTTTAAACCAACCTCTTTATCTCTAGAAGTGGATTATTTTTCTTCTAATTTCCCAACACAGGATTGGGACTAAAATATCTGATATAATTTTTAGGACATCATGGCATCATCTTGAGGAGGCTTTTCTGCAATAGTTTGATGTCAGTTTTACAAAACTTTCTGTCCATAGAAAATAAACCAAGTACACAATTTATTTATATTTTCTAATTTTCTTTTAATGTATACCAGCGTATTTTTGGTTAAATGGGGAGAAAAACCTAATTCTTCCACTGATTTCTTAAATGTTCCTCGGTAAGTCTGACATTTGATGAATATTTCAGTGGATACATTCTCTTCTAGTATCTCCCCTAATAATTACATGAATTCTGTGTGCATGGACCACATAGATATGAGGCTGAGGTATTGTTGAACCATGACTGTTACAGAAGAGTGACAAGAAGGAGGAGAAGAGAGAATAATCTTAATTACACTTTGGAGTGCGAGGGATGAAATACTGCCTATGTATTCAGAAGTAGTGTGTGCTGTGTCATTTTTAATAAATAAAAACCACATACAAGGTCAATTTCAACACACTTAACATGCAAACAAATAATGGAACATATGAAAGCAATTGTGCATTAAACCAATGGGATTGTTTACTGTTTGCATGAATAGATTTAGTTGAAACACTTAATAGAAACATTTCAGAATATAGATAACTGAAATACATTTATTTTTCCACTAATTGGAAAAACTAGGTGGCTATCTTTCCACTTGATATTTATTATAAGATGATTTCTTTGTAGAAATAAGATGAAAAATACCATTGAAGTGCAGATCTTACTAAGCATCAGTGTGCCTGCAGAAGAATGGAATCATCTGTGGTAGAAGAGATACCTCTTGGGTCATCTCAGTTCATCAGCCTGAATCATTGGTGGATGGATTTCATTATTCTTAAAATAGATTTGAATATCTTTGGTGATGGAAATGCTGTAACCTTCACTGGCAGGTTGTTTCATTGTGTCACTGTTCCTCTAGTTATAAATTTTCCCTGATGCCTTTTAATCTAGTTATTAGCATTTATTGATCAACCTCTTTGACTAATGACAGTAATTGATACTTATTCTATTTATAGTGTTCTGTTAAGTATTTGTACTTTCTTTGTTTCTCTTCAACTTATTTCCCTTTATTTTTGCATGACCATTTCTTTAAATCTGTCTCACATATCTGATTATCCATCTTTTCTCATATGCATTTGTATACCGTTTTGATCCCTTCCTTTTTGGTGGGCTTTTAAAATTAAATTAAAACTGAAGAATTCTGATGGGGTCCGTAATACTACAGAATTCAGTAACGCATCACAAATCATTTAGTCTGGATATATATAGGTTATATTTAATAAAAACTGTGCAGATGATTGGAGACCCTGCTAGGAGTCATCAAACAAGGCAATGCTGTAGT
>CM031858.1:21314426-21348157 GCA_018697195.1 Certhia americana
TGGTCATGCTAGCAGACCCCCTCCATGTGTATTGCAATGAATTCAATTTCCCTTGAGTACAGGCAATGAAGGCTGTGCTCCCCATTCCTGATGAGTCTGATCTGGTTCTTTTGCAATGGCAGCAATAAGTCTCTCTCTCCCGGTAGAAAGGCCTCACTTAATGCTTCTTGGGACCACTGCTTTCATTTCATGGCCCCTCTGTACTGAGGGCTCACTGTAACCCTTACTCTGCCTGGTGCAGGTCTTTCACCTCTTCTGCTATTGCTGTAGAATAAGCTTCTCCTTTATTTCAGAAATTCTTGGTTTTGGGTCATGGTACGTGACCTTCTTCTGTGTGCTGTTGAATTCCACCTCACTCCATCTATTCCACCTCATTCCACATATTCCAGTCCTGAAGATGTGTTCATATTTCAGGCACAAGGTTGTGGATGAGATGGCAGGTTACTGGATCCTGGTAACTGCTTGCAAAACAGCTGAGCAATTTTGAGTTTCCTTGTCTTCTTTTGGGAATGTGCTCTATAGCAACAGCTGTGTGGGTGTGGTTGGTTGGCCTTGGCTGGCTGACAGATGCCCCCCAAGCTGTTCTCCCTCCTCAGCAAGATAAGGAGGGAAATATAAAAAATCTAGGTGGTTGAGATAAGGACAGGGAAATTGTTCAACAATCATCATCATGGACAAAACAGACTCACCTACGGGAAGATTATTTTAATTTATTGATAGTTAAAAGTAGAGCTAGTGAGAAACAGGAACAATACTGTAACTACCCTCTCCCCACTCTCTTTCTTCCCAGGCTCGATTTCACTCTCAACGCCTCAATCTCCTTCCTCCCTGCTGAGCCCTGCAGGAGGATGGGAATGGAGGGAGTGTTTAGTTCATATCCCATACCTGCCACTCCTTCCTTGTCATTCTTTTCCCCATTCCAGCTTGAGGTCCCATCCCTGGTATGTGATCCTTCATGAACTTCTGCAGTGTGGCTCTGTGGAGACTGCAGTTCTTCAAAAGCTGCTTTCCAAGTCCCTCACAGGCTAAATGTATTGCCAGAAATACTGATCCCCTGTGGGCTTCTCTCTAGAGGTCACAGCTCCTGCCAAAGGCCTGCTCCAGTGTGGGGTCTCCACAGACTGCAGCTTCCTTCAGGGCACTTCAGTCTGCATCCTCACGGACCCCATGTGCTGTGGGGGAATCATCCTCACCATGGTCTGCACCACAGACTGCAGAGGAATATCTGCTCTAGTGCCTGCAGCACCTCCTCCCCCCACTTCTTTTCAGTGATGTTTGTGTCTGCAGAGAAATTTTTCATACTTTTTTTTCTTGTTCCTCTCTCCCACAGATGCTGTGCAGTGTATTTTACCCTCTGGTAAGTATGCTATTGACGAGGTGCCGCCAGTACCACTGATGGGCTTTGCTTTGGGCAGCAGAGAGTCTATTTTGAAGACAGCTGGAACTGACTCTGTTCAATACAGGAGAAGCTTTCAGTGACTTCTCACAAAGGGCACCTCTGAAGCCCTGCTTCAAAAACCTCACTATGCACACATACACGGCAGGGAATGCTCCTGTCTCTTGCAGTGCATCTGTCAGAGGCTTTGGGTGGAGGTGCCCTAAGCAAACAGCCTTTTTTCATCCTTCAGTTCCCTTGATTTGGGAACAAGCTGACTTCAGCAATTTGCACAGCATGAGCTTAGTCCCAGCCTGATACACACAGGCCACAGCAGCTCTGCTGAGCAGCCCAAACACCCCTTGTTGGGCTCTCTGGGCTCTCAGAATTTATTACAATATTCAAGAACAAATATCTTTGTAAGGAGAACCAGTGATTCTGCACTGATCATGGTTTATGCTCAGAGGCACAGAGATGTGAAAACTTGTGTGTCACGTAGCCGTTGTTGCTTTCTGGGGGAGAGAGAGGGAAAAATAAATGGGTTTAGCACTTCATTTGCAATCCTCCTTTAAAGGACAGCTGCTGGCAAGACATTTTCCACACCCTTTTCTGGAATGCTGGGTGCCCCTTCCCATGTCCTGGGCTTTGTTCTGATCCCGGTATTTGAAGGGGTCCCCTGTGTGGGAGGGGGCTGTGGTCCGCTTTGGGCCTGTTGCAGATGTTTTCAGACGTCTTCCAAATGGTGAGAAACCCCAGTTCCCATCACAAGTAAAGGCAGGCAGGGAGCCTGTGGCAGCTCTGTGTGGACATGCTTAGGAAAGGGTGTTTGCCACTTGGGTGGGAGGCACCAGAGCAAACCTGTGTAGAGGCACAGCAGAAGATGTAAAAGAAACATGAGGAAACATGGGAGAAGATGGAAAAAGGAGATGTGAGAGGAGACACAGGAGTATACACAAAACAGGGACATGTGAGGAGGACTTTGAGGAGACGCTTTTGGAGAGACAAAACAAAATAGACAAAAGGAAAAGGACATTGGAGTGATGGCTGGAGAGCATTCATGGAAGGAGGAGAAGACTGAATCTGTGGGCAACTCATGCTGGGGCAAGGACACCTCTGAGGGAATGTGACCAGTGAGTGACATACACTGGAGCTGAGAGCAGTATAAAGTGAGGAGGAGGGAAGGGTGAGAAGCAGGGACGGGTTTAAGAAGCTACTATGCACTGACACCAACCTCCTGTGCTGCCCATTGTCTCATCAGTGACACTGCAAAGGTAAGATTAGTGTTGTGAAAATAAGGCCAGCGGAGAGGTGGAAAGGGGAGAATGGTGTTGGACTGAAGTTGAACCTGTGGAAGGCAAATGAAAGGTGAATGTCTTTGTTTTTTGTTTAATTGTCTATGTCTTTTCTGTTTGTTTGTTTCTCAATACCCGAATCAATAAGGAAAAGATTATGCTAATTTACAATAAATTATCCAAAAATACATGCATTGAGACTGTTTGCAACAGCATGTCAGAGTATCAAGGCTGGCCAAAGGGTGTAATGGGCATTGTGTATCCTGTCAAATAAAAGAGCAGCCCTATTCCGTTTTTTCTCTGTGGGACCACCCCCTTGCAGTTTTTCTCCAGTTCAGAAGGACAAGAGGTTCATGAGTATGTAATATAGGAATTAATTTTATGCCTTTTTAATTTAATTTTCCATTTTCACTGATAGTGCTGGCTTAGCTTAATTAAATGCTTTCTAGAAGCAGCTCTCTGCTGAAAGCGTCTACAGGTAGAAAAGTCACATGTGGCTTCTACCATGGCTACACAAAGTCCCCTGTTGCGTCTCTGGAGGAGATGAGGGCTTGAGGGTGTCTGGGACACCACAAAGAAATAAAGGATACCCTGGAACAGTGCAACAGTTCAGGTAAATCCAGAGCTCCTTTTACACACAGAAACATGGTAAGGAGGATTCCTTCTGCTCCTCTCCAGCCGCATATCAGCTCTCACTGAGGCAGCTGCTCATAGCCCTACTTTTCCAAGTTTGCTTTTCATTGTGGAGAATTTAGCAGAACCAGATGTGACATGAGTCCCTTTTATGTTATTTCCTAATTGACAGGAAAGTATTTTGAATGATGAAAGTCTGTTTGAACCTCTGGACGATCACTGCTCTTTATTTCAGAATAAAGCCTTCCCAAATAACTGGTGAAATCACACAGAGGTATTCAAAACACTTTTTGGCTCTAATTTTTTTAAAATAAAATATATTAGTAGGTGAACTACATAAGGTATACTTTAAATTACTTGTTAACTTCCCAATAATGGTTGTGAGTTTGAGCCATTGTATCAGCACATAAAACCTAGATAAAATGGCAAGACTCTTCTATTATTTCCTTCTTTTAGAAGGGAATATCTCAGTGCTTCTTCTGTAATGAAATAACATTCTCCTGTGGCTGGGAGATGATTTGGTAAAGCATCACATTAGCAGAACCATCCTGACCAGCTGTGCTGGGGCTTAACAAAAGGCAACTCATTTACAGAATAGCTGTGCTGCATTTTTGGCACCTCAGCTCTGGTTTGGAAGTGCCTCTAAAATAATGCACAGGCTGGCCTTTGCCTCCTGCATCATAAAGCTATGAGGTTTATTCCTTTCCTGTGGTCAAATACCCTGGGAATCAAATGTCCTGATCTCCCTCTACATAAATCCCTATAGTGCTGAATCCATTACAAGGTGAACAACCAACTGAAAAACACTGTGATTATTACCAAAAATTCTCACCATGAAAATATATTCTCTATTAAAAATATTGTCTTTTACTTTCTTAGAAATGTTCTTGTGTTAATATACTGTGTTAAGTAAAACATCCCAAATGTCATATTTTTTGTGAGCTCTAAATAAATGGAGGAATCAGTTGAAGAATACTTTACAGCCCAGTTTTTGAGTTTAATACCATCTTCTCTTACTCTGTCATTCCAAGTGTTGCAGTCTTCTTTTGAATACATGAAAGCTCAAATAGTTTATGCAACTAGAGATGTCATTGGGTCTCAGCCTCACTGCAGCACTCAGCCAGCAGCACTTCTCATGAAATTCTCATACAAGTGAGATACCCAAAGTACTAAGCAATTGAGTTCATGTGAAGTTCACTATTTATGTGTACTGAGGGAAAGGGGATAGGATTGTTGGTTTATGTTAGTTATAAAGAATTTCTGAGTTCTTGTAAATGAAATGTATTTGAGGAATCAGTTTTATTATTACTGAGAAAAGCCCCATCCTCATTATCTGTCTGTGGATCACTGTAGAAAAGTAGCCTGGCAAAACTGGCTGAATGAACTTATCCAATTAACCCCAGAATATTTTATTCCTTCGTTGTACTCTGCTATTGCATCTGACAGTTTTGCTGCTCCTCTGATCTAATTAAGAATTTTTGGCAAGCATCACAGTGTTATAAATTTTGAAAATATGAACCAAACCTGGCTCACGGCACTTACTTCAAATGAAGAGGAGAGCTGAACTTTCATTTACTTCTTGAACTGACAGATGAGTTTGCATGAGAAAAGTCAACTTCTGTTCAGCTTGTACATAAATATATACTTATTTATGTATTTATATGCACACATAGAGATACATATTTTTGTATTTATATACACACATCACATTACATGAGCATATTATAAATGCTTGTTTCTTCCTCAGAGTTTCTTTTCTCCAGTTTTATTAATGAAGATTACACTTTCTGATGTGAATAAAGACAACTGGCTTATCTGGCTTTCAAATTCAATGTCAGAATACAACATTTCAGTCTTCCATGTGGCAAATTAGGGGTTTATGACTGGGCTGTGTGAAGCTAACCAATTTTTCTGGGTCAGAGGACAGCAGAATTGGAGAATTGCAGCATTCATACCTTCTCTGAGAAAATCAGGTAGAAAAGAAAATTTTAACCTGTTCTGTACTGCTTTTCTACTCTTACATGGTGTTTTAAAGTTCAGTGTCATAAGAGATTTGAGGTTTTCTTTTTTCTTCTTCATATGATGGATATGAGCTTCTAATCTCCTTTATGCTTTTGTGAAAGAAATCTTAAATCTACAATCTAGCTTGTGCCCCAAATCCTGGCAGCTCCTCTGACTGCTCCTTCTACAGCCCCATTCCTCACTAGACTCCTATAGCTTGTTTAGCAAGGGTAAAAAGAGTGAGGTACTGCTGAAAATGCCTTTTCAGGGGAGGTGAAACCCCCCAGCTGCTCACCCCCATCTGCAACCCCCATGCTGGCTCCAGGTTTCTGGCAGGTGAACTCAGGAGTGCAGGTCCCACCCAGCACTGAGAGTGTCTCTCCTCTTGGCCCCACGTAATTCACCCACGTGCTGGAGCCCACCCTGACTGCAGACGAGCCCCAGAAGCCCTTGGTTTCAAGTGTCTCTTAGCTCTATGGGGACTTTGAGCAGGTGAGTCAGAAGCACCTGCACAGCTGTGATAGAGATATAAAGCCAGGTCTTTACCATGCTTGTTGGCCCCAGCTGCAGCTTGAGACTGGCTGGCACCCAGCAGGACTTTGATGACTGGCTTTGGCAGAAAACCAGGCTCCTTATCGTCCTTTTATCCTGAAATTCATTTGAGGCAGAAAACATTTTTATGTGATACAACACCAACACATTGTTAAGGTTTATCAAACACTGTTATTCTCCTGTTACTATTTAACTGTCACTGTGTTCTAGAAATATATTAGTAAGGTACTCAGTGAAGCTGTTTGTGATGTCTGTTGTGCAATAATGACTTGGAGTATGTTTAGGTTACCTGTCCTCTGTTTTTTGTTAATTGGAGCTGCTGTAGTCTCAGGTTTAGCTGTACAATTTAATGGCTATAAAAATTTAACTACAGGCTACAGCTATGTGAAAAACAGGCCCCCTGTCGTTTTCCTGGATCCCAGTCCCTAAGATAGTACAGAAGAAAGCCTGGTCTGCTGTGTGATGCTTAGGGAAGTATTTAGGAGCTGAGATGGGCAGTCCCTAATATTATTCCAGAGTCTCTGCAAGTTGTTTTACAGCCATCTTTCAGTAAGTAAAAAAAACCTTTGACCTCTGTAGCAAGTACATTTAATAAGCTAAAACTTCTCCATGAAAATACATCCATTATTTTGACACAAAGAGGAGACTTCCCCCAAGAGATTCATTGTGTGTTTCAGTGGAAAACATGCATTTGTCAATCTCTGTAATGTAATAAAGAAGTTGGTGTGAAGTCATATCTACTGCTGCAAAAGAAAAGGGTAATATTTTTGTTGAGAAATGGCACAGAGATCTGTTACTGATGGTGTTAATGAGAATAGATTGTGTTAATGTACAGTTATGTACAATAATTTTTGCGCTGTCAGCAGTATGGAAGAGACTTTCCATGAATTTTCAGTGATACCATCTTCTAATTAGTAGTGGCCTCAGAGAAAGCTCCAGAAGTTCATCACCAAGAAAGGTAAACACTGTTAATTGACATATTCAAAAGCACTTAGCATTGCTGTAGCACTAGTCTATTATGAATCTTATTGGGTTTTTCATAATGATTTCAGTATAAAAAGTTTAGGGCTAACAGCAAGTGTTAACACAATACAATTATAAGCTATTTTTATGAAATATATTCTTTTCAAACAAGTAATGGGGATGACTTCAAGCACCTCTGCACAAGCTGAGTTCTACAGGTATATTCTTTTAGAAGACTATTCCCTTTTAAAAAGAATCAATCACAAGGAGCCATACTTTTTAATAATTGTATTTTCTTAAATGTCTTCAATTATCTGTATTCTGTAAAAGCAAATAAAATTATTTTTTGGACTGAGATGTTCATATTTTTGATATAAAAATACATCTCAAGTTTAGTGCTGTAATCAGTATTTGAAGTGCTCCATCTGAGTACTTAGAAAGGAACTTATTTTTATATCTATGAAACGATAGTCAGAATTACATTTGAAGTGAAAAACTAGAGAACAGACAGATTAGGTTATGGCAACCTTTTCTCCATCTGCTTTCATCCAAAGTTTGTTAGACCTAGAAGTGAACTTCCCTGCATTTTATAAATAGTTGCTGTCCTAAAAACTGCTGATTCTCTACTGTGAAGCATTCAGTTATGGTTAGAAGGAAAAGTTACACTTTAACCTTACAATATCATTGTTTAAAGTGGGGAGGAGGAGGTTTCTCCTGCATTTTGCAGTAGCTCTTTCATTACAAATGCAAAGGCCAGGAGTCAATTAGCAGAATTCATTAGAATTTCCTGGTTTCCATAGAGCAGGTCTGAGCTCAAGAGCAATGATATGGTTAAGGTAGTGTCATACTTTTTTCTCCTCAGAATGTCAGTCAGAAGAATTTTCAGTGTCAGGCAGAAAATCCGTGTATTAGTGAAAAGTAAAACTGTGAGATATAAAATAGAGACTGTGTAGGAGGAGTGGCTAATTCACCAAAAGGTTGTGCTTCTATCCAGAGGGACCTCTACAAGCAAAGTCCTGCACCTGGGGAGGAAAATACCCTGACAACAACATGTACTGGGAGCCACAAAGCTGGAAAGCATGTTGGTATGAAAGCACCAGGGGGAAACTTGGTGGAAACCAAACTGAGGACAAGGCAGCCATGTGCCCTTGCAGCAGAAGGTGAGTGGTGTCCCGGGCTGTATTAGGCAAAGCATTGCCAGCAGGTCACAGGAGCTGATCATTCCTTTCCAGTCAGCATTGGTGAGGCCACACCTGCTGTGTCCAGCTCTGGGCTTTGCACAAAAGAGACTTGGACATGCAGGAGAGAGTCCAACAAAGTGACAGATGATGAAGGGACTGGAGTATCTTTCCTACTAGAAAAGGATGAAACATGTAACTGTTTATCCTGGAGAAGAGAAGGCTCAGGGAAAACCTGAAGGGAGCAAAAAGGATGGAGAGAGGGTCTTTCCAGTTCCCAGTGCCAGGACCAGAGGCAGAAGCAGAAACACAGAAGGGTTCTCTCTGAATCTCAGGAAACACTTCTTCACCGTGGGCTGACTGAGCACTGGCACAAGTTACCCAGGGAGGTTGTGGACTCTCCAGCCTTGGAGATATTCAAGAGCCATCTGGATACAGTCATGGCAAATGGCTCTAAGTGGCCCTGCTTGAGCTGAGGGAATGGGTCCAGGTGATGCTCAGAGGTCAATTCCAAGTTCAACCACTCTGTGATTTTTATGGAGATGATAGTGAAGGGTTTTACACAAGACATACACTGGGCCCAAGAAGTTGAGAAGTGTCTGTGGAATACCTCAGTTGTCCTACCCAGGTAGCAATTAGTCCCAGCACTCAGGGCTGACCAAGCAGGGTATTTCAAAGCTGCTGTGTCACAGCTTGGGACCTATACCCTAACACATAAGAGATGTTATTGTGAAGAGAACAAGCCACTCCTTTTTCCTGGTCTAAGCTATCATACCTACCCAGTGCTCCTGCAAGCGTGAGGCCTATTCCTGCATCACATGCACAGGAAGATTCATCTTTATCAAACACCTCTACAAAGTGCACTGCCTTTGAGTTAGACATCAAGCAGGCTCCTCCTGTAATCAACAGAAAGAGATAAACTCCCCAAGAAAGCCCTTGATCTGTCCCCAGATTTTTGTTTGCATCAGGTAGGATATATTTGTGTCTCTGGTAGGGACTACTTTATAGGAGATTTAAAGAAAATAAACTAGATTATACTCTTCAAGTCTCCAGCCAGCAATGCCTGTCCCTTACTTTCTCAGAGTGCAAGTACAGCTGTGTCCTTGGCAGCCCTAAATTACCTTCCACTGACTAGTTTTGGGTCAGTACAGCTTAGCATTTTAAGACATGCTTAAAGGGTCTTTTCTAGATATGTCACTGTTTTTTTAAACTTTCCAAACAGAACTCTTCATCGTGGAGCAAAACATTTATAACTGGATAAATACACAAACTGTTCAGTTTAAAGCTGTGTAAATCATACTGGCTTCAGTTAAGTTTATTCCATCTGCTTTTATCATCTGTTGTTACACTAATTTATAATTCTCCCATAATATTAAAATGTCAGTGAATCAAAAAAAGAAACACATCTATGGGCCTCTAGTACCTAATGGCATTACATTCAGAAAATAAACCAAGTCATATAATTAAGTATATTTCATCACCATAGATGTTTTTAATTGTGCAATTAATGCATATTTGCATAATCACATAATGAGATCTCTATGATTCATGCTTTATGGTAATCTGGATGCACAAATTTCTATCTCAGAATTGTAACCACTTGCAAAGCTGTTGCTGTACTTTGTTTTTTCTCATTGAAGAAATATGAAGATCCAATGAATGATCTGGTCCTGTCTCAGACCTTTTCTGTGATTTATCTATAGAAATAGCTTTCCATGCACATTAGTTGCATATCAAGAAATTGTCAATGATAAAAAAAAATTATGACAGATGAATCTATTATATACATTAGGAAAACATATAATGGAATTTCACAGGGTTTCCCAGTTTTATTAACCAGCTCATCTGTTTTCAGCCTTTTTCAATAACTGAAGAGAGGATTCTTGTTGATCAAGTTTATGGGAAGAAATAAATGTATTTTGAATCTACAGGCTTCTGCCCCTGATAAAAATGATTTTTCATTAGCTTACTGAGGCATTTTATTGAATTTAACATTGAATCCACTGTGCTTAATTACATCTCCTTCCAGACAAGATGAACTAATCTAGGCAGTTGGGTGGTATTCAAATAAATGTAACCACTTTATGATATTTTTTCCCCCAGATACTGTTTTTCAGGATTCAACCTGAAAAAAATGTATTTTTAAAGCAGTGTTTAGAATATGCAAAACATGCTCAGCTTTTAGACACATTTTATAAACATTTGTATTTATATATAAACTGAGTAAAATCTAATAAATAAGTAGAATAAGAAACCAGAACTTAAATCACTATTATAATCTCTATTCCTCAACAAAGTAGACCAAGAAAAGATCTTTGGGGACCCATGTGGTGACTCTGAATGACAAGCATTGCAGTCAGGGGTGGAAAAATGACAGTATCTCTATGAATTTGAAAAGGTTGACATTATGTATTAATGACAAATCTCTTCTAAACTGCAAGGGAATGTAAACAACATCCGAGCTTGACTGGGATGTTAACACCTGCCTCTGTGCTTGACTCCACTGTCCATGCGCTTCAGAGGGAGATTTATTACAGCACCCAGGGACTACACGGGTTGGCCCTGTTACCTTATGGCTTTGAACATCAATTTTGTTCTCAACCACTCTACTTCTGAAGGTCTTTTGAATTTTGTTTCAAACACTGTTTAGAGTTTTTTATTTCTTTGCGCTCAGAGGTTTCATTTTTGACCTGATACATGACCCTAGGCCAGTGGTATTTATAACCCTTGTTTGCTGAAACAATGGCACAAAAGCAGAAGATAGGAGTTTTTGAGAGGGGTTACAGATTGCCATTGTGACAGCAATGAGGTGTCCCTGCCCTTAGCTGTGCATAACACCAGAAGGAACCAAACCACATGAACTTCAAAAGCTGCAAAAATTATTTGAATGGTTTGGATTACAAAACAAGGTATTAAAACATTTTTGCTCACTCATAACGCATATTTTGATTTTCTCCACCAAGGCATTATCCAGATAGAATTCACAATTTTAACAATTTCCTTGAGTATAGCTAATATAATGAAAGATAATGAAAATAACTGCAAAACTTGATTTTCATAAATCTCCCATGCTCTACTCAATTATTTCTTACATCTCATTTCAGTCCTGCAAGCTACTGCAGTCAATGTTTTGTTTACATTGTCACCCCATCTCACACTGTCATTTGTGTAACATTTCAGAGGCAAATAATAAAAGGTATTTCTGCTCTTTAAGGTCCTTAAAAGAATCCCCTTAGAATCAGTGGAGTGCTACCAGGTGATATAAAGAGCAGATAGTATGGATCCTAACTTTGGTCAAGGCAAAACCTTAATTATGGGGTTAGGCAAAAATTCTAATAGTGACATTTTAACCCACTTTTAATTTGTATTATGGTGATATATAGCTAAACATGTTACTTTGGGGAAAGCTGTGCAAACATTTATTAAAAACAGAACAAGATGGGAAAATTTTGAGGAAACAATGCTCAAATTTATTTGGAAATAAATCGGAGATAAATTCACATGAGAAAATGAGCTGTTTCTTTTTGTTTGTTTGTTTGCTTGGCTGTTCTATCTCCAGGCTGTTAGAGGGTTACTTCCTAGCAAAATAAAAAAGCAGAAGACATCAAATCCCTCAGTGAAATGTCAGATGACTGAACCACTGAAGATTCTGAGGACTCAATACACAAATCTGTCAGGACCTGTACTCACAGCCTAGCAGACTCATCTTTCTTTGGCACCTTTTTGATAAGCTACCAGACCCACATTTATTTAACCCTGACACAGTCACAGCTGGAAACCCATTTTACACACGGAGAAATTAGTCAAGCAATAACTCTGCTAAAACTCAAAAAACCTTGGGCTAAGATGGGTACAACTCTGATTTTTGTATAGCAGCCAGCTCTCTTCTCATGGTACCATGCATTTCTCAAATTCCTGCTCCTTCAGTTCCATTTCTCATAATATCTTTTATCTAAGGAAACGCAATACAGATTTCCTAGCTAATATTAACATCTAGCATTTCTCATCTGTATATGTGAAGGAAATCTATAAAGTAGATAAGTATCACCCTCCTTTACTCTGTGATAAATCTGGGGGGCAGTCGGCATCATGAGTCCTTAAAGAAATTTAGCTGGCTGTGGGAGAGATATAAGTCATATTATAGGTTATCAACAGGTTAACAACAGGTAAGAAACAAAGAGAAGGAATGAATACTTAGGCTTCACAATGGAGGAAAGCCATAGATCACTGGGATCTTTGCAGTGTCTGTTATAGTATACAGAAATGGAAAAGGGTGGAGAACAAGGAGACTAATGGTGATGCAAGATTATTCAGGGTAATAAAAATGGAAGCTGATTGCAAAGAGCTGGGGAAAAATGTTATGGTACTAAGTAGGCAATAAGATAACAGATTACATTCTATATAATAAATATGAAGTAAAGCATGAGGGGAAAGACAATCCTAGACAATGGATCTTAAACTACCTATTTCCATGCAGGGAAGACAACTGGTTATAATAATAGGTATTTTTAAACATCAGTACAATTCTCAATAGTGGATGAAAACCCCTACTGTGTATTGTAGCAAATACTGGAAAAAAATAGAAAACAGAGTAGAAAAAAATTCTCAAGCCATTTTTTGGAGTCTGGAATTATGAGAAATATTTCTTTGCACATTTAAGAGATTTAAAGATCTCTGACAAACAGTGTTTTTAATCTTTGTTCATGGAAAAAGAAAAGGGCTTTTAGGCTCTGGAATTCTCAAGAATGTGTATTAGATAGTAGAATATTGTGTAGTTTTATTACAGGGTGAGAATTTTAGATATATGGGGTTTTTAGGATGGTAAGCAGGTGAAGGCAAGATAGAGGAAGCACATGGCTTTTGGGTTTCTTCTTCTTCCTCATCTGACTCCATCTTCTGCAGTGAGGTGGCACATTATAGTTGGTTTACAATAAAGTCTAGCTTTCTAACATGGAAAATAGTTATTGGAGAAGTATTATAAATAATGATTACGTAGATTGTAATATAAATATCCACGCCACCCTGAGGGTGGGAGCATTAGAGTATTAGGTAGTTAGCATTGGTATTTGGAGTTTTGTGCCTTGAACTGACCTGCAATGAAGAGCTTTGCAGGTCAGGAACAGAATGTAATGATAAGAAATAATAAACTATGAAAAGAAAACAAGAAGAAAAGCCTCAAAGTCAGTTTTTTCAAGATCTCTGGCTGGGGAAAACAAAATTGTACATTCTCGGGTCAGCGGTAAACAGCTGATCAACAGAGACAAACACAGAAATATTTTTTATAAACCCAAGAGCCATTAATCCACATTGTGAACGTGTCTTGAAATGTGGTCTAGAATAGATCATCTTCACCTCAAGCAGAACTTAGTGGTAATACAAAAAATTCAGAGAGAAGAAAGAAGGTCAAAGGTTTGGAACATTTTTTTTTGAGTGATGAAACTTATCAGGCAGCTGTGATGGGAATCCACAACAATACAGATTACAAGGCTAAGTGAAGAAGGAGCAGCTGTTCATTGTTTCTTGTTATCTGAAAAAAAGAAAGTCAGAATCAAATGAGAGATGTTATGTTCAAAATAATCAACAGGAGGCATTTTTTTTTCCATACTGTGTATCCCCCTGCCTCGAGACAAGGTAACACAGAGTGGACTAGACAAACCTATGTAAGAAACTTCCTTCAACAGCTATTAAGAAACAAAAAAGCACATCTGATTTAGAAGTCCCTTACAGGTCACTGGAACCTGAGAGCACTGATGCTCTTACAATGCAAGTCACTCCTGGCCACTGTCACAGACAGGACAGATGGACCCTTAGTCTCTTCCAGGGAACTGTCCTTCAAGGCCTTGAGCTTCCCAGGAGGGTGGTGTCTTAGACTAACACGCAAAATCTTCTCTTTGTAAGTCAGAATTGGCAATGCAAACCTTTGAAGTGCCTCTTGCAGCCAGGAGGGAGATACACTGCTCCTGAAAACACTGATATTTATCCCAGCTGCCAGGGTCTGCAAAGGATGGCTTGTATACCACGCTGCCTCAAGAACTGAAATTTTGTAAAAAACCAACATATATAATGTACAAATTATATGATATAACATAATATAATACAACATAATACAATACAATGCAATATAATACATAGTTTTTAATTTATACTTTATCCTATTTATTATATATTATACATATTATATTTCATATATATTATTCTTCTCAGTCAAAGAGCAGAAAAGCTTATGGGTAAGAAGTTACCCAAATTTTCTTGACCAAAGACAAAAAGTTAAGACTGGCTATATAGTCCTGGAAGTTTGTCCCCTCAAGACCCTCCCCCAAAACACCACAAAACCCAACAAAACAGAATAGGAAAACCTCCTCACAAACCCATAACAATGGCTAAAAGCAATTTTAGACTTTGTGATGTGTTTCCTTCTCAGTTGTTCTGTGGCATTGGCAAATGAACAGCTGTATTCCCTTACTCCCTCTCCTGACACAATGGCTCACCCTTCTCAATTTTCTGAAACTAAAACTCCTCAAATTTTACTTTTTGTAATTATTTAATTCCCTAAGCATCTACCTTTGATAATGCTGTGTTTTCTTACAGCCACTTATGCCTAGAGTAGCTTACAAGTTCTTTCATTCTTTTGTTCTTTGGAGTTGGATTTCTTTCTCTAGCCCTTATGTTTAAGTAAACAAAGCCTCTTCTGTCAAACTGTAGAAGTGATAAAGTACAAATCTTTATTTGTATTTCAGACATTCAAGGTTGTTCAGTACGAGCACATAACAGCATCTTCTAGCATGTTGGAAGAGGGTATGTTCCATTTAGGAAAAAAGTCATCATATGGACAATATACCAAAACCAGAGCTGATAGCTGGACATTAGTTCTTCAAGAGCAACATATAAAATACTAATAATACAACTGATGGGGCTAACGATCCCTCTTCTGCCTCTATATTTGATTGATTTTAATAATTTTAACTATTCTTACAGAAACTCACTTAAAAATGATGAAAGGCATAGAAATTTAAGTGAACTGGCATGGTTGTGTTAAAGACAGGGGCTTTTAGTTCTCCTCTCTTTTGGTATCTCATTTCAAGGTCTCTTTCTGAGTGAAGCTTGAATCTTACTTTCAATTTCATAAGACTTTGTTTTCCGTTTTTAAAACCCCCTTTTTTTTCCCCTTTAATGGTAGGTATCCAATCAGCCTGGTTGTAACTTGAGCTATGTCCACAAAAACATGCAGATGATGATCAAGTACATGATTTGTGGGAAATTTTAAGTACTTCACTATCCAAATGACCTAAATATCAAAATTCTTATAGGGTAAAATGACCTCAGTTATAAATGGTACCTAGAAAGTGTGCAGGCACAATGAAGGAAGGGATATTGAAATTTTGGCTGTGAAAACACAGCATTTTCTATATTTATCTTTAGGGGAATCTGTTTTTTCCTCATTCTCATGGTTTAAATGACAGGTGTCTGGTGAGGAAGGCAGGAGCTTCCCTTGGAATAGAAAATGTAAGCCCCCTCCCTCTGAATTATTATAATTTTGAAATTAAGGGCCTCTCACGTAAAGATATGGGAATAGGAATAACAGTTCTTTATTATGGGAACTAAAATAAACAATAAACCCCAAACATATGCAGTATTACAATGGCAACAAACAAACAAACAAACAAACAAATAAACAAACTCCACTGACAGAGTCAGGATCCAACCTGACACCCGGTGGGTCAGGGTGTTGGTGGCAGTCCCATTCCATGGTGGCTGCAGTCCCAGTGACAGATGTGGCTCTGTTGAAGTGATGCTCCTGTAGAAAGAGTGGAGTTCTTTCACTGAAGTTCTTTCACTGAAGTGGTGATAGATGGGCCTGGTCTTCCTCTGAGAATCCAGTGGAAAAGGCTGCCTTGGTGTCTCAACTCCCAAATTTTTATCCAGGTAGGAATACTTGGCTCCTCCCCCTGGACGGAGCATTTCCCAGTGGGATGATGTAATTCTATCAGTGAGACTCAATGGCCCATTAGCAGAAGATCTCTCCCTGGAGGGAGGCTGGGTTGTGGAAGAGATAAGGAAACTGCCCCAGCATTGTAGTTGCTCCCATATGAAAACCCTCAGTATCAAGATCAAGAACTGTTCTTACATTGTTTTGGGTTTTGTTGTTGTTGTTTTGTTTGTCTTTTTTTTAGCATATCCAAGGCCCTCATAATTTTTACATCTCTTTTTTTACCAGTCTATCTCTTAGAAATTCTTCCAGAAATGCCTCACTCTATAAGTAGTTTAATGTCTTACACTAGAAAACATGCTGTGCAAAAATGATTTTTCAGGATTAGCTTCTTCAGCTGGAAAGTTTGTAATCTATCAAGTGTGTTCAGCTGCTTTAGGAAGCAGCAGATGCATTCCTAATGCAACATACTACAGTCATTGTTAAAACACAAAATTATAACATAATTGAAAACGTATGAAAACACTAGAATTTCCTCTACCACATGAAAATTTTATTTACCCTTTTGATTTTACTGCGCTGGCAGGATACACATTCCTTTTGCTGACAGATAAAAGACTTTTATATTTTCCTTGTATGTATTGCATGCAGCATATCAGATAAGTGATGTAGGAGAGAACCATTAATTACAGCAAAAAAAGAGATTTATGGAGTGATTTTTAATAAAGTGTCAGACTATTTACAATTAAAAGAACAGATTCCCTAGGTGCTGCCTGCTAATGTTAGTCAACTTTACCAGTTGCAGCAGCAACACTTAAAATGTTTGAGAGTTAATTTGTTGTATAATCTCCTCATATGCAATTTACCAGAGTCTTTTCATCATCTTCTTTCCCTCCTTAATTAGAACACTATAGTCTAAGCTTCAGAGTTAAACCACTGGAGTTAAGCAAGTGTCAGAGAAAGAGGGCAAATAAGATTTGTTGAATTAGACTTTAGACACAGCCATGATCAAACAGGGAGATGAAGGCAAAATTCTAACTGAACTTTCAAACTGCAGGCAGGATTCTAGCCAAACAACAACCGTTAAAGCCGACACAAATCACAGAACTCAAATAATGCAATGGTTTCGGAGGGTCAGATTCAAGGCTGTGCTGAAGCCCACCCACCTGAGGAACATAAAGGGACCTTGAAGTAGCCTTTAATGTTCAGCAGGTGGATTGACCTAGGATGGAGAAATCTGCAGCTGGCATAAAACTGATGTTGCTATCTCTTCATTAGTCCCTCTGGCCCACAACATATGAGAGGCATGTCAAGGACAAAAGGGAGAGCAGCCAGAATATATTGTGCACTGCCAGTCTAATGGGAATCTTTGATACCAGGCACTAAACAAGCCCAGATGGGTGTTATGATGGAAGTTCTCTCCTTACCTATATTTCTCCCCTTTAAGAAATACCTCAGCTTCCAAAACGGTCCCTGCAGCTTGCTGGGGAGAACTAGTTTAAGGGTTTACTGCAGGAGGAAAAGCATTACCAGAAACCTTAAAAGCTAAATAATAGAAGTTTATAGCTGTTAAAAAACAACAACTTGTAACCTTGCAGAGATTTTTCACTATATAGAAGTCAGGCTCATTTTTGTTTCTGCTATGGCTGTTATCCAGCTGATCATTCAGAAAAATTAATGAGTCTACTGCTAGCTAATACAGAGGTTTCTAGCAAAGTGAGTTTGGCTGTAGCTGGCCTGGTGGAGGGGGTCAGGACAGGCTGGGTAATTTTGATCTGTGTAGAGTCAATTTGGAGTTCATTTTTCATTCCTCTGAAAGCACTCTGAGGTCAAACAGCAGTTCTGAAGTCCTGAGTTTATTAGTGCTCTTAGGTCTTCTGACAAGACAGACTGGATTCAGATCAAGTGCAAGTCTCTGATTGTATTTCTGTCAAGTTAACCATCACACATCATGGTGTTTATGTCAGCTGGTTGCATGGAGATGGATGATATCTAATATGGCATGAAATGAGATACATTTGGATAAAATATGCTTGCCCACCACAAATCTCTGTGTTAAAGCTATCTTTTGAAAAAAACTTAACTCATTATTACTGGGGGAAAGTGACTTCATCACTTTCACTGAGATAACTGTGTGTAGTTTTTATCTCTAGGCACCCTACAACTAGACATACCACCTCCAGCAATCTTAAATAAAAGGTGCCTTCCCACCTGGAAAGACCTACAGTGAAGGGTAGCAACAGGTCGTAAGAACTGCAAGTGCATATCAGTAGATATGATAACCTTAGTCCTTCACCAGAAGCAAAGCCAGTGGATACATTTCCTCCTTTAGTTCCCTGATTTCTGAACACTATCCCAAGTTATTCTATTATGCCAGTGCAACCACCTGAGTGTTGGACTATAACCACATTCATTAAAAACTCTATTTTCTCACTGATGCAGCACAAACAGCAGCATCATATCTAAAGGAGGCAGAAGACTATGCACAAGAATAGGAATGTTTAGTCAGACTAGGTGAAAGTGAAAATGCCTTAGACTGGTTTTGCCACTAAATAAAACATAGTTTGAACTGTTCCCTGAGGCAATCAAGTGCATAGAAGCTTTCTTTGTCTCAGAAAGAAATAAGGAAAAAGATAAAATTAACATGCTGTTGTCAAGACATTGCAAAAAATAGATGGGTCAGTAACCAGAATCAGAGATTTTGATGACCCAATTATGTTCCCTTAGTGTGCAAAGAGAGGTAGGTGGAGGTAGCACACACAGACATTGCTGCTTGAGGGCTTTTTGGTTACACAGAAGAGAGAACATAGACAAATTCACAGTTCTGTAAGTCAACAATAAGCCTGGGTAAAAAGTTTGCTTTTTTTAGTATGAGACTGCTGCTGTGTTTTCCTTAGGGAGCTAGCCATGGTTCTGCAGAGTACCTCTATGCAGTGCACATCCGCATAAATCATTCCACCTTGAGTCATTTGGGAGGCAAACAGAGAGGATGAGTGTCCTGTGGAGATGTCTCCATCTCTTCAATGACTGTAGAGGGAGCCTAAATAAATAGCTTAGACTAAGATGTAAATGTTGCACACATAGCTTAGACTAATTTATAAATCATGAAAGTTAGGAAACATAATTCCTGCTCTTATCACTTTCCCTTTGTCTCCTTTTTGTCATACAGTAGTTTTATTGTGTTTCTTTTCAGCACAAATTCTTTAAATCAAAGCACTGGAACTTGCTACGATGGATACCTGTGATTACAACTATATGTGCGCTGCACAAATATGCATGCAGAACATACAGCTCCTCAGAGCCTTTCCAGACCAGTTCTCCTGGGAGGATGGGTCCTGAAGGCTTCTGTGAGCAGGAAAGAGACCTTCAGGGAGGGAACAGGCCATAGTGAGTATTTGTCATGTGTACTTTAATTCAAATGGTTTGCTGTTGCCTCAAATGAAAGTCCTGAATGTTTTATCGAGAAGCTAAAACCAACAGATACTGTGTCTGCCTGCTCAGTGTGCAGGTCCTTTGTATGTATAATTCCTCTTTCTATGCACAGTCCCAGGTCTGCAACTCCCTCAGTGGTGCTGCACTGATCAGTGATAATACAATGTAGCCATTGAATCAATTTTCACTGAAAAAATCTCATTTTTGTGAATTGCTATGACAAATGAAGGAAGATTACTATCCAAGCCCGTTTTAATATCTACAATTAATAAAAAGAATAGAAAAGCTGATTGTAAGAGGATATTTTTACAATATCCCCTCCTTCCATGACATCATTCTAGATATGGACAAAACATTGTAAATTTTACTTATTATGATTGTTATCACATAAAGTAATTTATATATTGTCTAAAAAATGTAAATGCTTACATTTCCAGCTAAGAAAATGTAGGGAAATTCATTCTGCAGAGCACCCTCTAAACAACTGAAGCTCTGCTGCCTTTTCAAGATGACTAGCACCAAGGAAGGATGGATGATCCATAAAGTTAGAAAAAAAAAAAATAAAAAAAAATGGGCAATTTCTTCAGAAATCTGAATATACCCCAGAGCTCTTACTTCTACTGCAATATATCAATACTTCTTTCAGAATAAGGTTACAATTTTCTTTGCTTCCTTCTTCAGCACTGTGACAACTTTTGTTCCCCCTTGATGTCAATCAGCAAGCTACTTCAGATTCCATTGGAAAATCAATACTGTTAGTGAATGGAATCAAAAGAGGTCACAATTCCAGTATTTTTCCTCTTTGGTGAAGATATAAATGGAAAATTCTGCTGTCCATCACATGTTGGAGATAAAAATTAAAAAGCAGACCTGCAGGTTGCTACATCTGTAGGCTAAATGTATGTGGTCAGTATGCTGCTACTACAAGCTTTGAGCTATTCCACTGCTTCCAGCTTTCATTCTGTGCAAATGAGCTGCAGGGCCAGGTTCAATGTGTCACACAAGTGCAGATGTGGAGTTACTCCAAACCTGTGGTTTTCTATCACAATTTCTGGAGTGCCCATTACAGCAATAGTGGAACACTCACTGTCAGTAGAGTTTTAATGCATTTAATGAAACATAGAAATCAATAACAAGAATTTCAGTGAGAATATTTTTCTGCCAATAGATTTCTTACAGGTTTCTGGGGCATGTAACATGGCTTGCACTTCTAATGGGTTATTTTGGTTGATGATTACAGAGCACATTAAGTTCCTATTCTTATCTGCATGCCCTGAAATAATTTCTCAGATGTCATTGATTCTCATCTGCTATGCTTTGTTGAAAATTCTGAAGTAATTTTCTCCCTCCCTCTCCCAGTACATATTAAGAAAACACAGTTATTTTCATGATAAAGTACAATATGCAGTTAAATTTGACTAGTTTAAAGAATTAATGTAGTTCTAATGTCAATTCAAAGAGCTCTTTCTATATTGTCTACAAAGGTAGCAAGCAAATTTATTTACTAAGATATTTGATTAATTTTGTTCTTGGAGGCTAATTCTGCTCTCAGCACTTTGTCACGATTGCCCATCTAGCAAGATTTTTGGACAAAAGGATATACTTTGTAATTTGCACAAATATGATCCTTTCCTAGGCTAGAAATTGGCTCTGATTTCAGAGTAACCTGGTGCAACCTAGAGAACAAACTGCACAGAACACTATTTGCACAGGAGAATTTATATTGCTTACAAGCTACAGCAGAGTAGAGCATCTGCTGCTGTGTATGCCTAAAAATTCCTTATTATGATTTAACCCCAACTTCCCTCCAGGGCTCTTGCCCCCCTGCAACATGTTCATTGTCCTGTAATCTTTGAACTCTCCCTCACTATTTAAAATCTTCCACATTTCAGCATGAAATAGATGTCATGATCCAAAATCACCACAAAGGTTTTTCTAGTGCTCTTTCATCTGCCTTAGCTATTTTCCCTCCCTTATACATAAACTTCAGCTCTTTTTCCCTCCCTCCATGTGCTACCAACTGGATTCCTGAGTACAAGAAAAATATTCTCTTCTCATTTTGTCTTTTCCCCATTGCCAAGGAAAATAAAGTATAAAAGCTGCAAGCCCAACCACAGAGCACAAGAACTCATTGCCTGAAGAAAAGGAGATTACAGGGGAAACTTGGTCCATGCCAGGCAGAGAGTGAAGGGATACATCTGTATGAAAAGAATTCTGCTTGGTTGTCCTTTACATGAAGAAAAAAAAAAAAGACAGGCAGGAAAGACAGATTGGAGCATTTTCCTTGTGGAGAGACCAGATAGCCTCCAGCCAATGTGAGAGCCCCACAGCTGGCAGCCCTGCACCTCCCACTGACCTCAATGAAGTGCACTCATGAAACTGAGGGGGGAACCAGCATCCTTTGAAAGACATATGTGTCTCAGGGCAGCACATAAACCCAAATTCAAAATCTGTATTCATAAAACCTATCCAGACAAAAGCACTGGCCTTGCTAACATGAACTTTGAATGAGTAAAGCTACTATTATTTGGACTACTACAGCCAGTTGTGCAGAGAGCACAGCAAAGCTTTCATTCTTCCAGAAGCCCTAGGATTTGTAAGGCAAATCATGAACTTTTACTGGAAGAAACTCATTTGAGTTTCATGAATTTCCTGCCCTCAAAATCCAATTTCTGTGGTTTTTTACATGTTAAGAATAGTCACTTCTGTCTCTGCTAATACTTTGGGCTTCATTACCCTGGCAAGGCTTGCCTACAAGGAGGAATATATGAGATATAGTGGTGGTATGTAAAAGACTCACTTAATAATTTAGTGTAATTGCTAATTGATCTCATTATTCAATTAATGCCGAAAGGCTTGTGAAATATGGCTTAATTTCCCTGCTCCCAGGAGCTAAATTGATAGGAATGTTTTTTATTGCCAAGAATCATCAATATTTACAGACTTGTATATTCACAAACATCTGAGAGGCTTTAGCCTCAGAATCCTTCTGCTCTATTGTTTACTCTTGCATCTTCTTTCAAACATGGAGAGAGTGATTGATGTTTGGTCTGCAGAGACTAAAAATAAAATACGTATCACATTCAAGTCTCATTCTAGAAGTTAATTATCATTTTGTCTGTTAAAATGCCCTTCGATGAAATAATAAAATTCAGTTCATATCCTTTTGTGAAAACAAAAATCACCACAAATATCATATTAGCTTTGTTGTTCTTCTATGCTGCAGCTCTTTCTGCAGTAAGTAGTACATATATGCAGGCACACACATAGGCACTTTCAGTAATATCCTTTCTCTTGTCCTTGTACACAATATGCAGTTTAGATTTTTGAGTCAACATTCAGCTCTTAAACCTCAGTGCAGGCTTGATAAATGGACCATAAAAAATGTTGCATGGACTAAAAGTCAAAATATATGAAGTGTATTGTAAGTAGGTTAGATTAATGAAGATAAATTACAGGAAGGCTTGTGTAAATTCTAGATGAGGGGGAAGTTTCAAAGGTGTTGCATCAGTTGTTGTCTTATTATTTTTGCCTTTCACTCTTATTGCCACCGAGTCAGAACTCCCAGTGACTGAACACTAGGAACTGTTTTCTTAATAGCCATTGTCCCAGATAAGAAAAATCACTCTCAGCAGCAAGGTGAGCTTACAATTACAGTGTAATTGTTCTTTTCACCTCTGAACTTGAGGAATTTCAACTGTATTTTTGATGTACTTGAGTGAAATTACTTTGGTGATAAGCAAGGAAGGAAATTCCCTGCAGAAGTGTGAGAAAATAAGCTACACTTTTATTTTCCCTTGAGAAAGAAAATCTAATTGCTACAGGCATCATAAAGAGATGGAGAATAGAGAAGAGACATTGTAAATACACTGGGAAGAATGATTTCTGTGGGAATCTATTATTTGAATGTATTGATGAAGATAAATGAATACCCATGAAAAAAATCCATTGTAGTTATTGGAATCCAACACAGCTTGAATTGAAGCTGCGACAGCTAGCAAAATATACTAAACCCACTCTGCTTTATATACAAGTAAATATTAGTGTAGGGGTCAGTTCAAAGGATCTTGCAGTTACACCAGGTAAGGACGTATTTATGTGCAATTAATGAGAAGTAGAAGTAATGAAAACTACTACCAGCAAATTCTTACCACACGGTACATTCAAAGTAATTTGAGGAAGATCATAGCAGACAGCTGACCTCACACACTGAAGCAGTAAATACATGAATTACTTTCTACCATGATCCTTTATCTCAAACATTTGTAAGCTACTCATTAATAAGAGCAGGACAAGAGAAGCATGTTATGAGAGAGAAAAATGTGTTCCAACATTACTGACTTCTGCTGTTGAACTCCTCAATAACTGGGATGCAGCAGAAATGAATGAAAGGAGCAGCAGTGAGAGAAAAAGGCTGGGATGGAGTTCAGAAAGAAGATGTCTCAACAAAGCTTGTTTGGGAGCGTAATGGGTGCTTAGGCTTTGAGCTGGTTACATCTGCATCTGTCTCATATGTGCGAGAGACCATTCACAACGAGCTCTCAGAGCTTCCTTTGTAAGTGGAAAAATCACATTTTACCCTGATGCCTATAGACATATCAAAACCAATTAATTTGCCTGTACATATACTATTTTATGCTTAAGTTAAAATTTCATATTATTTCATATTATTTCAATTACGTTTTCACTATTTATAGACTTAAGTTCCTCACTGAATTCCATTGTTTTGACTGTCACATCAATTTATTTAAGATTATATGTCAACTAAGCTGTATTACAGCAGAACTGCATGGAAAATTTATTCTGCACAGTTGAGAAACAGAATTTGACAGGATTTTTTCCTTCCTACTATATAGAAAACATGCAAAGCTTCTACATAGAAGGCCCACATTTAGACAAATGACCATTTATTCAGTTGAGAAATGTCTCAGTGTGGGTCAGGTCTTCACAACCAGTAATTTTTTTATATTAGGACACTGCAGAATTACCTCATATCTCTTATAATTTTGGGTGTACCTGTTGTGATGCAGTATTGTCATTCTGGTGTATCTCCCCAGCAGTAACCACGAACAGAATTTCACTGCATTACATTTTAAATTATATTTATATTGTAAATATATATAAATATATTTATATTGAAAATTCTGTTACCCATGGCAGTGTATAATGTTACCACCCTTTTGAATGAATGTAGTAAAGGCACATTGTCCTAGAGCAAAACAGAGCAGCATCTGATAACAGCTCAGCCTGAGTTACCCTTCTGTTGGCTTGTTCAGGAACTGAGGGTGGTGCAGCTGGGGCAGGAGAGAACACAGGGACTGAGGATCTTAGGCATTGCTTGCATCCTGCTGTGGAGTACATGCTGCCCATGCTATGGTGCCCAAGTTAGTTTAGATTTAATGAGTGTGGCACTTCTCTTAGATCCCAGTGTGAGCAGACACCCTGGGCAGCCAGCTTCTCTGGATCACTGTACACATTCTTCCTCTCCATTTTCCCTCCTGCAGGCTCCCAGAGTAAGACAATAGGCAAGGACTTGACACAAGTCAGGATTTAAGCCCTGTAAAAGTGGGAAGGCACTGCTGCTCCCCATCCCCCCTGGGACTGGGCATCCTTAATTTTCACAGATATGAGGCTGAAACTCATGAAAACCCTGTAGCTGATGCTTCACGCTGTCCTGATCCTAGATGTTTCTCATGTCTCCTTTTATCAGGTCACATATTTGGAGACAATGGATTTCCTAATTAAAGCTGACAGCTAAATTTAAAATTGTTAATTAGTGGAGGCACCAGACTCACAGCCTGGGCACAGGTTCAAGGTTTGGAGGACATTGGTGTAGTTTGATTACAATGTTCCCATCAGGCAATAATGCCTGCTGCTGTGGGCAGAAATATGAGAGAGAAATTGATTGTGAGGTTGGAAGTGTACTCTGAGCTTAAAGAGAAGGTGATTGATGTCCATAAGGACAGTAATCTTGTCAATAAGAACAATAATCTCCCCGCAGAGTAGCAAGGAAAGAAATGATCCTTGGAGCTGCCCAAAATTTCCTCAGTAGATAGTGGCATTTGGGTGTTAGGTGCTTCTGAAAATCAGGCTATTTCAGATCTTTACTTATTTTCTCAACACAAACAAAATCCACTCATACAACTATATTATACAATATTGACTGTGTAATTTATTTGTATTATATATACAGTGATATTTTTTCTTCCTATTAACAAGTTCAACATTAAAAAAATTCATTCCCCATGGAGAATAAATTAAAACAAAAACATCTAGAAAAGATAAAACCTATGGAAAGCAGATGGTGCCACAAATAAAATGCCATCAATTTTTATGCATCTGTGTAAAAAGGTTGAGGTGTTCCCAGCTTTGATGTAAATTCTACCCATCAAAATAACACAACTGTATTAATGATTGCAACACACGACTTTCTACTCACTAATCCAAACCCACCACACTTGGCACAGCAGAGGCTGGGAGGAACTGTGCGTGCTCATAAATTACAGTAATCCTGCAGTGGAACCTATTGCTCTTCACATCAAATGTAGACTTGTAAATTCATTACTTTGTTTATGTTTGCTAATTCTGCTGCCACTAAGCTTCCTTCCTAATATCTGATTCGTATTTGGGCAAAGAGGAAGACGCCCTAATGACTACCCCTGGGTCTAGTTTAACAATGGATCTTTAAGAACATTTTGCCTTTCACATTTCAATTAATTTTTTTCAAATGCCATCTGTCACAGTCTGAACCTTAATCTGTATTTACTGTTTCTAAATTCAGTGCTTTAATCACAGAAAAAAAGAATCTAATTAGTTTATATAGAAGAATGTATTGACACATGAAATACGTGGTCAAAATCAATTCATGTACCTCCATATCTGAATTAGTATCTGCGCTTAAATTCCACTGAGCTCAGAACAGCTTCAGTGCTCAAAGTCACATTCTGATACATCAAAGCCAGGTGATGATATATCTTGTCAGCTGTCCAGCCCTAAATTAGCACTGCTGGATTTCATCATATCATGAGGGTAGACACACAAGTGAAGGATGCACGTGGGTTTATAATTAACAGTTAATGCCAACTTACTTCCAGAGGTAGAGCTTGTTAAAGAAAATAATAGCATTTAAGCAAAAAATTAACAGCATGGAAAATAAAATATGCATATATGTAATGCAAAACTAGAGAGTTTCTAATAGCGAATTCCGAATTCTTATGGGGAAATATCCTTTTCAAGTAACGACACCATGGGGGTTACAAGCCCTTCTCAGTTATCATTTGAGTCAGTAACAACTTTATAACTACTGGAATGACATGGCTCAGTACATCTGGTGTGACTCATGGACATCATTAGCTTCAAACTGATGAAAAGAAATCTTTCTTTCACCGTTACTATATTATTAGCTGCAGCAATTTTACAGAAGTTTGCATATAGTCAGCTTTACTTGTCCCCTATAGAATAATATATGTATGTTATTTCTGTCATTCAATGTCCTGTGGTGGGTCTAAAGGCCTTTTAGAAAGTATAATTTACCACAATTGAAGCTGCAGACCTATGTAGTGCATAAAATACTATTTATTTAGACTTCTAAAAGAGAGGGAAATACCTTACACATTATAAAACTTTTTTTTTTCTTTCTTTAGGCATGATGTCATCAACTTTATTTTGATACCAATTTTTACTGCACACAGGTGTATATTCTATATCTATTCCAATAGATTCATTATATCTATGGGTTTCTTTCTGTATACATTTAGAAAAGTAACTTGGATCACATGAAGAACTAGTAAAAGAATAATCAGATACTCTGCTATTTTTAATAGAAGGAGGAATTGTGGACTATCTAATCAGGGATGTTCCATGATATTCCACGTAAAATGGAAAAGTTTCAAATGAAAGTTGACTAAAAGTATTCATTACCACAGTCTGCCCATGTGATTGGATTTTTCTGCAAAATATGTAGGATGACAAATCCTAGGTTTTTACTCACTTTTGATTCAAGTGAACTCTCACTGAACTCAGGGGAATAACTGGCCATTTTCCTATGACAATTTTCCCTCCATCATGTGCAAGCAGAAGTACATGTGCACATTTACATTTTCAACCTTTTTGAAGACAGGTCCTTAAAAAATTGTGCAAGGACACAGAATGAATCAGTAAAGCACATAAATCATAATTTACTTACATTTTGGTCACTTCAGTTTTTGTATGCAATACTAAAGTCATACTACAAAACCAGTGTTCAATGTTATATTAGAGTACATCTAATTTTATTTTCTGTTTTGTGTCATCCATCTCTGAAACTTTAATGTCTTATTCTCACCACATTTAAAACAGAAAACTTACATCTCTTTCTATAATATGATTATAGCTCTTTTATAATTTCCTCCAGTATAATGTCACAAGGAATTTTCTTCTGCTTCATGTACAATTTAATTTCCTTTTTAATTGGCATTGTGTAGTATGGTGTTTGTCAGGAATCTCCACATTTACATTTTTATGCCTGCATGTAATTTCAGAATACGAAAAATTAAAAGTCAGTGAAGAGATTAATGCAAATATTATCTGACTGGGAGATCTTTAGGTCTCAAACTCTGACTTTCTATATGTGACTGTTGTATTTTCCTGACTCAAAATTCTAATGAAAGCCATCACCCTGGTTCTTTTCTTGGTCAACATACAGTAAATTAGACTTGCCTCACTTTTCTGCACTGACCGAGTGAACCACAATTTAATGTCATATCTCAAATAGGTTTGAAATGTTGCCTTAATGTTTTTTACCTGAGTTAATCTATAAATAGAAAGTAAAATTCTAAAGATATTTCATTAAAATCTGCTAAATTCCCGGCGATATCTCAAATAGGTTTGAAAAGTTGCCTTTATGTTTTTTACCTGAGTTAATCTACAAATAGAAAGTAAAATTCTAAAGATATTTCATTAAAATCTGCTAAACTCCCGGCGTAGCTCAACACAAAATTACAAACCTTGTATTGCAAATCTTGAACAAAACTAGGAAGATCAATATGAATGACATATTCCTCCCTAGAAAAGACATTTGGTTGTCTTTGCTTGTCAGTGAAAACTTTGCAGAGCAAAAGATATTTCTTCTGAAGGACATTAGAGATTCCAAATTTCCAGGGCAGTTCTAGGGTTCCACATGATTTTGGCATCCATCATGACAGAGTAGAGCTTGAATTGAGGGATTCTTAGGCTGTATTTAGGCCTGTCTCTCTCAGATATTCAGTGAAGATTTGGATACAGCTCTATTGGCTGAACAGGTGATGGAGGGAAATTTAGTATCATGTATGAGTGTTTAAAATCTAGTTCATAAGTCACTAATTTGATATCTATTTCCTTAATTATGCTGTTTCAACTGAAATCATTGTGTCTTATGAGGATCATAATTTGAGATGACCAGGAAACTGTACTGGAAATATGGCTAACATTCCAAAATTACAAGCAAAGGGATGTGAATCAGCTAAGTCAGTATTTTAAGAATCTACTTTTTAAGTAATGGTACATTTTTGGCAGTGAGATAACTAAGTATCTCACTGCACCTAAGGCAGAGGGCTGTCTTTTTTTGTCTGGTTCTTTCTGGGAGTGAATCACAGTCACAAGGACTTTGAAGCCAAAAAAACCCCCACTTCTGGGATTCCTTAAAGGTACTGCATCATCTCATGATCCCATGGTTATTATTCTTATTAATGTTTTACTTCACTGTGGTTTCAGAGGTGTGAACTTTTGCTACTTTGAAAATGGAAACATAGAAGAAAAGCAGTAAAAAGTAAACCAAACTTCTGTCAACAGGTCTTCCAGCTGAAGCATGACCAGTGGCCTTTGGGTGATATTTGGGTGCTGATGTGTAATGCTACTTTTTGAGCAAACAAAGAAATCTCACATATGAGTTTAACCCTGAGAAAAAGGAGACCAAGAATGGCAATGTTATTTACAGCTCTATAAAATTATGAGGTACTTAAGCAAAGTTCTGTTCCATTAACATACTTCCAAAGTTTTTCATTTTACTTTATTCACTGGTCAGGGGAGGCACTAGATATGAGTAGAACACTTACAGCTGCTAAGATAGAAGAAAAGTGAAAGAACTTATTTTTACTTGTGAAATGTAAATCATTGAACTAAATAATTAATGCAGTGCAGTCCAATTTCTTAGTCCAGAACATCAGCTTTTATAACTTGTGCAAAATCTGAAACATATCCAGCTTTATTTTTGGAAATAAATACATATGTTAATTGTAGCTTGCAGATTTCATAACTGGATGAAATTCCAGTACATTCATATGGAAAAACAAAATATTGATATTCATAATTAAAAATGTAATTAGTTTTCTAGAACCTAAATAAAAGCTTACTTCATAAATAATGAAAGAATTTAAGTTCCTGGGGTCAAATTTATAATGTGGTGGGTGCATGCAACTGTATTTGCATGCAACTATAATTAAAAATCTGTCTTAATGAGGATAAGTTAGAGGACTTTGATTACTCAGAAATGAAAAAAACTAATTAGTATACGAGAAAAATAGAAGAGACCTTATTTAAGTTTATTCTATGGAAAACATTAATAACAAGAAGTTATCTTTTAAAATAATGATGCTGTAAATGGTAATTTAAGAAATAGCATATAATTTTCTTATGCATTAAAGTACAAACCAATTCAATAGCTCCTGGTCGAATATATTAAAGTGCCAGTGTGGCAGGAGGATAATCCATGGTCCAAAAGCCATGTCCATTGCCCAGAAGGATCCATTAACTCTCAAATTCCCTTGAAGCAGAGGACTTCATGGTGACCTAGTGCTTCTGCTGTGACTCTCTACCACATCAGCACACAGAGTTTTGTATGCATTTTGGATAAATACGAAGGGTTTGTTATAAGAGTCTGCATGTGTATACTGACTACTCTTATGAAGGATCCTGGCAATGAGAGTAAATCAGAATAAATTTTGTCCCTTCTCTTTTTTTGTGACTGTCAGTACACCAAGACTGCATGTCTCAACAGTGGGAGGATGCATGTTGTATCTTATTCTTGCTTTGCCTTACCTTGTCTCTATGCCAGGACCAAAGAGTAAAACTGTCACTCAAAACATGAGATGTGGTGGCCCCACTGAAAGGGAGAAGTAGATCACAGACTCGCATCTGAGGGCACCTGGTGAGTACTACTCTTCAAAGGACCAAACCTTTATTCAGTGCATATCTTGTAAACACCAGAGATAGAAGAATGGTAATTCTGGGGTTGGTAGAGAAGGTGACTCTGGAAAGAAGTCTTTGTCCTCACAGCTCTGCTACATGGCTATGTGGCAGATGTGTTGGTCTGGTTTGTTTAAACATGCTCTGGGAACTGTGTGGTAACTGGATCATTAAGTGATATTATTGTCACATAGCAGAGTTCAGTTTCAAGGCTAAACACATCTTCTACTCCTGGTGATTTCTTCACATTCTCATTTTGCTGCTCACTGGGTTTATCTTGGGGAAAGAAACCCAAGTATAAGAGAGCACGGGAAAAATCCCTGAAAGTATGGCCCCTATGCCTAGATCCATGGGGAGTATTTTTCCTCTTTCTTTTACTTTTTCTAATGTTCTGTTTGCTTCATACTTGAAGAGCTTCTAATTAAGTGTGCACAAATTCTTGGAGTTCTCTGGCCCTTGTCAATCTCCTCTTTGGGTTGTGTTGCCTATGATCCAAGGCCAATTCTGATTCAGCACAGCTGCATAACCTTGTTGTACACTCCTAAGTAGACTGCTAGATTGTGAGACAACTGAGAGAAGGCACGTAGCCTGCAGACATGTGAGATAAGAAAGATTGCTGAGATAGGGATAGGCAGCAGTTCAAAGATTCAGGAGGTAAAATGTTGACATGAAAAGGCATAAAATCCTAAGAGAGAAAACAAAGAATTGGAAGTCGCCAACTCACCAACATCAAGGTTCAGCCCACTCCAAGCAGACCAACCTTTCCCTGTACCGCTGGCAATTGCTTGCCCTGCAAAGACTCACTGGGTGTGGTGAGCCTATTACTGTCTAGACTAATAGTCCTCATCAGCCCTAGCTATTTATTATGTCTATTAGGAAGCAACTGTGGAGTTTCTCTACAGAGAGCAAAATTTGCCTGATCAAACCTGTAAGGGCAATGGAAGAGATTTTCCCCCAGCTTCACCCTTTTCCCCCCCAAAGCTCTCTTGCCAGAACTACTTGTTTGTCAAAAGCCTGCCTTCCTCCTCCAAATACAGACTGCTCATTTGGGGTTGAGCAGCAGACTGAATCATCAATTATTCTTCAGGAGACAAAAGGCATTTGTATTCCTAGCCCCTTGATCACACCTTTTCCCTGTTTTCATGAACTTCTGGCATGATTATGGTGATTATTATTTCTATTTGCTCTCTCGGTTAAAAAATTGTACTGGAAAATACTCAAGCTATAACCTGGGTAAGAGTGCCAAAACTGTGATGAAATAATTTTCTACTTCAATTCATACCCAAAGGTTTCCCAACTATATTTTTAAATGACACATTTGCAGAGGAGTTGCAAAACCAGGGTCAGTCTGTTTGCTAGACTTTCACAATAGAGGAAATTCCAACATGGTCTACACTTTCTACTTATTTTTTTTTTTTTAAATTAAGTATCATTTTGTTAATGTGCATTTCATAGTGAATGTCATTCAACCTGGCATTGCAGTGATCAGGAATGATCACAGATGTCAGGTTGTTGATGAAGATAAACATGATTATTACATACACTTTGGGTACCTAAAACAATTGAACCTGATTTTTGGTTAATATACCAGTCCACTCAACTTTTATTGGTGTAGGAAAAACATGAAGGAGGGAACATGTCTGATGTCAGTTTGTCAGTTCTATTTCTTGTCATTGAGTAAAATAAGTACACATTTGTCATTTCACTTGCTTGGGGAAGGCATAATCTCTTCATGTTAATGGAATTCTAAAGAGTGTTCCTTCCACTTCACAACCTTTACACCTCATTCATCTGTCAAAACATGAATGCTAAGAGTAGATAGGCGCAGAGTGTATGGATTCACTCTCATCCATCTTATTCTTTAATGAATGAGCAACAAAACATACACACAAGATGTACACAGTACTGTATTCAAAATTCTGTATCTTTTTTAAATGGGCACCTGATAAGACACAGAACATATAATAAATGACTACTGAAGGCATGTGAATAGATGGGCTGGCAGGGATTTGTGATAGCTTTCCTCTGCTACTTTTTTTCATGATAAGTAGTGCATATAATCTAAATCCCTAGGAATATTTTCTTTGCAGGCCATTGTCAGCAGTCCTAAAGAATCTGGAAGTTTTAATAGTGACCTTGAAAGTTGCCTTTGAAAAATACGCCATTAAAATCTCACCATTCTCACTAAGGATTTCTTAGATAGGAAAATATTGTTTACTTATGTGGATATGGAATGAGGAATTAAAATGTAATTGTACATGCTCAGCTACAGGAAATCTGCCAGTAGTATTTAAAGAAAATGAACAGGATATTTAGTTGGTGCTTTTTATTTTGGAGACTTCATAAAAGACTGATGACTACCATTCACATTTTTCTTTCTTTTTGAAAATGTGAGCTTTTAGAACTACCTTCCAGTTACAAACTAAGGAGAATTCTCTCCTTTAATTAAAGAGGAAAACTTCTGTTGTACTGGATGCCCAGTCAAAAACTTAGATGTCTAGGGTTTGTATCAGGTTTTCTTAGAAAATGGCATCCTACACAGAACAAAACCTACAAAGACAACAAAACAAAAGATCAAACCTTATCAAATACACAGTGAATTATCTTATGAAATTGATCTGAAGCCTTCAATGAAGCCAATAAAAAATCTCCTTTCTACATGACTTGTATGGACAGGCCTGCATCCTGAGCTCCTTTTCCAAAAGCAATTTATTTACTTGGGCTTAAAGCTACTGATGAATACAGTGACCTGGTGTCTGCCTTAGGCATGGCCTACCCAAACCCGCCTTGGAGCCTGGACAGCTTTGTACTCATGGAGATAGATTAGATAGATAGATAGATAGATAGATAGATAGATAGATAGATAGATAGATAGATTAAATAGATTAAATAGATTAAATAAATAAATAAATAGATAGATAGATAAAGACAGAAAGACAGACAGACAGAAAGACAGAAAGAAAGACAGAAGGAAAGAAAGACAGACAGAAGGAAAGAAAGACAGAAGGAAAGACAGAAGGAAAGAAAGAAAGAAAGAAAGAAAGAAAGAAAGAAAGAAAGAAAGAAAGAAAGAAAGAAAGAAAGAAAGAAAGAAAGAAAGAAAGAAAGAAAGAAAGAAAGAAAGAAAGAAAGAGAAAGAAAGAAAGAAAGAAAGAAAGAAAGAAAGAAAGAAAGAAAGA
>CM031858.1:21348167-21363403 GCA_018697195.1 Certhia americana
AAAGAAAGAAAGAAAGAAAGAAAGAAAGAAAGAAAGAAAGAAAGAAAAGAAAGAAAGAAAGAAAGAAAGAAAGAAAGAAAGAAAATCCTGCTTTACAGAGCAACAACACACCTGCTTTGCAGGAGTTATTGGTTAGAAACTGTATAACAGAACACAGGTGTTGATAGTCTTTAGTAACTTCCCACAGCTCTCACTAGTACTTTGTTTTGTCACTTTTGTACCTCTTCATTCTTCTTTTCCATGATTGCTTTCTAGTTTGCCTTTCAGTGTGTAAATAATCAGATATTCTCAATGGTTATATTTCTACTTATCATTTAAAGCAACAAACACCTGGAGATGCCACCTAGACAAGCCAACATTTCCATGTACAGCTGTTAGACATTGGAACTAGTTCTTTGGCAGATTGCTGAGATGAAGCTAGTTAGTTTTCTTGAGCAGCAATATTTAAAGATGGGCACCCTACTGGATGGGGGATGTATATCTATGTAGTAATTTTGAGTAAGGAATAATCTTATTTCTGCTAATTTAGAGAAGCTAGAAATTTCTAGAACTGCTTTCACTCCGCCATGCTAGGTTGTCCTGTGAGCCTAGCAGATGCTAGAGATAGTGGTGGATCTGTGATCAATATTTTTAAATTACTGTAATAATGTAACTCAAAGTCTGTAGTTGCTGGGCAAGAAAATACTGAGAAACATAGTCCTTCAGTGGGGTTTCCCCCTTTTTTATTACACTTTTTCCCTCTTAATAAGTGAAAGAATTGGTCTCCACTGAAAGTTGAGAGTTTCAGCAGCATGTTAGTGTTAGGTTTGGGTTATGCATGGCTTCCACCAGCACAGATAACCAGTGACATCCACGATTCATTGGCTTAGGCACTTTTTACCTTTACACATGAAAACAATATCCTAATATATACTTTATATTAACATAACTAACTGATGTGAAAAACTAAGTTATACTTCTACAACTTTACCAGAAGAGTGAAATTACTAAAAACTTCTGACTTTAAATTCAAATTACAATTTTCTCAAGCAGATCTGAATTTTTAAAAAAGTTATCTAAGCTTCATACAAATGAAGACTACCAGAAGAAAAAAATTATTGATTTACATTCTAAACTTCTGACTGTGAATGCTTAAAGATGGGTAGGAAGAACGCTTTTCTTTAAAACTTTTTCTTACCCTTTGTCAGGGAAAGAAAAAGGACCTCCCACAGGTATTTTGCAGCATGTGAAACTTTATAGGAACCTCTAATACAACTGCATCACTACAGGTTGCTGAAACAAGAACTTGGACATAATTACAGCTTTAAAAGGGACAAGGCCCTCTGGGTCAAGCATGCTATGCTATGTTAATCTACAGGCATTTATAGGAATTTAGAACTTTAATCTGAGTTGTAAAAGGAAGCCTTTACCACAACCTTAAAAAAAAATAAATCTTCATTTAGCTTTGACATTGGGCTATTCACTGTGTTCAGTAAATAATTCAAATCAAGATTTTGATCAAGACAGTATTCAGAAAGTCAACAATAATTATAGAATGTACTTGCTTCTACTAAATCTTCAAATGTCACTGTGGCAGTGTCATATTGAGTGGTGATATAGACAGCTACTAAGTTGCTGTTTTCAGTTAGATTTTGAGGCAGCATGTTGGGGTTTCATTAGACAAATTCTTCTTTACGAATATATGAGAGTGTGGTTGCTGGGCTTTGGAACATATGACATACTTTTTAAATGCTAGGAAAACCCTTTTTTTTTTTTTTTAACATCTCCAGTCTATTTACTACAGTGAATGTCAATACTATGTTTTAAAAAACCTTCTCATAAAGTTTGTTTTGAAAGTCTTCTGTATGAAACTGGGAATTAACAAATAGTCCAGCTATTGTTCAAGTGCCAAGTGTCCAGAGTGATTGTTTTGTTGCAAACCCCAAAATTGTTTTTTGTTGTTGATCTGTATGTTGCAAACCTCCAAAAGTTTAAAATGCTTCCTTAGGAGTAGTTGGTGGAAATTCAGAGGGGGAAGTTAACCTAGTGAAAATCAGCCATGGCAGATCCAGGGAAGAGCAGTAATGATCCTTGGTTGATTCTGTGCATGCTGAATGTATAAAATATCAGATCCTCAGGAACACTGAGGGTCTTCTGAGACTGATGATCAGGTTGGCAGTAAAGTAGTTGATTTTGCTAAACTTGTAGTCTATGAAGAAAAGCCATCTAATTACAAACCAGTAGATGGCAATGACTGACATTGGAGAAGGACCTGGTGTGGTCAGGATCTCTTCAGGTTATATAATTTGACTGTCACCTCTCCTACCACAAAGGGTGCTGTGTTGCTGTCTCTTCCAGCCTGTGTGCAGCTGTGACACAGTGCCTTTGTCTTCCTGTCTTGGCTACAAGTCACATTTATGTTAATGACACGACCTACCTGGAATCAATTCCAAGGTATTAAATCTGCTCAGTGCAGGCATGAGTGCTGTGGATCTGGCATTGCTTTCAGTCCTTTTGGAGATATCGTACCTGTTGGTGGTTTGGAGGTGAAAGTCTCTGACTAGCTGTAGCTCAGCCTTGTCTCTTTTGTCTGGGACAAGATGTTTAGGAGGGATGGATGGCCTGCACATTCAAAAGTGTGGTCCTACCTCTAAGTTAGTAACTTTCATCCTTCAACTCATATCACCTTATTTTTTGTCTTGGGAATTGTAAATTAAATCCCCATGCATAATCTGACTGATTATTTTTATGTTTCATTCTGGAGAATTTCCTTGTATTTATGTTTTGTTCTGTACCTGCCACTGTTTCTTGGTTATTTCAATTTGTGCCATTAAACTGGAAAGCTAGTATGTAAAGTTTTTAAGTTCCCTTCTATGAGATAAATTTTGAAAAGTGCTGAGCATCCTAAACTATATTTATCATGGCTTTTAAAATCCTCAAAGATGGCACTTTGAAAGTACAAGATGTATAAGAAACATAACATTTCTGTAAGTGCCTTTATGGTGGTAATGCTCAGTGTCAGGATTTCAGTTTCACAAGATCCTTCTTTCAAAAAGAGTTAAATAATTTTAGCAATGGCTTGTCAGCTCTATTTAGCCTTAAGTTTCAATTTCTCTGACTATCAATATATTCCCTCCCTGTTGATATATTATCACCTTCTGAAGGGTCTCACTGTAATGCACTTAACACTTCAAGTAATGACTGCAGACAGTGGAAGTTGGTGACAAATGACATCTTTCAGAAGCTATATTGGAGAGAAAGGAGCAAGAGAAGAATGGCTAAAACAGTTATTCTTGAGATGACACTATATAAACAAGTGCATGTGTAGGTACAGACAGTAGTAGTAGTAATAGATTATAATTTTTAATATATTTGTATTGTCATGCAAGGAATTGTTGGTTAAATAAATGTAGATCAAAGTGTACTAAATACATAAAAAACCCAATTTCATATTTGGAATCAGAAGTACATGCACCTTGACTTCTGTTAACTCCAAGAATTTAGTATAATATTGAAATTTGTGACAATTTGCATACTTGATGGATTAATGATGTAGTATGAATTTAATCAAGCAACAGCACAAAGAAGGCTGGGTAACTTGGCTCTCAACTCATGTAGGCTGTTACTAATATAATCTGATTTCTTTCCTCTCTTTTCCAGTTGCACCAACAATTTGGCATGCATAGTAGGAAGTTATTATGGATTCTGCAGCAGCCTTCCTATTGCATGGTACAGATAACACAAATCTTGTTAACAGTCTGACAAAATATAAATGGCTTCATAATGAACTGCCACCCTTTTAATATCTCCACAACTTCAGAAATGTTATCTGGCAACTGCAGGGGGCTAAAGTTATGCTTTTAGAAGGCTGAAATTTAGTACCATACTTGCACTTATTGTGTGTCTCCCACCCCGCAATGTTTTTCTTAGCACAAAACAATAATTAAACTTAATCTTCTGTATCAAACACAGGAATGTCCATCCATTTAATTATGATCATATGGGGAATGTGATAAAGCAGAGCTTTTAAAACTGATGATATTTTACAATTTTTAGACGACTCAGCAAAACTCAAACTCATCCTAATTTTCCATGCTTTAGTGACTGTTGAAATTATCTCATAATCTTGTCTCAACAATGTACGTCTCGACAGGATACATCCTATTGTAAGATACCCTCATCAGACAGACCTGGTACCCCCAAGGCACAGGCAGGGTGGGAAGAACTGCAGGATGGGGAGAACAGGTATGTTCAGTGAAAGTGAGGCTGCAAGAGGACCAGAAGGCAACGGCACATGAAGGCAGGCACTGAGAAAAGGAGTTTATATTCTTCTTCTCCAGGACCAGAAGGACAAGATTGGAAATAAAATTTGATTTACTTGGCTCCAAGTTATAAAGTGGAAAATATTCCCAAAGTGTAAAACTGACTTTTCCTTAATTCTGTCTTTTTTATATGCAGACTATTTGGTCTGTAAGCAAAAGCAGTCTGGAGCCTTTGCAGTGGGGATATTTTCTAGGGAACAAATGCTGAAGAAAGGGTTTGCAGATGCCCTACCCATTTACATCATCAGACTCTGGATTTATTTCACCATAAAATGAGATTTTTCAACATCTCAAATTCTGTTATATCTCAAATCCAGTCACTCACTTAATGCAAGTTACTCACTTGCATCCTTTGTTTAACTACAAAATGCTTTTTAGTTTCATACAAACTTTAAGTATGGCAGAAGGTGACATTGGTGTTTTAAGGATTGTTGTCCCTTGGGGGAAAAAAAAGGAAAGGTAACAGAGCTTGTGATGCTATTTATGGCAGACAAATTTCTTGTGAATGTGCAAAGCTTTGCTGCTGCATAGAAAGTGCTTAGAAAATGAGACTAACATTCTTGGAAAAATCAAACCAAAACAAACAGACCCCAAAACCTCCAAACTCCTCTGTCTTTAGGTATTTTCTACAGAGCATGAGTTGTTGCTGTTTGCATGCAGTCTACAGTTATTTTCTGGTTTCAGCTAGATTCTGTGGCTTTACCTGGTGGAGTAATTCCTCATTTTGAATTGTTCCACTGTAGTCAACAGAGCTGGTCATGAGATATTACTCAGTTGAAGCAGAAGTGCCAGAATCCACTGATATTTTGGCATGAGACTGGCCATCTAATTTCCAGATATTGTTTCATAAAATGCATGATGGCAGCTTTTAGAACATGTGAGTAAGAACCAACAAATAGCAACAGGTAGCAATTTTTTTTGCTCTGTTTCTTTCTGAGTTCAGGTATTCATATGAAAAATAGCCCTTCAGCAAGCATTTGTATGAACAAAAAGCCCATTTGTATGAATGTTCATAAATAAAAAATCATAAGAGTTGTAAACATGGTTGAACTGAGTAGTCACTTTGCATTCAAATGAGTGTTGCCAAGCACTGAGCAAAAGGAAAGCTTCTGTAAAAGGGGTTTTTTGCTCAGAGAATTTCTCAGCCGTCACAGAAGGTGTTTCAGGCTAAGTTGTGAGGACAGAGTGAACTGTCTTTGAGATGTGTACAAAACAGTATAGACTTCTGACCTTGAACAGCTTGGACATTCTTATTTTCTTCTGCTACACACTGGTGCAAAGCTCACGATCCTGTCTGAAGTCATCAGCAGTGGATAACCAGCTGCAGGAACTGGAGAATCATCAAAGAGGGTTATGGTTGTGAGAAATAGATGGGGATTTTTGTCTAGTATGTCACTGTCTTGTGTCCACTTCTCTGCACCTGCACTGTAGTTTTGAAGCAGGTGATGAAGAAACAGAATGATAGTTGTGTCACTTTAGGAGATGACTTGTTCAAACATATGTTTTTCAATTCTTCTCTAAGTGAGTAACATCTCTCATAACTGTGTGGCATTTACATTAAAAGTGAGGAAGAATAACTCTGTTTCCAAGGAGACAAAAGCAGTCCAGACTATGAGAATGACAAATACTGCACTGTAATGACTTTGACTCTTCACAAAGAACATTAATTTACCTTGCATATCCTACCAGATATGAAACTCCATGTGTTGCATATGTAACTCAAACCTGCCAGGCTTCTCTGACTGGTTTCAAAAGGCCATGGCTCTGCACAGTTTCCCAGGGCTAAATTGGTAGTGGTGAACCAGCAAGCTAAAGAACAAATGAGAGCCTTAATCACTTATACAGTTAATTATTGGCAGACTCCTTACCCCTGGTTTGATCCAGACTGATCAGTACCCACCCAGCCATTGAACCCTGGACCTCAGTTCAAGTGCATTAAAAGAGTCTGGAGATCATTTCCAATAGCAAAATGTGAATGCATTGGACTTAGAGAAGTATGTCAGCAAAGGCTATCCCACATTGCTTATTTTAAAGGCCAGAGGATGGATAAGCTTTAGTGTGCGTTCCTTTATTAGTATTAAAATAGAAATTAGCAATTGTCCCTAAACATCTCTTTTACTGGTAGTTCCCAAATAATTCCTGCCAGAGAAATCGGGATCTGGTCAACAGCAATCCCAGCAAGACAACAGGTGATTTCAACCCAAGCATGAAGTAATGGTCTCTGTCCCCAGCAATGTCCCCTGAGAAAATTTCCAGCACATAACAATTAACTAACCATAGTGAAGACCATGTAGTTCTGTGTTTTTGCCATGCAATACTCTAGACATCATTTCTGTATCAAAACAAAACCAGTAAAATACAGAAATAACCTTGCAGTTTTTAAGGTTTTGTATGGGATTTATTCATCTTTAGGTTAGCTGCTGCATGTGCAGAGGCACCTTAGGCAGAAGGAGCAAATATCCATGGAGGTTTTTATACTAGAATAAAAGAAGATGGAAAAGTTTTATTAACTGAGAAAAAAAAATTGATTAAAAATATTTATCAATGTTTTTCAAAAGGAAATGAACCTCGGTTGTTTTTCTTCATCCCTTTGCAGGTAAGCACAGAGTTTCCATTTCCAGCTAAAAATATCCTGTGTATATGCAAAGCATCTATCTGGTGATATGGCTTTGAACCAGCAGATGGAATAAGTGCATCCTGCAAGGATTACAGAATGCTAGATTAAAATGTCCATCTTGGTGTGAGTAAGCAAGCAATGATGCTACTTTGCTCTACCAATAAATTCAGACTGTCTTGGAGATTGACCTGTTTATGCAAGGTGCTGAGAGAAAATATTGCCTGAGTTTTCCTCTATCTCTTCCAGCAATGGTTACATATTAACTACTCCTCAGTCAGCAATGAGAAATGAAAGAATGCTCCCTGTAATTTAACCTCTTCATGTGGGTTTTTACTATGCTGGCTGCTCTTGGGAGGAAGGTGCTGATACCATCCTCAGAGGTTGTTCACAACAGCAGAAGCATGTGGAGGGTGAGCAGATAACAGCTTGGTCAGTGGGAGAGGATGACTTTGGGCTCATTTTGGTGACCATGCTGCACTTGGTGTCTCTAGAAAAACCTGCATCACCAGTGGCAGCTTCCAGTGTCTTCTACTCTCTGAATAACAGACTATAGAAAATTTGTTTTCTTTGTCCTGCCTTTATCTCTGTGTGAATTTAGTGAATTTCTGTAAATTCTGTGAATTCAGTTTTTTTCTGTAATTTCAAAAAAGGACCTCTGCACAACAACAAAATTACTCCAAGCAAAAATGGTTCTGCCTCACACTTCACAATGATCCAGGATGCAAACCTGTCTGTAGGTAATAAAATGCTGTAGATTTACTTGTCCTGTTTATGGATGGAAAGAAGCATCTGTAATGGTCTGGATCCTAATGAGAAAAGAATGTAATCAATTTTCCAGAGATATTCCATTACAAACAGGTATTTTTGTAGACAGAGGAGAGTGAGAGAGTGAATTTTTAGGTAAATTGAAGTTTTGACTACATAATTCCAGTCCTATCATCTACTTGTTAATGAGATAACTCTGATCCAGTTTTAGCTCCCTATAGTCTATATTTCTGCTAAAAATGAGAATAGAAGGAATTACCTTCTGAGGGTATTTATCCCTCTCCATTTTAAAATGTCTGTGTGGCTTTGCTGAGACAGCTAGTGTACATAAGACTGCCATATCTACCCCCTTGGACTGGAAAGATTGGCAAGCTTAGGCATTTTTTCCAACTATTGAGTAGAATTATACTCTAATATTTTGCAAATTACTGTCCTGCATAATTAACCTCTTGACTAGAGGTTTTCAAACAAGATATTTGTGCATGTGCAGCAAGATGAGGTCCTTGCAAGAATGAAGTCAGTTTAAAAGTATTTGCTACAATTTATTCTGAGAATATGAATGCTGTAACTGGAAAGCAATTGACTGATTGCCTGTAGAGCTAAGTCACTTTTGCTATTTAAGTAAGTAGTGCAAGAAAAAATGCCTATGGAAAACATTTTATTCCAAACCGGTACATAGGATCTGGATGACATCACTGTAAAGCCATGGATCATGGACATGACAGCTACCAATTGAGAAATATCTTTTTTCTTGTAAAGATGGTTTTTGCTCTGCATTACTATACTGTGCAAATCTGTGAAACCGGCATAATAGACAGATTTTTTTTTTAATATATAAAAATGCAGAATACAGTCTGTTTTCTGTCCCAGCTTGCAAAACCAGCTTTAAATATCAATGATCCCAAAGAAAGACAATACTGCATGGGCACCTTGTAGTGCACAAGGATAACTAGTTTAGAAACTATGCATTAATGTTCAGTATTTAAAATTAAATACTTCCTAGATTCAAATTATTGATATCAGATTTTAATTTAGAACACCAGGGGAAAAAAACCCAGAACAACAAACAACAAGACCACTCAAATTATCCTTTGGCTAGGTTATCAAGTCACAACAATAAAAAGGGGTCCTGCTTTCCTGACACAAAATTATGCTGCATCATGAATCATTCAGCATTAAAACAAATCAGGCATTGGATAAAAGTTAAACTTCATGCTGGGCTCTAATGGAGGAGGAGTACTCAAACTCAATTCACTTTAAATTGCCCTTCTGTTAGAGACATTAAAGTAATTCCTGCACACATGTGCAGACATGATAGATCATGTTGCCTGCAAAAGTTTGGGGTTTTTTTTAGCCTGAGGTTTACAGCTTTTCACCCTTAGCTCACTACATGATACAATCTTATTCTGCAATTTTCTTTTTAATTCAATCAAATGCAGAACTGTTCAGAACATTGTCAGTGTTTTCATGGGTTTAGCCATCAAGCTAAAGCGTAATTTAAGGAAATATCTTATTGGTAGTGATTTGTCTTTGTTGTGATAACACAATTTGGAGGTCTTGTCTGAAGGCATCCTATAGAGTCTGTGCCCCAGTGAAATCACAACCTCTCGATGATAAAGTTGGGTTGGAGAAAGATTAGACCATATTAAATGTACTGTGGTAGATAAACCCACCAAATGACTGCTCTCAGTGTTCATAGGATTATTCTATAATGGATATAATGGAAATAAAATAGGATTTTGTTAGAGAAAAAATACTATTAGTGCTTACAATAAATTATTGAAAACCTACATTATTAAAAAATTAAAATCCAAGTCAGGATAATATATTTTTAAGTCACTTTTGACTGCAGAGAAACAGAAGGCAAATATTCTAACTGTTGCACCTGGCAAGTTGCTTTCTGCTTCTACTGAGTTTGGTAGCAAGCTCCACAAGTGTAGTATGAGTAGGGTCTATTCCCCAGGTATTGGATGTTTGTGCCTGAATTTGGTTTGCTTAACTAAATGTTGCTGGTGATCAGATAAGTACCAAGATTGTCTATTGATCTAAAGCCAAGTAATTGCTAGTGGTCATACTGGCAGCTTGATTTTCTTCAGCAGAGTTTAGGGACTAAGACTTCTGATCTCATACTTCCTTTTTGTGATGATTTAAGTATGATTGTAGCCAAGTAAGGTCTTTATATACAGTCATCTTCTGTATGTAGCACTTCAAGGGAACTGACAGCATCTCTCACTCCTTCTTCATGAGCTGTACCATTGGCACATCCTTCTGTTATAAAAAAGCTTTAGTTAAACAAAACTGCGATTCACTTTATCTTAAACTTTGGCTCTGATTCTTGTTTCAGAAATAGAGAAGGAGCCCAAGAAGAGGCTCTGGATCACTGTTATTTGTTTCTATGAAGGTGAGAAATGGTCTTGCCCAACTTCCTGGCCATGACAGTGTTATCCTTCCCATATGCAGCTTCTGGGTTATCTTCTCTTCTTGGCTACAATTGTACAGAAAAGCAAATTTGAATCCAGGCTTCCAACTCATATTTGTTAATGGAAAAATCTATCAGAAGAGACAATATTGACTGCTACGTGCATATGCAGGGCCAAGGTAAAGAAGGGATGCTCTAGCCAGGCCTCAGCAAGCCACAAGAATATGCACAGTAGTAGAGGCTGGAGTTTTTCTCTGAACTAGTCTCAGTCAGCTGCCTGGGGTAATTAAGGTTTATAGCCTCTAATCCAGGCTGCAGTCACTCACTTGGCCTTCTGGAGAGCTCAGGGTGAGACAAACCTACCTGCTGGCCAGGGAGACTGCTAGGGGCTTCCTCCCTTGTCCTTGGCTGCCAACTGCACATTTACCTGAGGTGCTCTGAGCCTTGCTGCTGCCTTGCTCTGTCCTGGACCTGACTTCTTCCTTCTGGAAATCCTGCTTGACATCATTCCCAATGCTGCGGCACAACAGGGGTGAACATTAGGCACCAGAAATGACACAGCAGCTATTGCTGGGCTCATCTGTGACATGATGAGCACTGAAATAGCATTAGTAACTTGGTAACTGATAGGAATGCAGAAAAGTAGCTTTTGCAGGAACTCAAGAAGATTACCCATTTAGAAAGAAATACTCTTTTCATGAATGCACCAGAGGGAAATTTTAGCTTTTCACAAGCCAGCTAAATTCCCAAATCTCCAAGTGGTTTTGCAAATGGTACTGAGGGTAAAAGATAAAAATATGTACTTTTATCTATGATGTCTCCAATGTATATGCATTACATTTCTGAAATGTCTTTCCAGTTAAACTGTATCAGTATATTTCTTCTGTTTTGATAAACACTAACATTTGTTCAATTGAGAATTAGAAACTCTAAAAGGAGTGTTTTCATTAGATTTTTAATCTGCAGACCTGACTCTACTACAAAGAATCTTCTTAGAATGAGAAAGTAACTGCTTAGAGAAACGTGTCATTTTTCTACACTTGTCTATTTGATTACTATGGTCTATATCATTAAAATTCTCACAGAGTCCCATACCAAAGGAATTGAATAAATGCAGATATATTAGCTTGGCTATATTAAATTGCAGCCATTTTACATTTTGATTTTAGTGAATGTTTTATTAATTACAATAATATCATTAATTTTTTGTGTTGAGGCCAATCTTTACAGCATGCTTTTCTCCATCAAGAAGAACTTGGGAATGCTGCTCTGTATTGTTTGACAAGAGCAAAGCTGTAAAAGCATAAATGTTTGATACAGCTCTGCAGGGAAATATATTTCTACTTAGCTGTTTTTTTCAAAGTTACAATGGAAGAGCAATTCCCTGTTAAGTTATTCTTTTTTGTCACAAATAGCAAACATAAGCGTGCATTGCCATTCAATTACCAACATGGTTAAAAAGACTGGCTAGGGTGCTTTGGTTTTTTTTTTACTCTAACTTATTTTTTCCCTCCTCAGACTTGGTTGGTGGAACTTTTATTTTGTTTCATTGTTTTGCAAATAGAACACTACTTTGCCTGCTTGCAGTCCTTGGTTAGAAGTGGTGGAGGTGGTGGTTTGGAAGTGACTTGAAATGGGGCGTTAAGCTGAGTTCAGGAATGCAGAAACAACTCTTCTGGCATTTCCAGAGCAAACCTTGTTTTCTGCACAGAGTTTCCTGAAATCCAGGCCCTCAGCCCAACTTGGGGTGAAAGCACAATGGACATGATGTGCTGTGAGCAGGATAATTGTTAAGAACTGGAGCAGGTGGCAGCACAGGCTGAAGATTCATCATGGCAGGGAAGGAAACGAGTTGATCACACTGCCCTGTTGAGAGAAGCAGAGAAGGAAAACACAGCAGTCTCCTTCTGCATGAGCAATTGGAGAGCCAAGAGCCAGCAGCTTGTGTGACAGCTGGTGCTGCTGCTTGTCCTGGAGGGCAATGCTCGTCTCCTCCTCTCCTTTCCCCTGCTCTGGACTAAGCTCTAATTAACCAGGCAAAAAAGAGCTTTGAGCAACAGTCTGGAAAACATCCCAAGACCCAAATGCTGAGATGATAATTTTTTTATAAGTGGCTAAATTAAAACTAAAGCAGAGGGACAATATTCTTACAGTTTGGGATCTCTCATACCATGTGGTCTTTGATGAAAGCAGCGATGATGAGTTTTCTGTGAGCAGTTAAAATAAGGAACCAAAATGTTGTTCTCCTTGTCAATGTCTATGATTACTTATTTGCTTTCAGTTCTTTCCTAGTTATGACTTCAGCTGGATTTTGTATGAGTTAGCTTTAATATTTAGTCTATCTGCCCATTTTAAAATTAGAACCACAAGTGAAAGTAAGAATATTATATATGTGCTGCAAGAAAGGAAAAAGAAAAAATCTCCAGTTTTTCTTGGTACTCTCCTTTGTAACTGCATATGCTATTTTCTCAAAAAGCAAATATTTGAGCAAACTGAGAAGTTTCTAGTTATAACCTTCACTTTTGTTTTCTAAGAGGTTTAGGATATTCCTAAAAGTAATCCTTTCAAAATTTAAAAGGACTGGTTTGAGACATGTGTTGCATATGATTGTATTCATAATACATTTGTATGTTCATAGTACAATTATGGCACAAGTGGAGGGGCAAAAAAGAAGTAGAGGGAATTAATCTTCCTACTTATTTAAGAAAGAAAGTACTCTATATTGATAAATGTGAAGATAAAAATCTCTTTTACTGGGGTGTAAGCTCAAAACTGATTTGCTTTAGAATGGCTAAATATTTCCAATATAGTATTGATGATGTTAGAGCTCAAATAAACAGAAGACTCTTGATTTTATTATATTCACATAATCTCAGTTTTATGACTGTCTTACCACATACTCAGAGCAGCATGCCTGCTACCAAAAATGTTTATTGTGGCCCACAGCAATAATTCTTTTCATGCTGGCTTTTAGAGTTAGTATTGGGACCTTGCTTTAAAAATCCAACCCACCACCTCATCAAGAGGCTTAATTTGTTGTACAAGCATTTTCATGAAGCCAGGCCTTTTAGTTGTATAAAACCTTCAAGGTAGAAATGCATAAATTCCATGAGCACTAACAAAGCAAATTGCAAACTGAGTGCGTTTGTTTAGTAACCCTAGTTAGCTGAGGGTTCCACAGATACAATGAACAATGTACACAACCTTTCACAGATAAAATGTTTCACAGATAAAATGAACGTTTCACTTGAGAGAATAGTGTCTGCAGGTCACTCAGGGTTTGGAAAAGGCTTTCTCCATAGCTGAAAGAATCTTCTTGCTAGGATGGCAGGCATACCTTAGGGACTTACTGACTAGCTTGGGAGGGGCATTGAAGAAATCCTTCTGGTAGTTATGCAATCTTCCCTAGAAGAACAGACCTTGCCAGAAAAGACTGTGACAGGGGATATTTACTCAGTCATCCTTTTCTGTCTCTCTCATTACTGTCCCCCCCATTCCCTCCCTTTGGGTTTGAACTCAGACATGAGTTTCCAGCTGAGTCAGTCTCATCCTCTGCCTCATCTCCTTGATTTCCTGAATACTGGGATGGATTTTTTTTTTTTTTTACTTGTGATTTGAGGAAATATATTGTCCTTAAGTAACCCTCCTGAATTTTTGGTGATTTGGTACTCACAGAATCCTTCCTACCTTTGTGTGTGTCCCCTGAACAAAGAAAAGTCTCCTCTGAGACATATTTATTCTAGTACTTGTCTTCCTTACACTGCCCTCATGATCTTCCAGCTGGGACTACTCCACCATCTCATGGATAACCATTGCAGCCAAAATTGCCAGATCATTACATCCTTGACCTGTTATGTGTTTGTAAACATCCTGCTTTTATGAGTCTGGTCTGTAACTTTGTTGAAAAGCAGTTCCCATCACAAACTAGAAATATCTAATAATACTTGTAACCAACACAGTATCCATATAGTTAGAGGCTCCCATGAGCACTAATGCACAAAAAAAAAAAAAAAAAAAAAAAAAAAAAAAAAAAAAAAAAAAAAAAAGAGAGAGAGAGAAAGTGCCCGTTCTGGTTCTTGGTATGGTGATCTGAAGCAGATGCCCACCAAGCTGTTTTGTTTGTTGGTCTCCTGGATCAGATTCTGACTCATTGGCTATGGATAGTCATGTCTCCCATCCCGGAGAATTCTGCATCTGAGGCACTGTTTCACACAGAATATACTTGCTGATGAATCTTCAGAAGAGCCCTTACCCAACCAGCACTCCAGCTTTCTGCTGACCCACTGTGTCTCTGTGTTTATGATTATGTCATTGCTCTACATCTGCATACAGATGTTTGGGGGTTTTCTGAATTGTTTATATTTCTGGCTCCTAGTCATCCTGCTTCCTTCTTGTGAGTGTGGCCCTTACACCTGTCTCACCCCCTGCACTGTTCCACTCATCACTTCTTGCCCTGTTGTCTATAGCTTTTAATCTCCATCTCCCAGTGAAGACAGAAGCAGCTGCTGATTAGGCCAGAATTTGTCCAACTGATTTCTTGTTGGTTGCATTTGAATTCTCAAGTAATTTCACATGAGTAACCAAGATATTATTTTCAAGTATTAAACTGAGACTTGGGGTGAAATAAAAGTATGCTATAATCTGAAGAATCCCCCAAAATTGTGAAGACCTAGTTAAAAGATGGCAAACTAGTTGCATTGCACAACAATTTTTTTTCTGCAGAGACCATAATGGAAGCAGAAATTTATCTTCATTTAAAGCATATGTTTCTATCTTGTCCATTAGCATAATATTCATCATCCTCTGTAGTTGTGGTTCACATACAAACTGTATTACAGTATTTCAGTGAAGTGCTATGTTTCTCTTTGCTTAAATGAGGGAGGCTTCTAAGAGTAATTTGCTGTTGATCTGTCTGTGTTGGTGTGAGACCACATGGTGGAGTCAAAGCCGTGTTCTGCCTGTTCTGGTCCGCGCCACAGCCATGATAAGCTGCCTCTGTCTTTGCAGAGCTGTCCTTGCAGTCGGGAACTTTTTGCTGTAGATGATCACCAAGGAGACATGGTGTGTTTATGATTATGATTTATTGAAGATAAACTCCAAAGCACTGCCCTCCCACTGTTGGATGGCTTGGTTG
>CM031858.1:21363503-21508101 GCA_018697195.1 Certhia americana
CCCCCCCCCCCCAAAAAAAAAAAAAAAAAAACCAGCAAAGTCAGAACTGGTTTGGTTTGAATCAAATTATAGGTTAATTTTAGAAATATTTTTTCCTCTAAAAGGCCAAAGCCATGGAAGAACTAATAAGCAAAAGGTTGTGATTCAATTCTCTGGCATGGCTGATGGCTTCCCCTGTGGAGAGCCCTGAGCGCTTGTGGGGATGGGAGAGCCCCAAATAGTTCTGTTCTTTTCTCTCTGCCTGAGGGGTTCTAAAATATTCCTTCCTATAATGTAGTTTATTGCTTTAAACACTAGCCTGTATTCCCAGGATGAATGAATGGTTAAATGTTTCTTAAGTGGAATATAAATAATTAATTCTTGTTGCCATACATGTATATCTCCAACTTAGTGATTTAAGCTTTTTCTGTTATTCCTTGCAAGAATACAGGAATGAAAGAAAAATACCTGCATGTGTTCATTGCATATTATCAAGGAATAATTAATTGTAAATAAAAGCAGTGTGGCTAAATTTTGCATTCAAATATAAATTTAACTCATCAAGACTCTCAGCAGGTCTTAGAGTTACAGCTTTGATCTAAGGGAAGGAAAGACCTTCATTTGTTAAAAGTGCTGGAAGAGAGTAGATAGGCATTTGAAGAAGCATGGGGGTAAAAAAGGGATAAAGAAGATTAAAAAGGAGCTCTGAACAGATGGACATGGGAGACATTTCTTGCATGCAGAGAAGTTCAGGCTTAAAATTTTGCTCCATGAGGTTTCACAACTGGTTATATTGTTTGAAGTGTGTGTGCAGAAGTGATGCTCTGTTCATTATCAGACAATCCCCACAAATTCTCATAAAATAACAGAAAGCAACAAAATCTCTATAAATCCGTCATGTCAAATAATCAGTCCTGTTATTAATTCCAAGTTGATCAATGATTTTGATTGTACCGTTAGAACTATTCTTCTAGCATTGAACACTTTCCCCTACAAGATTATAGGAAGATTGAGTGTGCCCTGGAAAGATTTTTTTCCAGTCTTTGCTGTCTTAGATGAAAATATCAGTAATATACATCCAGAAATACTATTATTTTTCTAAAAGAAAACATGGAGCCCTAACTCTTCAGATGATATTTTGAATTAAAGTTTCACATATAAAAACTATGTTACTTTTTTATCTACTGTCATTTGCAATAAAGATTACTGTAGTTTTTGATGGATTTTTCCATCTTTAATACAATGCAGGGCTTTGACAAAGAAGTAGTGATTTGTTTCAAAACCATTCAGTGTAAAAAGAGTTGGGTTTTATTTTCTATTGTGAATTATTTCATTCGGTACCCAAACCATCTGCAGTAATGTCGTCTGGTCTCTGGATCAGTCTGGAGCTGTGGTGCAAGGTGAGTGTCGTATTTCCTTGTGAAACTACAAATTCACCCAGCTTCTGGAAGTTTTATTTGACTCTGGATCCAGATTTCAACATTAGGATGTGAGGTATTTTTAAAAGTGAAAGATTACAACTTGGACCACTTCTGAGTGTCTCTCAAAGGACACATTTATCAAATGTTTCAGAATACCTCTCTCTCTTCTGTAATATCCTAAAAGTTGCCTACAAGGCTATTAGAGCAGAAGTTGTTAGGTTCTTGAAACTGTTTTGATTCTTTCCTCTACTTCCCTCCCTCCTCCCACCTTGCTTCTCTTTATCACACCACAGAAACATTATAAGGAATTTGAAAGAGATTCCATAGTGTAATTACTTTTTGGAAGTTCTGGACTGAGCAAGTGAACGGGTTTCTTTCATTTCAAAGTCTGTAATTCTATCCATATATTTACAGATATGTGTGTTTGCATTTAAATATATGAATATAATATATACAACCACATATTGTAAAATTACTCAAACTTAGGATAATTAGATTTTACAGTATTTTATAATATATATAAAATATGAAGTATTTGCATTTGCATTATTAGAATCAGTTATTATTATCTTTATTAAACAAACTATCAAATAAATATTTGTCTGCAAATATCTTACCATGAAAGTAACAGTTTGTAACTTGTGATAGGTAATAAGCGATAAATAGTGGTTGTGGCACTGATTTTTCCCACTTTGAATCCTATCAGAAATTAAATGCAATTTCTTCCTTTAACTGACTTACCCCAAAGAGATGAAAGTGTGATTAAAACAAACATGCTTAGTACAAAGTTTTTGGTTTTTTTTTTTTTTTTTTTTAAATTTAACCGACAAAGTTCTTACTGGAACTTGGAGAACTTACACCTATTGCTATATGCAAAACACAAAAAAGATTAAATATTTAAGCAGTCTACTTTCTTAAAGGTTTTAACTGCAATATCTGCTTTCAGAAGGAAGTGGATTAAGTAGGTTTAATATTAGACATGACAAAGTATAATCCTGCTAGTTTCCTTTATCTGATAGTGTATTCAGTTGGCTGAGATATGGTCCACCAAAAAGCATTGCCTTTCACAGCCTTGCCCTGGCTTCTGCTCTTTGACTTTGTCAAGCCACATGTTCCCCTGATGCCTTAAGCTTTAGCTTTCATATTTTACAGATTCTGTACTGCCTTAGTGTGTAACTGAACTTCATATAAAACATAAGCAAGTTCTCTTCACAGCTCATACAAAACAATCCTTTTCCTGCTTGAGAACCAAGGACACCGTTGCAGCTTTGAGCCCAAAAGGTATAAACAACAGGAGAGCAATTTGGGAGGATGGGACTTTATTACCTGAAGCTGTAGTTGGACAATTAACCACAATACATAAATGGACCAAAACCAATAAAAGTGTGAACATTCGTGACCCAGAGTCCATCTTGGGTGGAGACACAGATAGGCTCTTGTAGTGCCCAAGGTGTATCCTTTGGAGGCCTTTTAATAAATACCTACTTCATTCCTTTAACACTGTCTAGCCTCTGTTCCAGGTAGCCTCCCTAGGCCCCACCCCAAGTCAGCAAAAACTCTCATCAGACTTCCAAGTTGTAAACTTGTATTTCTTTATATTTATATGCTTGTATGTTTACTTTATATGTTTGTAAAAGAAAAAAAACCCCAAAAAACCAAGGTCTTATAAAAGCACTGTTGATTCAATGATTGTGCAACTGAAGTTGATGTCTATTGTTAATTGAAGTGTAGGTATAAGACAGACATCACTTTAACACCATTTTTGCCTCAGTCCTATTTTAATCTCTCTGCTGCTGGACTCAGACTCCAGAATATGAGACAATTGCAGACAATCTAATGGAGCGTGTCATTATTTGTAGACAGACATGTGTGTGCATACAGGCAATTAATCCATCACATTTCTGCATGTGAACTATGCAAAAATGAGTCTTCCTGTTTCAACATCCTTTGACAAAGTAACATTATATTGTTAATATGATATTTCGGGGGACTGCTTTTGGGGAAAGAGTAGGAGTACATGATATTTTTCAAGACATTGTATTTGCAGTTTGCCTTGTATTTTGTGAATGTTATTCTGTTAAACAGCAAATCCAATGCAGAAAAGCATTTTAGAGGGCATGCATATTTTTGTCATAATGGATGAGGGAAGTTAATCATACACCTGCTGGTGCTTCATCATACTAAAATCTGCAGAAAGATAGAAAATAATTTTTGGATCAAGAACCAATTTGATCAGGATATGTTCTTTTTAGTAGAACTATTCTTGTAATTTAAAACCTTCATTTATGTAACATAATGATCATGTTAGCAAAGAGATTTGTCTGCCACAGAACCATGAAATCCACCTGAGAAGTGTGAGAAGCATATGGGAGCTTGAGGATCACCTCTACGGATTCTGTTGGATTACTGCTACCCAGGATGTCCAAATATTTCCTTTCTTCATGCCTCTTGTGGTGGCTGTACCTGAACTCTTTTGTTCCGCAAATAGAGGCACATTCCCAGGGATTTCCCAACAAGACAGAATTTTTAAAACTGATTTGGAAGTCCCTCCTGCAAACTTCAAATATACTTATGCCAAAAGATGGAAGAAGAAAAAATCAAGCTCCACAAGGAATAGGAAAACCTCCAGCATAGAAATTAGTCCCTGCTGACAATGAAGATAGGAAAAGACAAATTATGTCTTGACAGGGAATGGCACAAATGAGATCAGGGTATGCTGATGTCTGTTTTTTGCCTGAATAATGAGTTTCCTTCCCAGATGACTTTTTCTCCACCAGTTTGAGAAACAAAAGGAAGGTTTTGATGTATGATCTGATTTCTCCACAGTTTTAAGGGCTCAGAAAAACTGCAAGGCAAAGCAGCAAAACAGAAGGGATCTGGAAACAATTAAAGATGCTATCAATGCACTTAAATTAAGAATATGTTTTGGAGGTTTTGCATTTTGGGTATTTTCTTTTTGAGACATGTTGCTGACCATATAACATGTCCCTTAACCTTAATAATTCATTCTGCTGTGTATGATAAATGGCTCATCTGATCACTCATGTTGTTTCTTACTGACATACAGAAGTAGGATGCTGCCCTAGGTTAATAGACAACAGCCCACCCCATTGATTTAGTCAGTGACAGCTACTTAAGAAATGCTTAAAATTTGAGGTGTTGGCATGTGGTCTGATTTTCTCTGGGTCTTCACACATGCAATTAAAATTCATTATAATAATTATATTTCTTTTGTTTTCTTAATGATTGTGGTGGCTTGGCCTTGGCTGGTTGCCAGTTGCCCACCAACTCACTCTCTCACTCCCTCCTCCATCAACAGGATGGGGGAGGAAATAAAAAAAATGGAGAGAGAAAGACAGTGAGGTCACTTAGGAAATACCATCATGGGCAAAATAAACTCAGCTTGAGGAACATTAATTTCATTTCTTGCCAATTAAACAGAGTAGGATAATGAGAAATAAGAACAAATCTGTAATCACTCCCTTCTTTCCAGGCTCACTTTCACTCCCAGTTCTTCTGTCTCATGCTTCCAAGCAATGGAAGGCAATGGGAAAAGGAAGCTGCAGTCTCTGCCATTCCTTCCCTTTCACACTCTTTCCCTGTTCCAGTCATATACAAATGTCTCCAAAATGGGTTTCTGCATTTCTCGAAGAACTGCTCCAGCCTGGGTCCTTTCTGTGGGGTGTCATCCTTCAGGAACAGACTGCGGCAGTGGGGGCAGTCTCAGGGTCACAAATCCTGTCAGTAGCCACAAACCACTGTGCTCCAGAGTGGTCTCTCCATGGGATCACATGTTCCTTTGGGACACATCCATCTGCTCCAGCTCTGGGTCCTTCATGAGCTTCTGGATTCTTCATCCACCTTCAGGTGGATTTCTGCTCTCTCTGCATCTCCCTTGGCTGCAGGAGCACAGCCTTGTCTCACCACAGTCTGCACCACAGTCTGCACCCTGCTCCAGCACCTGGAGCATCTCCTGCCCCTCCCTCTGCACTGACCTTGCTGCCTGCAGACTGTTTTCCTCTCACATATTCTCACTCCTCTCTCCAAGCTGCTCTTGTGCAACATTTTCTACCCTTTCCTAAATATTCTAATATTTACATAATTCTAATTTCCTAGTATATGTCACAGAGGCACTAGTGACATTGCTGATGGTCTTAGTTTTGGTCAGCAGTGGGTCCAACTTAAACCCATAGGCTCTGTCTGGCATATGAGAAGATGCTATTATTCTTCCACAGAGGCTACTTCTGCAGCCTTCCTTCTACCAACACCTTACCAGGTTAGCCCAAGAAAACAGCCTCACTCTCCTGGAAATTAGCTGGATTTTTTCTTCTGAATTCCAGTAGTTGTAGACATGGCTTTGTTGATGGCTAATATAATATTTGGCTTATATTTGGCTAGTGGTTTGGACCAGGGAACTGCAGCAGTCGTCTGCAAACTCTTCACATGGGTCACAGGCACTGCAGGAATACAAGTTGTGTAATTGGTAGTGATGGAAACATCTCCAACTGGCTTCCTCAGATCTCATTTCAATTGTCCTTTTTCCCCAGAAAACAACTAACTTTGTCTAAAATTGTATGAAAATGTAGCAAGATGTTACTGGTTACAGTGGTTGTTACTGAACTCCTGCTGGAAAGGCTTCTATCTGCCCCTGATTCTAATGCAGCCTTTGGAAAAGGAATGTTTTTATTGTTCACCAAGAGGAATGTTGTAATTAAAGGTCTAAGTGCTGTACTTCAGCCCTTGCTTTCCACTGGCAAGAAGAGATAAGGCAGAGCAATGAGGAAGGCTAACGTGGTTACTCTTATCTTCACTTTGGGCAATGTAGTAATTTATGATGTAGTGAATAACAACTGGTCTAGCTTTCTCTACCTGTACACAATATTTTGCAGCAAACAGCTGGATGGTGCCCAGATGCTTGAAAACAACAATGCCCCATCATTCTCCCTCCAGCCCTCCACAGGTCTCCAGGCTCCTCTTTCTGCATATCACTCTCCCTTTTACCAGCACAATTACAGTTCCCTTTTCCATCTCCAGGTCCAAAGGTCAAAGCTTGAAACCAACAGTTAAGGACTGCTCAAATCCTGTGTATGCTGCTTCTGGATAGCAAAAGATGAGTTTGCTTTTCTTAGCAGATTTTTTATCTCAGTGTCAGTGGGATTTGGGCAAGTGCTCAAATGCTTTTCTGAGCCAAGGCTTGCATTCATAATTAAATTTGAAGACATTTGTAGTTGCAAGTTGTTAGTTCAGCTTGGAGGATTCCCTGGTATTTAAATGCAAAATTCCAGAAAAACATAACTCCCCATGCATTTAATTAATCTTATAGAGTCTTTGTATTCATAAATAGAAAAAAAGACATTGCTTAAACACACTTCTGCATGAGCAGAAAGAATCTGCCTGCTGTAGTGTATGCAGGTAGATTGAATGACGTTAATGAAAACAGTCATCAAAAAGGGAGGTCTCTTTTAAACTGCTAAATATAATTTTACTAATTGTTTCTAGCAGCTCGATTGATGTTTGTCAGCACTTTAATTTGTGTTTGGAAACATGAGTTCTGAATAGTTTTGCTGTGTGACCCTTTGGTTTTCAGAAATCAGTGGAAATGAATGAGGAATCACCTTTTTCTTCAGGCCAGACAGCAGCAGCTGCTGTCAGCGGGACCACTGTAGTCGTATCCCTCTGGTTATTTTTTTAAAGGTGACTGGCAGGGCATCATTGGACATGGCTTCAGACAAGCTCTTCCCCAGCTTGTTCCAAAGCATGCTGAGTTTGGTGACCTTCTTGGGCATGCTGTAAAGGACACCTCCAATAGGACAGATCTTTCTGGATTTGGCTGGCTAGATTTCTGGTGAATTGATCACTTAATTCTTCTGAGAGTCCATTTAAGTGTTAATTATGTTAGAGTACCTCAGATCTGAGATAGGCATCTTCTCCTTTTTTTTGGTATTATTTTTTTTTTCTTTGTTTCATTATTTTAAAGTGAATGGGATTAGCTTAAGTGTTTTACTGAATCTCAGTGAAGATAAATACTGTATTATCTATTACTTTAATGTTATTTTGGTACTCTATAGAAGAAATTACAGGAATAATCCATTTTTCTTTTTAACGTGCCCCAGAAAAAGTGTTTGTTTTACAAACTTCAAACTTTGTACAAAAGAACAAGAAGAATTTTTCTATTTATTAAATGGTTGAGGAAGTAGGAGAACTTAAAATCTGAAGCTAAGACATTCAAGACACTATTTGAAATGCATATGAAAGGAAACTCAGTACAGCATTAAAGTGAGAAAAAATAAGAATGAGAAATCAATATTTTAGGCTAGTTAAAAAAGCAGAGAACTTGCTTCTCAGATGTATAGCTAATACCTATTAATACTAACACTTGGGTAATATTTTTTCTGGTTTTAATTAATGTCCTGCAGTTTTTCACTGCATAGTTTTATCTGTTCTCATAGGTTGTCCTCGGCCCAGATTTCACATGACTTTAAATTTAAATAGAACACAGCACATTCTTGGTCTATTTTGTTGCTTTTGTTGTTGGTGGTGGTTTTTTGGGGGAGTGGGTTGTTTGGTTTTTTTGCAAGGTAAACATCGATTTGCAAGGGTAAACCTGAAACGTCATATATTCTTTAAGAGGCTGATTCCCCTCCACTCAGCTGACCATGTCCTGAGTGACATTTAGAAACCACACCTTTGCAGGTGTGAGCACCAGCCCTGACCCACATTCTGCATCCCTGAAGCCTGCAGTGTGGGAATCCATGCTAACACTAAGCTCGCAAACCCCAGTTTGTAATATGTTTTACAAGATCATGTTCCTACAGAAAACTCAGGGGAGAAACAGCTCCTTGTTTGCTAGTTCTCTCTTCTGTTTTGCAAGCATGTAGGCAAGCCAACAGAGGTGAAGAAATAATTCTGTGAAAGTGTGAAACCTCAGGAGCTGTGAAGTACAAAGATACCACTACTGTCTTAAGAAATCCCTAAATCACAGATACGTAGGGCTGGAAGATTACAGGGGGAAATATTGTTATATTCTTCCTCTCTTTTTATTTTCTGATCATTCATTATCAGTCACTGTAAGAGACAGTATGCACTGTCAAAGATCAAAGGTGAACCTTTGATCTGAGCAAGTAAGGTCATTCTTCTTCAATCGTGTTCTCTAAACAAATGCTGGGTATTGCTCTAATATCAGTGTTATTGCTGATAACAATAACTGCAGCTGAGCAGATTTTGGGATAGTAACCTTGCTTTGACATTCCCTAAATTGTAGTAAACTTAACCTTTTATCATAATTTGTATATGTTGCTTGAATACATAGTTGGACTCATCACATCACCAGGTATATCTGTTTCTTCTACTATATGTGGTTGTGACTGTTCTAGGCAAGAATGGTATTTTTAGTGCATGCTTGCCCTCAACCAGTACTGTAACATGCCAAGGTCATATTTATTATGAATACTGCATAATGCTCCTAAAATACTCTATGTACTTTTGCACATTCACAGGGTTTTTGTATACGATTGCTCTGCATAAGTTTGTAAAGAATCAGCATGCAACAAATCTTCTACTTGTGAAATTGCTATTCCCTTTGCTAGTCGTCCTTTTGACACATAAATGATCATTTTCGATTTTTTAATAATAGTGCTGCACCATTTACTTCAACCTGAACCATTTCACCAAATAATAGTCAACTTTTAACAGTCTTCATAGGTGATATATGAAATAATAGTTTGAGTGTTCTTGGCATTTTGCAGTTTATCCCTTTAGTTGAAGTATTTCATCTTGATTCATTTGGAGAATATTTATTTTGCTTTTTTTTTGTGCTTTAATCCATTCATCTGCCCACTTAGTACATAATAGGCACTTATTTGCTGTCAAGGAGGTAACTACAAACTCCAGGATTTCTAAATGTATAGCAGACCTCAAAAACACAAAAATCTGTGACCACAGCTGACTCCTGGGATCCAGTGCCTAGAAGCCACAAAGTCTTAGCAACACATTGTCACAATACATAGGATTTGTAACTCTGCAAGGGATTAATGAAGACCTCTAGAGGTATCAAATGCCAAAAAGGCCTAAAATCTGAACTGACTCATACTTGTAAAGATCTGAACCAAATTTTGTACTCACGCTGTCTTACATTATAAACTATAAAACAATCACCTTTCTTTTAGCCATCATTGCTTTCAGATTCAAAGTCAATGAAGAAAGTGAATGCTGTGGCTTAAGGCATAGCTCTGGTTTTAATAGAAAATATCAGATTTTTTTTTAATAATTCAGAATTAAATCTATCTATCTATCTATATATATAAGAAAGAATAATAGAGAAGGGTCTAGAATTGGGTTAATTGATGATTCACTACACTCTCTCATGGTGATAAAGTAATTTTCTGACTTCCTCTTGTGCTTAGATTTCTTCTGCTGTCCTGCCATTTGTACAGGTGCAACCTGCTTTGAGAAGGAAAGAGTATACGTGACCAGGACTTACAGCATGTTTCACAGCGTGCTGAGTCACAATGCTGTCTTTTATAACAGTGTTGCCTTTGAGACATTAGTTTTTTCATCTGCAGCAGTTTCCATGAATAAATTACTTTAAAAAACCCCAGTGAATTTGTGAAAAGGTCTTTTTGTGCCCTGTAATTATCTCATAGAATTTAATCTGGGATGGTACTGCCTAAAACGCTTAAAGCAATGAAGTAGACAATGTTTAACTCATGCTCATTTTTAAAACAATCTGTTTTCTGATACTTACAATAATGATGAGGTGTATTTTTAATATATTGTGTATTGTCTATGCTTGAATATTCTTTCTCTGACAGGGCCATTATTCTACCTAAAATGAGCAGAATGAGGTTTTTTTCATTTGTAAAAAATTAAATTGCTATTTCTAGTTTCTTTAACAAAGGAAAAGGCCCTAGAATTTCACTTTTTAAACAACAGAGCCCATATGAATTGAAAATTAAAAATAAACACACCACCCTAGTGAATATCTGTCATGTAAATTTTAATTTGACACTTTAGATGCTTGATACATAATTTTCATACTATGAAAACTACCTGCTTAAAAGATACCTATTTGTATTACAATTAGTGCTAAGCAAATTGAAGATTGTACTAGTAGTTCTATTATAACAAGGTAGTTTCAGAAAGTTGTAAATTAAGTTTTCTATATCTTTGAATGTGAGAATGCAATTTTTTTTTATGTAGGCATAATTACTGAAATCATCTTCAGATGCTGTTAGGTTCTGCCACTTACCTCTGTTACGTGACATCATACATCAATGTTTTTTGGAAGACAATTACTTAATTGGTTGTGATGATAGATGATTTCTATTTCCCTCCAGACAAAGATCATTCTGAACTCCCTTCTCTGAGCTCCTTTGTTCCATGAGGATTTTGCATTGAGCAAGGATTGTCAGAAAGCTGTAACTACATTATAGCTGCTATCATCTACATCTTCTTCCCCATGCCATTTAACTGGCGGTATCAAAAGGCAGATCTTCAGAGAGTCTGGCTCACCTGGGATTTAGTCCACCCAAACAATTTTTTCTTTTTTTTTAAGCTACTGTTAAATTATGCAAGCGGAAGGCAGGATAGTGTAAACAGAAACAGTTTTACAATATTATTGACATTATTTGTACAACTTGAAGACAGAAGATGAGAAGTCTTCAACATCATCAAAGTTTGGTATTGGAGAGACAATTTCAATGTCTCGCTAACATCCACAATGATGAGGTCATTGACTACCTTAAAAGATGTGAATGTTGGAAATTAACATCCATGGAGCCATGAACAGGGAAGTTTTTTACAATGAGTAATAGGCCATCATTTTAGAAACCCAACCTTCACTTCCACATAGACAATTCTGCCCATTAAGACACAACTGTGCAGTTATTATCACTAATCTATGCTTATGCAAGTAATGCACAGACCACAGAACACAGACTAAGAGGCAGACAAAATATTTTGTAAGCAGCTGGGAAAAGCCTCACAATTGCTAGCCTTTTTTCTCATGAGGGACTTCAATATGTCTGCTGGAAATACAATTCAGCTGAGAAGGGACAGTCTAGGAGGTTCCTGGAGTATGTGGAAGAAGGAATATCTCAGGAACTATAGGCCTGTCAGCTCAACCTTGCTGCTGGGGAAGGTATTGGAGCAGGATCATCTTGAATGCCATCATCTAGCATGTGCAGGACACCAGGGAATCTGTCTCAGCCAGCATGGGTTTGTGAAAGGCAGATCCTGCTTGGCAAACCTGGATTTCCTTATATGACAACAGACCTATGGATGAGGAGAAGGCAGTGGATGTGTCTACCTGGACTTCAGTAAAGCCTTTAACACCAGTTTCCACAGTGTTCTCCTGGAGAAACTAGTTTCTCATGGCGTGGGTGGGGGTGTTGTTCACTGGCTAAAAAACTGGCTGTATGCATGAGCCCAGAGAATGGTGGTGAAAGATGCTACACCCCACTGGTGACTCGTCACTAGTGGGTTTCCCTGGGGCTCAGTACAGGGGCCAGTTGTGTTTTATATCATTATCAATGATCCAGATGAGGGGATCAAGGGCACCATTAATCAGTTTGCAGATGACACTAAGCTCAGTGGGAGTGTTGATGTGTTGGAGGGTGGGAGGGCTCTGCAGAGAGACCTGGACAGGCTGGATAAAAGTGGCAAGATCAAGGACATGAGGTTCAACAAGCCCCTGTGCCAGGTCCCACTCTTTGGCCACAAAAACTCCATGCAGTGCTACAGGATGGGGCAGAGTGACTGGAAATTGGCCCAGTGGAGAAAGACCTGGGGATGATGGTTGACAGCAGCTGAACATGAGCCAGTGTGTGCCCAGGTGGCCAAGAAGGCCAATGGCATCCTGGCCTGTATCAGTGTGTGGACAGCAGGACCAGGGCAGTGACTGTCCCCCTATACTGGGCACCAGTGATGTCATACCTCGAGTCCTACATTCAGTTCTGGCTTAATTCAGGAAGAACACTGAAGTGTTGGAGTATGAAGTGTTGCCAGAGAAGGGCAACAAGGCTGGTGTGAAGGGTCTGGAGCACAAGTCCTGTGAGAACAGTTGGAGGGCACTGGGGTTGTATAGCCTGGAGAAGAGGAGGCTCAGGAAAACCTTAGTGCTCTCCACAGCTGCTTCAAAGCAGGTTGTAGTGAGACTGGGGGATGGTCTATTCTCCCATGTAACAAGACAAGACTCTTATGAACAAATATTAGTAATTATGTTTGAACTTTAATAAACTTATAATAACCTATTTCACAAACTGTTGCATGTATTCAGTGGCTTTCAGTAATTAAGTGCAGTGCACGATGACTTAATATCATCTGTCAAACTCAGTACAGATTTTTATTCTATTACTGTCTATTCCTGAGCATGTCACATAATGTGAGGTGATGTGCAAGCACAGAATAAATGAATTCTCACTATGAAGTTCCTTCCATTTCCATATAACACTGCCATACAGGAGAAACTGCAAGGAAACAATGAGATCACACTGAATGGCAATGATCTTGGCATAGCAGCAACTTAATCTAAATAAAGTTATTTTCCTGTGCACTGTGACCAAATTTAGACAAAAGACTAAGGGATGCAATCTGTGAGATATTTCCCTGGAAAATACAGGGAATTGTGATGGTGGTGTAAATGGTAACATAAAACCACAAAAGTGTGTTTTGGAAATGCAGGTGGGCAGAGTGATTTTCTTTGGATGCAAAGTTTATTGATCTACAAAGTTTCAGTAAATATTTTGGGAAGAGAAGAAAAACAGAGGCAGAAAAAATATTGAAAATGTTCATTTGGACTTTTTAGGTTCAATTCAGAAGATTTAAGAGGCATTCAAGCAACAGAAGCCTTTGTGTTCAGTAATTATGACACATACAATCCTTGTGCAGACAGAGTTTTTCCTCAATTCACCTTATTAGTGAATGATGAGTGAATCATTCACTTTTATTCTTTTTCTTCTGTTTTAACTCTTCTATCTAAACGCAAGGGTTAAACTGAAAGACATCCAAGAACATCACATAAACTAATGGCAAAGGCTGTCCCAGCAATGCGATACAGAATGATGAAACCGGTGGTCTGCATTGGGTAGGTACTTAAATGCTGGAGAAGATTCACAGCCAATGAACTGCTGAGCCTGGATTTATAAATACTGTTTAAATTGACTTGTCAGCCTAGCACTTGCTTTATTAAAATGTCTACTTAGGAGCACATTCAAGTCAAAATAATTTTCTTCCATTTAAATACACTGATTAAGTTTTGTTTTCTTTAAATTGCTTTACATCAACACTAAAGTGAAAGTAGTTGCCTGTTGTTTCACTGAAAACAACCATCTCTTCTTAGAAGTCAATATGATTATAACGCCTCTCATCCATATGATACATAAACAAGGTATTGATAATCCATGAGGACACGGGGAAGGAAAATTTAACTTATGTCAGAGCAGGGAGGTGGAGCAGTGGTGGGAAACCAAGAGCTGAAACTCAGCAAGAAGAAATGGCCTCAATGCCAAAGTTCCCATAGGGCATGAGCAAGACAAAAGGAAAGGTAGAGGGAAGACCATTCCAGTTGTGAGAGTTTGGGTGAGCTGGGTGTTTAGTGGGTGAACGAGAAAGGCTGGGGTGATGAATCAGAATGGGAGTGGTCCATATTTACCTTCAGTCAATGTGTATAGCACATGTGACAGTTTCTAGCTTCTAGTTAAGGGTAGGAAGAAGCAGAAGAGGTCTGTGTTCCCTTTCCTGTGTTCATAGGCTGTCCTTGCATGCCATTGAGTTCAGCAATACAGAAAAAACACCAATAAGTGGAGACTTACAGAAGCCACACTGAGATTTTCTGGCCCTGGATGCTCTGTGTGAGGTTATGAGAAGCTCTGGTTAGAGGCATGAGAGATGCTTGAATTTTCAAAGCTCTGCAAAGTAAATATACAGAGCTGGTTACAGCATTTGTAAATTAAAGATTGCTTTAATCTTCAGTGACAGATTTATGAAATATTGCTTTAAATTCTGCCTCATGCTTCACAGCCAGCTGAGTTTATCTCAGAAACAAAGGCAATTTAAAAGAACCCATAGATTACTCTGGCTGCTGAGGAGTATAAATTATCCCTAACTAAATTTTGTCAGTAGAGTATGTTGAGATATTTAGATAAAACATGTGTTTGACATTTATTGCCAAATGATCCCATTCCAAACACTTCAAATCACAAAAGGGCAACGTGGGGTGAATTATTATGGGGCTGGTGATCTTTGTGCTGACATATATGATAATGGCTAAGGATGGAAACTCAGACTTTTTAATTAGTTGTTTTGTTTGTTTTGGTTTGGTTTTCTTTTAACGTGGTGCAATACTATGCAATCAGACAGCATTGCATTAAAATTCCAATGTTAAAAATACTGTAAACATGTAAAAATGTATCTTGATGTGGCAGATGCTGTTGCTAAATACATAATTACTAGGATGCTGAAGAAATCTTTCTGAGGTAAAAGCAAGAAATCTAAGAAATCTCTTGCTTAAGTTAAATGTTTAGCAATTACTCTTGCCCCAGATTCTTCACAAGTCAACAGTTTTTGACCACAGGGTCTCAACAAAATGCTATCTCCAGTCCCAGCCTTTTGTGAAGATTATCTGACAGGGTAGAATTGTGATTTTCACAGTTAATTTTGCTGTTAATTTTTCCTTATAATCCCCAAGACAAAATACAAAACTTACTGTGGGAAATATATTTTTCACCAGCTAAAATGTAACTGTGGCAGGTATCAATGGCATGCACCACTATGCATGAGCCAAGAAATCTATGAGTGACCCTACCCTGGAAACAAACACAGTTTTGCCACCTGGTGGGTCTGGACTCTGCAAACCACCCTCATGTTCCACATCCAGGTTGCTGGGGTAGACATGAGGCATGTTCTTCATCCTTGATGCAGCCCTGGCTCTGCTTCCCAATACATCCCACTCTCCCCAGAGCACCTGGAACAGCTTTCTGGAACAGGTGCATGCCATCAGTGTCCTATAGGAGCCATCTGTATCTGTCCATTCCTTTTGGCTGTAGACAATAGCTAACCTAGATTTGTTGCTGTCTGGGGCTGCAGAAAGTAGCCTAATGCAGTTAGCAAATGAAAGAAGCCTAATGCAGTTAGCAAACTGTTAACAAGCTGTTAGCAAACAATTCTCTTATTTTATTAAATGTAATTACATACCATATTCCTTCTCCTGATTCTTGTTCCTTTAAGCTCAAAATAGAAAAAGAAAAAAATCACTTCCTTAAAAAACATTTAAATATATTCTCTCAAGATCGTGTCGAATGTGTGCCTTTGCAAATTGCCAGATGGGAGGGGAGAGGTAGTTACTGTCTACAAACTCTGTCTTATTTCTGTTTATGCAAGTGAACAGGCAAATACAGATGGTATTGGAGTGAGAAAGGCAAAAAATAAATTCCAGAGCACAGCTGGTTCTCCAAGATATGTGCAAATCCATACTATTTCTTACCACGCTTATAGAAGATTAAACTACCCAGACCACAAAACTCAAATTTTCATGGTTCTTCTGTTTTCAAAGCACTGGTTAGGTAGACTACTTGTTCTTCAGTTAAAAAAGCATTTCCCTAGTTTCTGTCAATATTGCCATTTTAAACACTCAAAAAACTGAAGAATACTATGGTTTGCTCCTTTGTGCCTTTACTTGCCAGTTTTCCAGCTCTCACACTTTTCCCATGAGACACTGTACCATGAATGAAAATTCATAATTGACTATATTTAATATAATGCATCTTTTAGATATCTGCATATTTCAAACAAAGGATGCCAATGATTACCCAACACAGCACTTCAGAACACCTTATCAGGGGCTTTGGTTAAACTGAACACTGTTTCCAGTAGGAAATTCTATCCTTCTTCAGTGCCATCCATTTCCCTGTTATTTCTTTATTTGTGAGATTCTCTCTTTAATGCAATTCCTTTTCTGTGGAAGGAACCACAGACAATGCTTATGCCCTTGCTTTTCCAGTCTTGCAAAGCACATATGAGAGCCATTTTAATCTCATTAATATTAATATTCGTATTTTTTACCTGACAGAATTGAAAAAAAACAGACTAAAGAGTTATTGGTTATCTACTTCTCTATAAAAATATATATTTTCTAACGCTGCTTGAATATATATAGAAACTCAAATAGTCTGTTTTGGAAAAAAAAGAAAAACAAACAGTGTGAAGTCCTACAACAGTTACAGGATGTTGTGGTTTAACCCCAGCCAGCAGGCAAGCCCCAGGCTCACTCGTCCACCAGTGAGATTGCAGAGAGATTTGGAAGAGTAAAAGGTAGAGAAATATGTTGACAAAAAGGCAGTTTTAATAGGGAAGGCAAGAGCTGCACACACAAGTGAAACAAACCAAGGAATTCAGCCACTATTTCCCATGGGCAGGCAGGTGTTCAGCCATCCCCAGGAGAGCACGGCCCCAGCATGTGTAACAGTTACTTGGGAAGACAAACTCCATCATTCCAAATGTCCCCCCATTCCTCCTTCTTCACTGTGCTCTGTCTACTGAACATGATGTCACATGATCTGGAACATCCCTTTGGTCACTTTGGGTCACCTGTCCTGGCTGTGTATCCTCTCAGCCTCCCATGCACTCCCAGCTCCATTGCCTTTGTGGCAGTACCAAAAGCAGAACAGGCCTTGGCTCTGTGGAAGCTCTGAAATAACAAAAACATCTCTCTGTTATCAACCCTGTGTTCAGCACAAATCCAGAACAGAGCTCCATGACAGCCAGGGTGAAGAAAATCAACTCTACCCCAGCTGAAACCACATTTTAATGATGTAGCACATAAACTAAAACTTCTTCAGGCAGAAAACTTCCTGACATAGTTCCTTAATTTAATCAGAATGGTATCTTGTAATTCAGTAAGACAGAACTATTTCTGCAACAGAACTTCCATTTCAGGAAGAAAGCCCCACCACTGTCTACAACATACTGACTTTTAAATCCCCAAAATGCAAAATACTCCTGCATACTGTGAGTAACCACTTATTTTAAAAGCTCATCATAAAGTGTAAATACATCTGTATCCACCCAATAATGATACTTTACTGTCAATTTGAGTAAAGCAGAGATCTAACCTGCACAATCAAACAGCTGTTGAGCTGCCTAAGACAGTGGCATCCTGTTCTTGACAAGGGCTTTGGTCATCTTGACAATTGCATTAAAGCTTAGAGCATATGCCAAAGCAAAACTGTAGCAATACACAGTTGTTTTTGTGCTGAAATATTTCTTTAACTAACACTAGAGTTATACAAGCTCTGTGTTCTTGGAATGGTATGTAGCATATTTTTGCCAACTGAGTTGTGTTAATGCTAATATATTACGGTTTGCAACAATTGGTCTTCAAAGAGTGTCTTGAGCTTTCTTCATTTGCAGTAGGTGAATTCAGGAGGCCCTTGGCGCCTTCCCTTGGAGTGTACGTGCAGCTTTCCGTATGTTTCCACAGGGGCAGTGCCAGAGGTCTGTACACTGTTCTTCTGGCTGCTCTCAGCTGTAGCTCTGGGACAAAAAGGTCTCGAGATGTGTTCTGCACTATTCCTTTGTAACCTCAAGCCCTTTAGGTCTCATCTTGCTTCTTCGATAGGTCATTTCAATATCAGTCTCTGGATTTCAGACACAGAATTCTAAGTAACAAACTTTCAAAGAGTTTATGAAGTCAAAGTCATTATTGAATTATCTCCCATGTTTACTTTGCACTGGTACTTTTATTTATTTCATAGGAATGAACAGAATTTTCTGAAAACCAAAAGCTGGTCTCATGTTGACTCTATTCTCATATTAATTCTAAGTGATATTTTTGTACTGTAACTGAAACAGAGTTCAGACAAGTTCTTATCCCACTTAAGTAAAATGTAAGAGGAATGCCATATCTTTTTCAGAGATGCATCAGAATAAAAGGATGATACCTAAATCCTATTCTTTCAGAGATGTGGTAAAGAAAAGACTTTTAAACTATCTTCAGATGAAGACATAAATCTCTTGACCTTTAAAAACTAAGAAAAATATCAGTGGCATGATATTTTAAACTGTGTCTCAAGTTACTATAAATGTGTAGCAGTAATAAAAAAGAAATCAATAAAAGAAATCTATAGGATCTATAATTCCATTTTGGATTACAGCTGGTGAAATAACTTGAGCTGGACACCACAGTACAAAAATTTGTGTGGAACACCACAAATATTTTTTTCAGCAGAAAGGTTATGTTCTGTTATATTTTAAAAATAATAAATGTGTAATACATGCTACTGAAAATTCGACCTGCCCTCCCTTTCCACCATGCCTCTTCCCCCCCCCCCCCCCCCCCCCCCCAAAAAAAAAAAAAAAAAAATAAAAAGAAAGACTTTTTTTCCTTTGGACAAAATTAATTTTAAAAAGATAGCATCCCCCAAAGAAATGAAATATTTTGTTTAATTCACAGTTAAAGTCTGAAAATGAATTTATAAAAAGGCCGCTGCTTTAATTTCCTACCCTGTATTTTTCACTTTTCTAAGAGCAGACCAGTGTTGATTCCTTCTGCTTTGTTCTTCCTTGAGCCCTTTTAGGATTAAGTTTATAGAAAATTCTGTTGAAAACTGAATAAAAATGCAAAAGAACATTAGGATTTAGCTGACTTCCTCCGGCATCAAAAATTATAATTATATAACTTGTGTTGTCTGATGCTCACCTATGGCTGCCAGGAGCTGCAATTTATAGTAGTGTGGGGGTTTTTGATAGTGAAGGGGAGGCTGTGCATTTTTTTTTTTTCGAAGAGAAGCAAGTTGTATAACTCATGAGAAACTGCTGATGCAGACAGCTTAGCAAGTTTCAAGGAAGTGATTGCATATTTATGTAGAATAGAAGAACCTTCACATTTGCATTAGGTAGGGTATAAATAAATCTGAAGGGCTTGTCTTCCCTTAATTGTATAGCATTTTATCTTTATCAGTAGAATTTAAGTAATATAACCCTCAATTCAGAAATAACCCTCAATTTAAAATGAATGAAAATCTCAATGTAAAGAACACATAGTTTCTATTTAATGGGAACAATCAAAAGCAGAGTAATCTTATTCTCAACTATATATACCCGTGCCCGTGCTTACAATCTCAGAATTTATAATTCTCAAGTGACTGGATTAATAAACTTAATTTTTGCCATGTCTGTAATCAAACACATGTGTTTTTGTTAACCACTCAATTGCGGAACACAAAAGGATTAACTTATTTCAGACCGTGCTGCTGCATGAGTGATCTTCTTGAGTCTCTTCAATATTTCAGTGGTAAAGCACATCAATGTATACCAAGAAGAATTCTGGGGAGACACAGGGATTGTATATAACACCTGAACAGGAGCTATCTTTGCCTTTGCCACAGATTTCTTTTGACACAAAATTTGTCCTTCTTCGCTACTATAAATAAATTTACATGCCAGCGGTTTCAGATAAAGAACTACAGCAAACATCTGCCCATCAAAAATGCCCATCAAAATTTGTGCTTTCCTCTAAATAACATAAAAGATCTCTACCAACTACTTTCTTAAAACCAAGAAACAATGTCAAAAATGTAGTGTGTAAAAATCAGCTGTGATGAAGAATGTCCTCTTAATATTAAACAATTACATAGCCTAAAATGTTAACGTATTTTCAATATATGCTCCTTTTGCTATTTACTGTGGTTTTTAAGTTTAGAGACTGGAAGCACTTATAAACTTCCCTGGCTAAGTTTGGTTATTTTTTTGAAATATTTAAAAGATTAATAAATAGAGATCCAGCTGATTAAGTTTTTTTACGAGTATTTGTAGACTGAAAAAATCATTCAGTATATCAGAACACAGGACCGTTAGGGTTGCAAATGACCTCTGGATATTTTTTAGTCCAACCCTCATGCCCAGGCAGGACACATTCTGATTTGAAATATTTTGTTCTGACAGCAATGAACTATGCAGAATTTTATTTAGAAACTCAGTTAGTATTTCCGGATTTAGTTCATTTTCTGGAACTTTTTTGGAATTAGGAGAAATGAAAGGAAAATATTTGTTGTATGAGTTAAGTCATAAGCTTGTTCACCAACAATCTGTCATTTGAATACTAGACATATTACGACGCGGCTCACCGGAATCCGGCTAGCTCCGGAGGGACCAGATCACTCCAGCACCGTGCCGGGAGTGGGGAACCGCCACGGCAGTGTCAGTGCCAGTGGCAGAACCTGACGAGCTGAGAGCTCAATGGTGATCAAGGTCTGCCCATCGCGACAGGGTCAAGGCGAAGGAGTAAAGGGAGGCCACTCCTTGGTGAGGTTCCAGCAGTTTCTTTATTGAGGGTGACACAGCCGAAGGGTACACCAGAGGAAGCGACCCCAAGCACTGCTGTGCACGGGTTTTTATACGGGGTTACACGGAGGGGAGGGTACAATTGCTTGATCAATGACAGAAGCACAGGGGAGGAGTAGAGGGATCACCCCAGGGTCCCTGGGCCAATAGGGTAAGGGGGGAGGAGAAGGGAGGTCACATGCCCCAATGGCGCATCGAGTAGAGGGTGACACCCAGGAACGCCCAGGGGGTGGAACACATCTGGGATTGGATGGGGGAAGGATTGTCAGGGAAGGTACTAGAACAAGGGGTAGGGCTAGGAGGATTGACAGGGAAGGTACTGGAATAGGAGGTGGGGAAAGTCCATGTAGGGTACAAACTGGGGAAGATACAATGTAAGAACAAACCAACTGGGGGAAAACAGGGGAACATAGAATGAACCATTTGACAATATGGACATTAAACATGAAATAACAAATAGAAATAAATACTGGCCGCAACAATATTACAGCTGAAATCTCTGACACAGTGTTATTTTTTTATTCCAAAAATACCACTTTTTTCAGCTATAAATCTGGCAATTTACCTCACATTTTAAAAACTAATTGAAAATTAAAGATTATGTGGATCCTACAACAGCTCTATAATGATATATGAAATAGGACGTCAATTTCCTATGTATACTTATTTTCTACAGCAAAACAGTGTCCATTATTTCATATACAATAAGAAGTATGTTAAGAACTTCAAATTTAATTCACCCACACTAGTGAAGATATGCAGTAGTTGTTCTGTCTTGAGATACTGTCTACAACTATGACTCAGTTCCTCCTCAAGGTCTTACTGTTCCTCTGGCTTCTCTTTTACATTAGGGAGCTTTCTATGTGTTTTCAAATCTTGGGATCTGTTTAAATAAATAAATAAATAAATAAATCCAAATAAACTGTGGTGACACAAACCGTGCAGTCACTAGATGGTGGCTCCAAGCAGCAAAGGAATGATGTGCAGATGAAGTCAGTATTTGCAGAGTGGGTCCTAGACAGGGTGTTTGTCCAGGGCTTAACAGTACCTCTAAAGAGATTTACACTTCTCTGTATTATCAAAGTTGTTCAATGCAAGAGTAGCATCACTGAACATCAAAATTATCAAGGTCTTCATAGTGTCTCCTTTCTGATTATTTCCATGTCTGTTTTACTGTAAAGTAAGATAAACCAATTTCCGTAGTTTCAGATTCTCCACAAAACAGCAAAATAATCAGTAGCAAAGAAGATGTGTGGGGAAAAAGATGAAGCTGTAGAAAAAAATTAACCTTTTTCCTTTGAAGTTTTAAATAAAAGAAGAAAGCACAGGATAAGAACCTATCCTTGCAGACTCAAGGAATAAAGCTTTTGAGCTTTTGGCAGAGAGGAAGGGCTAATGTCTGTGGTCTGCTAGGCCCATGTAAAAAGCCCAAATGAGAGCTCCCTTTTTTGTCTCCATTTCAGCATCAAAAATGTGAATACTATAAACATGACTAAATAAGCAATTTTAAAGCCTTTTGGTGGCAAATATCCTCGTGTGTTTTCTGTTGGGGGTCAGAGTGAATGCCTCTGAGAACAACCAGACCTATATTTGTTATGGACGAAAATGTGCTTTTTGTTGGCTATAAGTTCCAGAAGGTTTAAAACAGGGAAAGATCATTTCAGGATATTATATCTGAGAAGGTGGCACCCATCTGACTCTGGCAGCCATCACTTTGTATGCTTTTGCTGAACATTATCAGACATCTCCACTTCCAACAGATATGTGACTCAAAACAGTATCTGCAACTTTCAGTAATTCAAATGCAAATGTGAAGCTGCTGCATTTTGAAGTAACACTAGTTTGAGGATGGTTGGCTATGCCATTACACAGTTGGCTTAAAATAATTGAATAATTTAATATGTCACATTTGCATATTTTTATTACTTTCTTAAATACGTCAATAAAATTTTACAGTGCCTGTTGTACAATACCCACCATTTTCCCGGACCTTAATGAGTGATTCTGAGTGACAGCACCTCCATCTTGTGGTAAACTGGAGAAACAGATCTTGAGTGCTATCTGCCAGAAAGAAAACACTGAAAACACTATGAAAACACACAGATCTATCCTGATTGGATCATGGCTCCAGGTCCTTCAGGGAGTTTAGTGTGATCTCTCTTCACTTCCATGTGCATGCCATGTGGGACAGTCTTCCTTGTCCATGCAGAAACCCTGCAGGGGAACTTGTCCTCCCTAAGGAATGAGGGAGGTACTGTCCCTCTGTGAAGGGAGAACTAGTGCTTTCAATGAATAGCTGTAATTAGACATCGAGGATTTTAAATGTCTATAAATACCTGACACAAAGGAAACTTCCACTTACCATAATTCTGTTAATTGTAAAGGATTTGTTTCCTGAAAGTTTAATATTAAAGCACTTTTCCATTGCCATAGTTGACTATGAATGTGAATAAGCATCTGAGTATAGTGTCTGTATTTTGGGTTTAAAGTTAAATTTTATAATTTGGACAAATCTAATCTGAAAAGAGAAATTAGTTTCAAGTTCAAGAAGAGATTCTTCATGACTGTCCAAAACTTAGCTAATCACTGACCCTGTCTTCACTTTTGAAAGCCACTGAGCACAGTCCAAACATCTGCACTGAGCCATCAGATGAAAGTCTAATTTACTCTTTCTGCTTTGTTTCCATTGGTTTTACTGGTTTTCTGTCACTAAATACTGTGTGCTGTGAATGCAGGTAGTAAGACAAGTCAGCTGGCAAGTCAGCTGGATGCCAAAAATGAAATTCCTCTCACTTTGAACTGTGCTATCCCAGCAGTGCCCTGTTTTACAGGGCAGCTCCAGATAATTAGTGCCATCATACCCAGTGCCCTCACCCTCTCATTGTGCCCAGTGTACTACAGTACTGTAACTGTCTTGGATTTATCTCAGTATATTAATTTCTTGCTTATCTTGGGAGGTTCAAAACTAGGTGCAGCACCCAGTGTGTTCTCACAAGAGAAGAGTATATGGAATTAATCACATCTGTTGCCCACAATCTTGCTTGGAGAGGAGTATTCTGGTAGTCTTCATCACCACAGGGACACACTGCTGACTAAATTCTACTTTCTTCCCTCAAACATCCAGGTCTTTTTCTGCAGAGCTCCTTTTCAGCCTTTTGGTTTCCAGTCTGTGCTGTTGGATGGGATTACTGTGTTCTGGCTGCTTTTGTCACTGGTGAACTTCATGGGATTTCTGTCAGATTCTGTTTTCAGTCTGTCAAAGCCGCTTAAATGGCAATTCTAACTACTAGTCACAGAAGGAGTAGCACATCATTTGGACCAAAAATTCTAACTGAATATTAATTTAAGAACATAAAAACTTCTGTGCTGTGATGTCCAGTATTTCAATCTCTGACTGTGGTCATCAGAAAAAACTGCCATAAACCAAGAAAATTTAAAAGTATCTGTGTTCTCCTATGAGCTACTGTCTCTAGCAAATCAGTAGTTTAGGAACCTCTTAATTTGATATGTGAATTTCAACCTTTTCTCTTCAATAGCAGGAAAAGAACTGACTTCATTTATATTTTTTGCTGACATACCTCATTAATTTATAATTGTAGATGGTGATGGATTCTGCAAAGAAACAGTCATATTTAATTTAAGTTTGCTTCCTCAAAATGTTTTTCTCATACTTCTTTGTACTAAGAAATTGGAAAAAGTAATTCACATTTCAGCTCATGCACCATGCATGCTTCTCCAGTCCCAGCCTAGTTCCCTTTTGCTTTTAGAGCAGAATGTGTTGAAATATTTTGTTTTGTTCTTCAACTCTTTCCTTGCAGTTTCTTACATCAGGCTGGCATTTTTGACTTGCTGTGCAATGAGCTGGCATTTTTGTATAACCCTACCCAGGAATTTTAACATTTCTTCCTGGTGTGGCAATAGGTGATTAACCAACATCTTGGGTGTGTACTTTATTTTCCCCTCTACCTGTTGTTTTGTGTTTATTGGCACTGAGTTTCTCCCGCCATGCTGCTTCCCTGTCACCTGCCGGACACTTCCACAGCTCTCTGCAGTTTCCTTATTTTAGCTTACTCTGAGCAAGGGAAGGGTGTGCCACAGCAAAGCCTTTTGCAGGCCAAAACGGGTTTGACTGAAATTCATTTAAAATCACAGGCTAAAAAGATTTTTATCCCAAAACATAGCTTCTTACTCATAGCTGCATACCATGGTCTCCCTGCACACAGCTCCTATGTGAGTTTTGGCTTCGTAGGGTGATGGAATGGAAAACACAACATAACCTGCCTGTTATTCCTGTTTTTCTGAAGGCTGAAACCTTCTCCCTTACATGGATTCAACCTGTTTCCAGCAACTGCTGTTGGCTTTGGGCTGTTCCTATGTCACTGAACACATGCATAGTCTCTTAACATAGCACCAACTTCACCTGTGAGGCATCTGATGGACACCCACAGCTGCTCCCACAGCCACAGGTGGCTGGAGCAGGGAAACTCCTGTCCTTCCCTTCCTGCATTTCTACATTCACGGTGCTGCAGCACATTTAAGGCAAGTCCTGTTCAACAAAACTGACTTGAAATCCAGTTTGTGCTCCTGGAGTGGCCCTCAACAACCAGCTTTCATAACACACATTTGTTTAGCTCCGTGTGAGTAAAAAAAAAAAAGCAAAAAAGGCTGTCATCACAGGTATCTGCTACTTTATATTGGGTTACACACTAGCAGCAGAGCTATTTACCTCCAGGAACTCCAGTCCTGCAAAATGTTAGATAAGTACATATAAATATGTAAACTACTATGTGAATATATGTAAAATTTTATGGGTAAAAAATGTTATATGCACAAGTACATTGTTTGAAACAAAACAAAGAAGAAAATGTGTGCATGTGTGTGTGTAATGAGACAGAATTTCAAAGCATTTTGGTTCTTTAGTTCCTTTAATTTTAACAGGACATATAGAGTGATAGAAAGTAGAAACTTGATTATAAAAGTTAATGGTGACGTTGTAATACTTTGTATGTTCTACATGGAGCCCTTTTGCATTTATTAATTACTTACTTAATTAATTAATTACTCCAGATTAATGAATGATGAAATGTAAACGGCTAATATCTCCAGCTGGTTTTACACCATCATTTGAAAATCATCATTTAAAAAATGGCACACATTTGCTGAGTGGATTCTAGTGACTAGATCCCAATCTCAGCCCACCCTTTTTTGAGATCCACATCCAAAAATGTTCAGTCTATGCTAGGGGGGAAAAAAAAAGTCATGATAAAATAAGAATTGGTTTCCATGTTATCTCTACCCTCTTTTTAAAAGTCAGTTTAACTAAAATAAGTTTTTTATATGCATAAATCCTTTGTACATTTTGCATATCCTTCATAAAATGTTTATATGTTTTCAGGAAAATTGTATGCATCATTTAAAAAAAAATTATTGTCCATCTGTCTGAATTTGACAAAGTATTTTATTCTCTTCCATTTTCACCTCAGTTTCAATATTCCATACTTTTAATTAAAAAAAAAAAAACCCAAACAATATTATCCTTTCAAATATTACTTAATCTTTCACATATGACATATGTTTTCTCTTACAGAAATTAGATTCTACCAAGGGGCATTAAAATGTAGCACACCAAGTTTCTTGTCTTGAATTAATTCATGCTTAAGCTCTGGGTTTGCATAAATTATATCTAGAAACCAAACACCACCAAATCTTTGGAGTGTTAAGTATCTGGAATTTATATGGAGATCAATGAATGTTGTATCATTCCTGTCTGCCTGAGAGAAGGATGAGGCCATCAGTTTGAAAAACCACAATTGCTTACTGCGCTTTGTGCCACAATTCGTATTTCTGCTCTGGGTTTACATATGTGTTTGCATTGTTTGTCTCTCTCAAAAACAGAAGGTGTGAAGGAAAGTGAATTGGTGAGGATCACAGGAGGAAAAGCAAAAATATTGATTGTTTTTCTCTCATTTACTTAAAAGGCAATGCTTCTGGTATTATTCAGCAGTCCTTGGCTCGCTTCCCCCTTATAATGGTATCTGTTTCCCATTGTTAAAGATTCTTCATCCAGGCTAGTCTATTATTTCTGGAATTTGTAGAAAGGTTAGTGAGTCTCTAGAGTTGTGATTACTTTTTCTAGCTGACATTTATTGATCTCATTACCTTCATGCTCATATTTCAAAAAACTTTTTTTTACATTTTGTTACCATTTCAAAGATGACAGAAAGGCTGCAGTGCTCACTGTATTAGAACTGTATGTAATTAAAATTTGTACTCTGTGTTTCATCAGAAATTCACTGCCAAACCTCAGCATGTGTTGTTTACAAATTAGATTGTTATAATTAGAACACCAAATGACTGCAAAAATAGAGACTGAATTTATATTTGAAACAAACATCTATTTTATTTGTGCACAGAAAAATCTGACATTTTTGGCCATAAGCAAGTTGCTAGATACCATACTTTGGAGAAATCAGATGACATCCACACCTCTGCAGACCATGACACAATTTAGGAGATACCACAGGGAAGGCAGGAGATCTACAACTCTTGTGCTACCTTTTTTCTAAGAAGTGAACTTCCCCTTTTTATTTTACTGCATTTCTTTCTATATTATTAATTATCACTCAACTCATGTGATTACCACAGTATTAGCCATTTTCTTTAAGATACAAAGAAATTTTGCTACTATTTGAATGGATTTTACAGAATTTCTGAAATATTTAAACTTATTAAGGAGCAAAACTGGGCCACAATAACTCAAATACTTCTTAGTATATCTGTCTACTTTAGAGAAAGTATGTAGGTTTCAGTGTTTAAAAGTACTATTACTTCACAGATACCTAATAACATGAGGGACTCCTGAATTCCAGAGGATTCCAGCTGACAAATGCTACTGTCAGTTTCAAATTTATCCGGCACCTTTCGTATTTTTTTTTAAGTCTCTTTAAAGGTTGCCTGCTGAAGTATTAATGTGGACAGATGATAAAATACTGGCAACAGGATATATACAGAACTAACAGGGTGATCTTGTGGTGGTGCATAATAAATACTTCCATGGAAACATGAAGACCCGAGATACCTTAGGTAGTACAATGGTTTAATGGGTGTGAACAGCTCAGATTCAAGTTCTGTACTGCTTCACTAAAGACTGCTAAATCACTTCCCTGTCACAGAGCTCCCTAAAATAATAGAATAAATTGTCACTTTGCTGAAGTGGGAAAAAAAACCCCAGCACAGGAAATAAATTGGTATAGGTGTTGACATTTAAAGCATTTAAATATCTGTACTATTCCATTAATATATGGACACTAGACACATTTATATATCTATAAAATAATCCATATGTAATATAGATATATATTTATATAAAATATATACAGAAATCTATGACAATGTATTTTATTGCTGGAAGTTCAGCAGAACTTATATCTATTCTTTTCTTCTCAAGCTATGCAAAAGAGTTGCTTTCTCCTTATATTTTGTTTTAACTGGAATGGCTTAGTGAACTACCATAAGTGGCCCTCTATAAGGAGAATATAGTTGTAGTTACTTGTCACTTACTTTTTATGATCAGCATATATTGAGTTCCCAGATCACTGTTCTCTATCCAGCTTGTGTGACATCTCACAATTGCTCCTTGACCCTCTTTTCCAAAGAAAAGGGGAATTCTCTTTTACTTTGTAAAAACCAATATGCGTTTTCCTCTTCAAAAATGTGACTTGAGAGTCCTTTGTAAATTCTACATGATCATATCCCAATTGATAGGCTTCAAAGGCTGAAGATGCAGCCAGATTAAAAAGTAACACATATGTGCTGACAGTCCCTGGGTGACTTACAGCAATGCCAGTCAAAAAGGGTGATAGTAACTTGCCCAGCTGGAATTGTCTGTGGATATCACTGAGGTGTTGTGTGAATTCATGGACAGTGGGTGGAAGTGTGCAAGAATGTTACTTGTGGAAGTGGAAGATAAAATACTTTTGCAGACAGTACTGGGAGTAAGGAGATATGAATGGAAATAACCACGTGATGGAAGCTGCCTTCATCATTCCTTTGCAATGAGCGTCCTCTCCTGTTTCTAGGCTGCTTCATTACAGTTGTCCTTGGAGCTCTCCTTGAATTAAATGAGTTGGAAAAGGGATTGACAGCTGTGGTTATATTAGTTATTGAAACTAATGTATCTGTGGCTGAAGAATATGCTGGCAGCCTCTCTGGCTGTGGATATCATGGGTAACTATGGAGTGTTAAGGCAGGATTTTCTACCTCTTTACATTATTTTAAAATAATTTCAAGATATCTGTTCTTCAGTTAATATTCAATTCAAATCCCTGATAACAAAAATGCAGTAACTTTACTCACCTTTTAGATTTTAAGTGCTAACCTCAGGAGATCAACAAGCCACAAAAAACCACAAATCACTTGTCTTGTGGATGTCTAGCATATAATTAAAGTTTTGATAGGATTTGCAGAAAGAAAATTTAACAAAACTAGAAGATTTGAAATGCAAACCATCTTCTTCCTTTAGAAAGAGATTGATGTATTAAATATTTATGCAAACATAATAAATTGGCAAGTGTATGAAAACACTGCTACATCTTCATCTCTTCCATATATCATCTGCCTGAAGAAAAGGATTTGCTGCTACAATAGAATTGGTGTTCTGCTATATAATTCTCATAACAGTAGTTACTTGTCATTATTCTTTCTATATCCACCCTAATATAGGTAAAGATTATAGCTAACAATATGAAGAAACCAATGAATACTATTTCTGAATAGACAATGGAGCATATATTTGCATCATTTGACACATACTCTGGAAATACTGAACTCTTGTTAATACAGGGTTAATGTCCTATTTGCATTTCTGATCTATGAATTTAAGTGAATGGCATGTCCAGCAACATTCTGAAAATAATAGATCCATTGCGTATTTTTAACTGATTATGTAATTAGCAGTTTTCCTGATATCCCAGTACTAGTAATACTTAGAATTCTATGACTGTAGTGACAGTATTGAGTAATTCTCACAATAACTCCAAAGGAAATATATTTTTTTTTTTTAGTGACACGGAAAGTAATACAGAGAGGTTACTGAATGTCACATAAAAGGCGTATCTAAGTCAAGTTAGAGTAAGGATGAATCATGAGTGAGAATGAGATTCTTGTTCAACTATATGACTTTCTCAAAGCCAGTGGTGCATGAGCCTACAGGGAAAGTAGGACAAGATTTACTGCTCTTCACTGATGTACACACACACGCACACACACGCGCGCACACACACACACACACACACACACACTTTGGTTTGACCACCATGCTGTGTTTGCTGGCTACACAATTAATAGCAAGCTGTAGACTATAAAGTGGCTGTCCAGCACTTAAGACATTCCAAAAAAGCTCCACCCAAAGTAAAATGGTGTCATTGATTCTGCATGGACTAGAGAGTAGAATAACTTAAACACCAATGGTTTAAGTGCATAAACTTTGACAGATTCAACTTTTGTGTAACAGAAAGCTGCTTACATACGTGATTCGCAAGAGAAATGTAAATATTTAGATTACAACAGTCAGCTTGGGATGAAAGATGTTTGGAAAAGCAGTATCATGGTTACTTCAAATGGAATAAAGTAGGGAAGTAAAATATCCTAAATAAATTAATATAAGAGATAAAGACAGATACAGTGAAGATTTTTCTATTATTTATTTCAGGAAAAAATATAATTGTTGTATTTTAAGATTAAGGGGAAAAGAGGGTTGAAGTTGCAATTTCACTGAAAACAAAACAGAGATTTATGCAGACCAGCTTACCTTGTACTTTTTACATTCACCAGGATGAAACTTCATAAAATGTTCCCCAAAATATATGTTTCACTAAGAAAAAAACAAATGAAACATTCAGACTAAAATTTATTCATGTGATCCACAGAAATGTTGACTACTTCTAATATATGGTTCTCACTTTCAAAGAATTATGACCTTTTTTTGGATATTAGATGATTTATTCAAGTATAATAACAGGACAACTAATGTAATCATATATTTAAGGCTTGTTACCAACATCAACATACTTAACAGTTAAAAGATTTTGAAGAAACTGATTCTGTTAACCTCAAAAAGTGTCAATGGTTTCAGTGGGGCAGGAGTTCAGTTTTCATGTGAACCCAGAGGAATTAGCTGTAGCTAAGGACCGATAGAATGGAGAGGAGTGAGAGGCTGGATGTATGTGTTAGGGAAACAGAGTGGAGAGAAAGTTTAGGCCATTATAATCCAAAGATCTGCAAATATATTTCCAGGACTTAATTGACAGCTTTAAAATCTCCTTTATGTCCAAATATACTGTAAAGCTACTAAGACCTTTCTGTTATATGTCAGGAATATTTTTGCGTGTTTTTATACCTGAATTGTCTTGCCAAGATGTTGTTTTCCCCCACTTCCTTCCCTTCTTGTGTACTGTGGGGAAGACCTGTGAAAATCCCATCAGTACTAGAGTATGTTTTTACTGTCGGGTTAATTTGGGTTTTTCTACATTGGAAAACATGTTAGATTAACTTAAGTGAGAATAATCAGACTGTGAAAGAGTACTCAAGCTGTGTGTCTACACACCTTCTGTCCTTGTTTGCTTGTGAAAGTAAAATTTCTAGAGGTGTATTGCCAGAAGATGCTTTGCACTCTGAATTTTCTCATATCTGGAGGCATGGGAAAGAAAGTCTTTGTTCTTTCTAGGCACAGCAAAGGGTTTGTGGAAAACATTTCAGAACTAGGGCCCTTAAGCAGACCTAGTCTGTATCCACAGTGAGGACCACTTAGGGTAGCAGCTGGCAAATCATGCTAACTGTAGTTTTTACCTATACAGCAGAGAATATCGGTATAATGGGCTTTGTGTGCAGGTGGAACTCAGTTCAGAAGCAAAACTTGAATTACAATTCAAATAAAATTCACAAGGCAGACAAGGTTTTATGGGTATGTCTATACAGTACTATCTAATGCTGCAAAGAAACATGAATTAGCTCAACCATTAAATTAATTAATATAGTTCTGTTATTCAGAGAATATTTACATCAGAACTAGCATTCTTAGACCTAGGCTGTATATTTAATTAGACACTGCATTGTGCAATAAGGACAATCCCCACAAAGAATAATTAGAAAATGCTTACAGACTTATTTTGAGGGGAACAATAAACGCTGACAATAATCTTTATTAATGATAAAAAAATTGTAAACTGAGAGGATACATGAACTGGAGAACCTTTCATTACTCTAATCATCATCTCTTAGTGGCACCAGGCCTGCTTTTCTACTTCCTTGCATCTTGAAAAGTCACTAACACTTCTGCAAAGAAAGCATAATGTTCTGAAATGTAGTATTTTACATCCACTGTGCTCAGCTGAAAATTACTTTATGAGATCTAAGGTAGTGAAGGATTGGACCCAGGTGAAAGTACTAATAGTTAAGGCTCATATTTCTACATGACCTGTGATGAAAGACAAGAAGGTGCTGCATCTCAAGAGATTTTGGGGAATGTTCAGGGAGTGATATAATTAATAACTAACTGTTCCATTTGACAACTCTTAATCTCATTTTCTCAGGCTTGTGTCCTACAGATTATTTATTAATTAGATCATAGGTCATAGTAACTATTCCCCTGAGTTTGCAAAGTGAAGGGAACCCAGAATGACTTCTACTTTTTACAGCAGGGTCAATTGAGCACATCATCCTCCTCAGCAGGATAAAATGAATACTGTGCAGTCTACTCTGGGGAAAATAATTTCTGTTTCGTACAGTATAAGTAAATGAACTGGGGGGGACTCTGTTAAGTTTAAGGAGGAAAGTACTGTCCCTTAAATCTACAGCAAAGCACTTGCACCATTCCAGCTTGTGCTGAACATCCTCTGCAGGTGACATGGCCAGTCTGACCACATGGCTGCAATACACCATCATGCATCTCCAGCATAGGCACATAGCCTAGGTCCTTTACAGCCTCTCCCTCACCTTGTAACAGAGCAACAGCAGCCTCATGGAGCAAAGGACTTTTCATGTCTCTTCTCAACAGAAATGGAACCGAGACCTATATGCAATTTGTTGAGGTGAGATGTAAATTCTCATTCTGTTTCTATTCTGAGTATCAACAGCTGCATCATAGAGAAACAAAGTTTTTGGAAATTCATTCCATTGCCAAAGAGAAAAGGTGCTTGTCTTTACTTTCAGATAAATATTCAGTGTGGAGTCAGAAAGTTAAACTGCAGACCAAAATTCAAAGTGAAGACAATACTTTTATCTTTAACAGGCTTGCAGAAGAATTATTTCAGGAAGAACTTGCAGCTAACAAAATATATATGCCAACAAGAATAAATTTCAAGTCACTTATGAAGCTGTGACTTGTGTGATTTGTAGGAGGAAATCATAAAAGCTCCTTTTCACCATCAAATTAACTGTGGACTACTTTTTTTTTTTTTTTTATCAGTATGGTATCACAGTTTCTCAAATTCTACTTCATAATGCAAGTTCTTCCTTCAGAAAATTTCTCCAGAGGTCTTTTGCAGGAATTGTATTATGATCAGGCTTCAAAGCCTGATCTGTACTGATTCTTGGGACTGTTTAATCTATGATCCACAACACCCTTTGGCAAGGAGTCCCACAGCTCAACCACACATAATGCAAAGAGCCAAGTCCTTTCATTTATTTCACACCTCAATATTACCAGCTTAATTTGACCCCCTACCTAGAAGTTTTTTACATTGCAAAACACTGTATGATGGTTAACGTATATCCATACATTAATATACGTTATTAATATGTTCTTAATACATTACTTCCACCTTTGGTTATTCCAAATTCAGAATTATGTTTTCTTTATAACATTGTATATTTATTAATAAAATACATAATAATATATTTGATGATTTGTATATACATACATATACCCACGTGCAGTAAAACAGTATGGTATGTGAAACACTATACAATGCTGCATAATAGGACTGTACAACAATATTTTACATAAACAGTCAAAAAATAACATTTGATTGTCATGATCTCTTTATCAGTTTGGTTGATTGTGTAAGATTTTCCTTTTATTTACATTAGGTTCATAGAAAAAAGCTCTTGAGAATCTAAAATTAGAATGATTGTGGCTTATCTGTTTCATTCATTAAATAACTGATAGCATATGCTTCTAGGAGATTAAGTGAAAAACCTGAAACAATTCTTATCTACAGTTTAAAGCAATCTACTTTGAAGAAATGAATGATCTGCAGGTGACTACTAAAGCTGTGTGATTTATTGATTTATTTTATCGACTTAGCAAGCAGCAGAGCAGAGACGATACTTGTGACCTGATGAGAAGAAACTGAGTCTGCACAAGCGGGTCCGAGGTACCTCGCACCTCGGTCCTGCAGAAGGGGAGAGAAACAACCTGTTCCAGCTATTCACTGGTGGAAGATTTTCATACCTGCGATTCTGTGTAAATCATTTAGGGGGAAAATGACGCCACCTAAATTCACGCGCTTTCAGGGGGGACGATGGAGCCCAGGCACAAGCCGGGGGATGTCCAGGCAGCCCGGCAGCTGCGCGCAGCCCCTCCGCAGTCCGGGGCCAGCCAGCGCTCCCAGCCCGCTCCCAGCTGGCGCTTCCCGCCTGGATGCCGAGCGTCCGCGGCGTTCACATCCCCTGCCCGGGACAGCCCACGGGACAGCGGAGGGGAAGGGCGGTGGAGGGATACAGGGGACAGGTGGAAGCGCAGCCAGAGGCAGGCGGGAAAGGGACGTTACCTGGCCGACATCGAGCACGGGAAAGTTGGGCGAAGAGAAGGAGGACGGTCAGCGCACCCCGGTGCCTTTCCCCCCATTCCCGTCCGCTCCGCCCGGAGTTGCCGGCGCTGCTCCCCTCCCCGCGGCGGCGAGGGGCAATGTTCTCCCACCCGCCGCCGCCCCCGCTCCGGCCCTACCCCTCCTCCGCCCCCCTCGCACCGCCTCCCCCCCCCGCCGGCGGAGGTGAGGCGAGGCGCAGCGCCGACTGCGGCGGCCGTACGGGAGGAGTGGGGCGGCGAGGACTGCACGGCGGCCGGCTGCATCCACCACCCGGCCGGCGCTGGGCACAGCCATGGGGAGCAGCAGCCGCCGCTCCAGCTGCCGCGGAGAAACTCCCCTCCGGATGTCGGCTGCGGGTGGCCTGGTCTGAGCAGCAGGAGGAGGAGGAGGAGGAGGAGAGAGAGGAGGAAGGGCCGTAGCAGCGGCGGACTGTGCAAGTTGCTCTCTGCCCTTCTTCTCCCCGGCCCGTCTCCCACCCGCGGAGCAGCATGCAGACTGGCCTCCGCGCTCCTTCAGATGCGCTCTGGCTGCCGCCGCCTTCAGTGCATCCTGCTGCTGGCAGCGCTCGCCCGGGCGCTGGATGAGACGGGAGCAGGGAGATCGCTGCTGCGGTTCCGCCCGCTCCTTCATGCGGGCTTTTGCTCCGGCGGAGCTAGCACCGCCGCCGCGGAGGAGCCGGGCTGCCCTCCCACCCCGCGCCCGCCCGCCCGGGGCGCCCGCATGGCGTGCTACCTGGTCATCAGCTCCCGGCACCTCAGCAACGGGCACTACCGCGGCATCAAAGGCGTCTTCAGGGGACCGCTCTGCAAGAAGGGCGCTCGCTCGCCGGTAACTGCCACCTCCTCGCCCCCTCCCTCACTTGCCCCCCGCACGGTAGGAGCGGTGCGGGCGGATGCCCACGCTGGGGGCGGCCGGCGCGGCGCGGCTGCGGGGGGCGTGGGGCGTGGGTGCCGGCTCGGTCCCGCTCGGCGGGGCCCCGGTGTGGGCGCTGCCTCGCCGGGCGGCTCGGAAAAGTTTCTCCGTCGGCGGCCGCCTGCGCGTGTCCGCGGGGACGGGGCTGGGGGCGGTGCTGGCGCTCGGCGGTGGGGCGGGGGGGGTACGGCTTAGCTGGGGTTAGCGAACCGCGTCTCGGGCCCCTGCTCAGGGAGAGGTCAAATCCTGACGCTTTGGTGAGAACTTGGAGGCTGGCAGGGGGGGAAGGTGCCGTGTCGGCTCCAGGTGTCGCGGTTTAGTACCTTGTCCAAGGTTCTGACGCGGCGGCGGAGGGAAGCGATCGTCCTTGGGGCTTCGTCTGCCAAAAAATGCACTCGCAAGTTTGTCTGCGGCGCGTTGTGAACCACCTGTCGAGACCGACATCTCGGTAGAGCACGCGTGAAGTTTGGGGCGGTGCTGCGGAGGCTGCAGACCCGTCGAGCTACCCCAGACGGTGTCCGTGAGTCGCTGAAGGTGTTCGGTAGGGGCGAACGGGAGTCCTGAGCTGCGCAGGGCAGCGGGTGCCGGGGCAGCCACCCAGCGCAGGAGCCCCGGCGGTGACGATGCCCCGCTCCTCTCCTCCGCCTCTCCGTGGTGGTTGTGGTATCGTGACCGCCTCCGTAGTCGCGACCGAACATTCCCCGTCGCTGTGCCGGGTGTCAGTGTGCGACAATACGAAGGGGTACGGACCTGCCACCCGCCCAGCCAGCCTTGCACGAGTACCAGGGACACCTTGACCCCACTGGTGGGATTCCCTGGGATTCGGCAATGCCAGGCTGTGCCCCGTAAACACACCTGCACCTTAAATACCTTTCGGGAAGTAAAGTCTGCTGTCTCTTTCTTGACTTTCAATGACCAAAAATAACAAATATTTCACTATGCTTCCAAAATCCCTTCTGTGTTGTGCACCAGCACTCTGATAGAGCACCTGCAGGTTCTTCCCTTGTTCTGCTGTGTCTGTGGTGTGCAATAGAACACAACTGTGCCGCAGGTATCATCGATCAGCCCTTGGCTGAGCTGCGTTTGTGTCCTTTGACCCATGGAGCTGATCCACTTTCCACTTTCGTGTGTAGAACCCCCTGAAATGCAGGCAACATTTACTGAGGTCTGTGTTCAGAACCAGGTCAAAAGTAAAAGATTTCAAAGATCTAAAATGGGAACAAGCTTGGTTGTAAATACTTCTGATTTAGTAGAGCTTTAACAACTGATATTCAAGTCAAGTAGTATCAGAAGCATGGAAAGATACTACCCTCCAGATGTCATGTTCCAAATCCTTCACTTCCCAATTTCTTTCCCTTTTTAACTGCCTAGTGAGCATGCACACTACTCCTCTCCATCTAAATACTTCATGAAATAAATTTTTCTGACTTGACTAACGAATCATAATTTTAAATGCAGTTCCAGTAACAGTCATTTTAAACATAGTTTTGCTATTGGGTGGGAGTAATTTTTATTTATATGTAAGTAACAGAGAAGAAGACCAATGAAAATTGATTCTCCTTATTCTTTAAAGGTGTATTTTTTAAAGGATTTTGTTTTAAATTGAAGCATCTTAGTCTCAAACCAACCATCTAGGGTTTAGTGGAAAAGGGAAAAAGCTACAAAGTTGAAAATTAATCTCAAGTCTCTTTCACTATATAGATATGCTCTTTCATGTGAGCTTTCCAGAGTTTAAAAAAAGTAGCAAGGGCACTTTGTATAGCTTTTCACTAGGACAGAACATCTTGTTTCCTAAATTTGTATTACCAGGAATTGGTACGTTTTACATGTTTTGGGGCCCTTTCTACAGAAAAGACTGAATTTTAGCAATTCCTAGCTTTCATTCTGAATTCTTGAGGGAAAACTTTTATTTCTCTACATGTATTTATATTTTTAAAAAATTTTCTTTGTTTTCTTTTGCCTTTTTTTAGTGGCAGCTTTGAATCTAGTCAGGCTTTTGAGGTCATAGGCTTATCCCTTTGGAGAGGGAGTGTTGGACAGCTCATGGGAGTAAAGGTGCATGATAGTTTTATTAATGTTGGGTAATTGTAGCTCTGTAACTTTTTCATGCATTTGATATTTTGAATTTACTATTGGCTTATATATGCTATTTTCATATTTTGATATGGAAGTTCATATTTTAGGACATAAATAAAGGATGCTCAGTTGGCACAGAGGATAATAGTTTGCTATTAAATACTGAAAGCAGTGAGCAATCTGCATCTGCCTACAAGTTTATAACTTTCCAGACCATATCCTTCTTGCTTATCAGTGTGCATAAAGTTGGGAACAGTGAACTGCAAACACCACCACCTGGATACATTTTGCATTATGGATGTGGGAGTCACGCATATTGAGATTTGTATTGACTAAGGTAGTAAAATTGTTTTAAACATGAAAAATGCCCCACACAACCCAAACAAGCTCTCCAACTATTGAGTTAAACCTGGGACCTCTTCTTACACTTAAGAAGGAAGGCTTAGGCAAGAGGCATTTATTTGTATTCCCTGTGCTGTGCTTTTATTTAATCCCTCCTGATTATAACTTTGAAAAATAAAAGTTATGTCTTGCAGTCATTTATAAAATGTTGAATTGGAAGCAGCCTTGAAGATTTGATTTTATCATTTGTGCCATTAAACAATCTTCTGTTTGTACACTGAGTTGTCTTATGCATGAGTCCACGTAGCCTTTAATGGATAATGTGTACCTTTCTATATTTAAAGTGTTCTATATTAACAGACCATGAAATGTCAGTAGACTTAAGGCTATGCTTTAAGAAATGAGAAAAGTGGTGAATATTTTTAATACCTTTATCAAATTTCATGGTTTTATGAACGATGATTTTTTTCAGTCTGAGTATTTATGTAGTATTTATTTAGCATACTTTGCTATTATTGTGCCAGAAGCAATTCTGATCCTTCTTCCTGGTATGCAGGGAGACCTTTAGCTGTAGCAGTTCTAATGAGAGCAAGATATGTAGAACTACAAGGATAATGCACTTTAGGTATGTAATGAATTTGTAGTGATTTTGTCATAAAATCCTTTGAAAATTTTACCTTTCCTTTGTGTACTTTTACATATTGGAGAAGGGACTAGCTATGAATATGATGAAGTTAGTGGTAATGAATTCAGAAAGAGTGGAATTAGAAGCAGTCACCAGTGAATTCTTTATCAGTGGAGTCTGATGGAGTTACACGGGGAAGGAAATGCTGAGTTTGAACATGATGCCAACGTTATAAGGATAATGGACAGTAAGCCAATGAAGGAAGCTGCTTATTTTAGAGACTGGATTCTGTGTTTTAAGCTTTTATATTTTATCTGAAAAGTTATATTCAGGAACATAATTATGAGCAAAATTTCTGTCTCTGAAAATTACAATTTAAGTAAATGCATTATGATACAGAAATATTACTTACACTTTAGACTGATAATATTGTCTACAGAATTTTTGAGTCCTGAATAGATTACATTGATCAGTGTACTGGTTTTACTTTCTGAAGTTGTGATACGTAATGCTGTCATATTCACCTGCAGCCCAACCTGCTCAGAGGTTTACTGCCATGCTTCACAAGCCTGGTAAAGCTGACACTGAAAAGGACTTGCTTGCAAAACTTTTAAAGAAACTTCCAGGATACAGCAGCAAATGGTATTGGGAATTCAGCAGATGGCCCCCTTGCTTCTGAATCATTTCTAAGCCAAGGACGTTATTAGGGTGCACTGTTCTTCCTGTGGCTTTTTGAGATAAGATATAAACAAAGTCTCGTTTACTACTGAGTATTTAAAGATCCCTTTGTATTTTGAAGGAAATAGAAGGCTCAGAAGACCCAGTGCCTTAGCCAATTTCTGACTTGGCTAATTATTTTTCTTCCGTTGTTCCCTGCAGCTTCAGTTGAATACAGTATTTTTCATGTACTTCTCTAAGCTGTTTTCAAATAAAGCTGTCAAGCAGCTGCTCTGTTGCTCTTAGTGCTTGCCTGACTTCTTTGGGTTGTTGGGGGTGGGAAAGGCTTTTCTGTTACACAGAGTTACTTTTTAAAAAAGCGCAGCTCTCACCCCATATCCAGAGGCTCCAGTAGTTCTAATTAAGTACCTTGCAGGTACTTGAAAATAATGACGGTTTAGTTGATACTGAGCCATAAGCAAGCTGTTTTAGCACTAAAGCAAATATAACCAGGACTGAGTAGCACCTTAGCACTCTCTGCAGCAGGTAACAACTCTAGGCAGTTGGAAACTTTAAACACTTAAGTGAGCCTGAGGACTGAATGACTCTAAATAGAGAACAGGAGGGCCATGGCAGGCATGGGCAGCTGTCTCCATTTGCCTGAGATCAATGCTAGAAACAGTGGCATAACCCAGTCTGCCACAAAGTGACAGTGTTGTTTTTGCCACTAGCCTGTGGCAAACATATGCCAAGCACAGCTGTCAGAAAACAATTTAAAGGCTAGACATGGTGGATGTGTACCATGTGAAATATGTTCAGGTGACAGCAGATTAAAGGGGGAATCACCATACACCTGGATGGTTACTGGAAGACCAAATAACTTGTGGGTTTGACTGTAAGCAAGTCATCCTTTAGCACTGTGACTGCACTCTCAACAGCATTGAAAGCAGAGAGGAAGGGTATGCTGGGGAATTACAAGGAAAATGCATGGAAAGTAAAATTTAAGTTGAGAAAGAGAGCCTAAAGGGGCTGATAATAGACCAGGAACTCTAATAAATAGTTCTTGTAAGAAAGGAAAGGGGGAAGAAAACCCCAACTGCACTAACAAAATTTTGTGGAAAGAAGAAAAGGAAGAAAACGTAAAGAAGATGGAAAATCCTACTTTCACTTTTCTGTGCCAAAAGTCTCTGGCAGCTGCCTCCAGCAGAAGTGGCTCCCTGCCAGGGGGGATTCTGTGCACTCTTCTGAAAGCTTGGAGCTGGCTTACAGAGCTATCTGCCTTACACAAACCAAGGGCAGACACTCCTGCTTAGCTGTTTCTGATCTCATTGATTCCTGGCACTTTGTGTCTCAGAGTGGGCTGAGTGTGCTCCCTACCAACCCTCCTGCCTCCACTGTGATGGAGAATATGAGCATTCCTGCAGCCCACACTCCACCTCACAGTGACCTTAGTTCCTGATTTCATGGTTCCTATTACAGTGTTTTTTGTGCAATTCTACAACATGTGAGAGACAGAAAGAACTTTCAGAAAAAGGGGATATGCGTTTTGCCACATATAGCCTTGCTGCTCATGCCTTGTATTAAACCTGGGTTTGTGGAATGTATCACTTCTGAGCATATTTTGATTCTAATTCAGTGAGTGAGTAGCACTTTGTATATAGCATTGCAATTAAATTTAATCATCTTCAACCAATTTCTTCTGGGGCCATTTCCTTCACCCACAATTAGCAGTAATATTAAACAGGTGCTTTATATCTGACAGCACCTTTCCAGCAGTCTAATATTTTTATTGGTCTCTCAATTGAGTTCATAAACTCAGATCAATTTCTCTGTTATTTTACATTTGGCAATGCTTGTTTGTCCATTAGTTCTAGAATTATTGCCATTACATCCATTCTCACTTTCAGTTCATATGCATTTTACTCACCCAGAGCATAGCAGTTTAGTGGGTTTTCTTATTTTATTTTAATTTTTTTTTTAATTCTGTGTACAAATTTGAAAATGAATGTAGAAACCTAGTGATTGTGAAGCTTGTGCTCCCTTGGATGGTGGTTTGAGCTCTTACCCAGGCTTTAAGCATTAAAGTCTGTTCCTCTGCCTGTTCAGCCCACAGGTCTGTTTTCTGGACTCTTGCCCACATGTGCTGTCCTTAGTAAGCACTTGCCTGGCTTTGGTGAGGAGGATGCTCCAGTTCCTTCCTCTGTCTAAATGAATGTTTTGTTTTGACCACTTTACAACTAAATAAACTGAGTAACTTCATTTATGCAAATGCATGCATGTGAGATTAGTTTCCTTGCAAAGAAAACTGTGGTCAAAAAAAGTCTCATCTGAATCTACTTATTCTCTACCAAAGCTTTGCAAAAGTAAAAGGTACCTAAATAGAGTAGGAAAAGAAAACTTTTAAAGGGCTGGCCAGAAAATAGGCATTTTCCCCTACTTGTGTTTTTTTACTGGACTGTATAGCCTTTGGCTGCAATGCTTGGCGCTTTTTAGTTTTTAAATTTTTTTAAAAATTTTTTTGGGGGTTTGTTTTGTTTAATTGGGGGGGGTGTTTGTTTGTTGTTTGGTTTTTTTTTTTAATTTGGGTTAGCTTGCGTTTTTTTTGTTGTTGTTTGGGGGGTGGTGTTTTGGTTTTGATTTTGGGTTTTTTTGCATTTAACATGAAGAACTTTTGATAAGTCTTTTTACTACATCACAACTGACCACTTTAGAAGACTCAGTCATTACCTGCAAATGTAATTTTACTCACTCGTCCTGGGGAAAATGTTGGCTTTTCTGTGGAAAAACATAGATATTCAAAATGTTTTTAACCACCCTGCTGAAGTACTTTTATTTTAAAATGCCAGTGTGGTACACTGCCAGAGCTTTAGTTTTAAAGCTTTATGTGTCTATCCACGAAAAACAGTGTTTCACGTTTGTTACAAAACAGAAGCTCTAGGCTCTCTTAGAGAGCTCAAGAGTTAGGATCTTACTATCTAAGTTTTGGACACCTACCATGGTAAAAAATAGATTAGGAATAATTTACATAAAAGGTCAAAATAAAGTTATTACAAAACCAAGTTAATGTTAAAGAGAACTACAGATGCATGCAGGCACTCACAGGAACCAGAATTCCCAACGTAACATGCAGTACCGTTAAAATCCAGTTTGACCCTCCCAAGAATTAAGGAGTCTTCACTGGAGAATAAGCCATTTTGCAAACATGTGCATACAGCAGTCTATGCATGTAAACATTTCTGAATAGCAGTAAGAAGATCCTTCAAAAGAAATTTGTAGCATCCACATTGACAGTGGTAAGCACTGTTTTTTGAAGATTCAACCTGCTCTGCTCTTAGCCTTTGAACCTTTCAAACTCTGAATGAACAGTATTAAAATTTTTTATGTTGATAATCTGCATAGATCATATGGCTACAGTGATATTAGAGCCAGATACCTAAATTTTAGTCCTACATTTCTGTATTTTGTGTGGGCACATATCACTGGTTGACTTTTACTATCAACTGCAGTGCTCAAGTATCAAGATTAGTCATGGGGTAGGTACACATACCTGAAAATGCTCTTCACTGTGCAGAACATATTGTTCTGTGCCCAGTCATAAGGCACTTTAACGACAGCTTTTTCTTTTTTCTTTTTCTTTTTTTTAATACTAGACTAAATTTATGTGCATACTAGATAAGATGTAAACATCATCAAAATTTGTCCCAGTTTCATAGTTATGCATAATGATAATTGGCAAGCTGGTTCAAGTAAAGAAATAGAACTATTGCTGGGAGATTGCATGCAGCTCTGAAACAATTCATACATTAATCAACTCTTGTTGATATCAATTTTTCAATTGATGTTTTCCATGGAACACATTTTAAAACAGATTTAGTGCTTTTGTGTCAACAGAAATATTCTATCAGCATTCTGCTCAGACTGAACTGGAGAGATGTATTTGGTGTCTTTGAGAACATTCTCAGTTGTAATCAGCTGTAAATCTGCAGCCATTTCCAACTTAGACTGCAACATGTGAGGAAGGCTTGTGAAACTAGACACTAGAAAGTGTAAGAAGAGAATTCCTGAAAATACACCCTTTGATAGCAAAATATTTGCTAGATTTTATTTTGGGGTTAAATCTATAAATGAAATCTGTATGAATACTATGATCAGAGGGTCTGCTAGAAATGCAAATTCTTATAGCTATTAAGGTGTTCTGAGTATTTTTTTCAAAGAAAAGTTTTCATATTTGGATATTTACAGCTCTAATTTTATCAGCTTTTGTGGGTTCCAGAAGTAACCAGTACAAACTATTCATGTAAACCAATCTTCATTTTTCTGTGCTAATCATTACATTTTCAGTTTAAGTATTACCTCTGTGAGGTGTGAAAACTCTGGCCATGGATTTTATTGGGAAATCTAAGAAGAAGCAGAATGTGTATATTTATGCCACCCTTTGTTAGACACTGAAAAACTGAGCTATGATCTTGATGTACTGAGCCTGCTCTTGAGCCCTTGTCTTTGATTGCAAGAATCTTCTGGTGATGCATTACAGGTTGACAGAGAATGACTCTGCAGGACCCTTGTATCGGTTGCTTGGTGAATATTGTAATCCAAATGCTGGCTAAGGCGAGTGGTCGGTGTGCTGGGTGATAACAAGGATTTCTCAGCGTGGGAGAGGCACTGCTTTCTTCCAGATGCTTTCTTCCAGATGCTGAACTGGTGGCTCCTCTGTGCTGGGAGGCATTACGGTGTAGGAATGCAATACCCAGGATTCCCACAACCCAAGTGGCCACAGGTCTGTGCCAAACAGCAGCTGAGAGGCATAGAGTCATCTCCATATGGGGAGTGGCTGCCTGGTCTGATGGGCACAGATCAGAAACTGTCACATAGCTATTGAGGACTAGGTCAGGAAATGAGACTAAAAAACACCATTGTATAGGTCCCTGTAGAAAACAAACTCACAAGGTGATGTGCATGCAAGTAGTTTGTGTGTACCAAATAATAAATAAACATCCCATAAATGTCACTGAACACATATGCAGCTTCTCCAAGCTGTCTGGATGCTTAACTGCTGTCCTTAGAAAGCTGTACTACTGCTCTGCCTGTATATAAGTCCAAGGATTCTTTGTTGTATACATCTACAGGATGAATTTTTTCCCCTTCTTTAATGTTTCAATATACACTTAGTTCACTTTAAAGAGAAGACAGCAAAACCCATATGAAAAAAGAGTTTAGTCCGACAAATGAAGAAAAATCAGCTTGGTACTACATAAAACAATTTCAATTTTCATTTGAATGTTAGATATATTCTTGGCTATTAAATATGGAAAAGAGGTGATGTAAAGGAACAATGATGGAGACGCTGCTTGTTCACAAATAAGCATCACTTTTAAGAATTTCTTTTTCTGAGAGTGAGTGATAAATTTTTGTGATGACTAATAATGGAAAAATCACACATTTATGTTCTTTGATGCAGATGTATTCATATCCATAAACCAAAAATTACATTGAAATAAATATTGAATATGTAAACTTGCTGATTTATACTTCGTTCATCTTCTGCTGAAGACCTATTTATAACCGGTGTATTCTATACCACGTGCAACAGGAGATTCTTAATGGGTGTATATACTGCACAATGGATGTGGGTTTTGCTTAGCATAATAATAAGTATCTTTTATAAGTTAAACTTAAAAAAATACAGATCCAATATTGTGGCTGTTTATCTCAAAAGTAAACCCCTCCTGAAAAATAAAAAAAAGGCCTTCATATTTATTCCCTAGAGGATGTGTCTTATTTGAAAATGATAACACTTGGTGGAGAAAGATACGCCTTTCATTTTGTCTAGGTTAATAAATCTGTGCACTGGGCTTTTTATTATATAAAGAAGATATGATGATTTGAAATACAGGGTTATATCCATATGCCATGTTATTACTTTTAATGGGGAAAGGATAATAGAGCAAATAAATTCATTGTTTTGTGTTTTTTTTCTTTTGACAGCTATCTGCTGTTTATATTGTTATTTCTTCACCTTAAAGATTCACTGACATTGTAGGTGATTGAATTTGATATCTGTGGGATGTGGAATCAGCCTTTAAATATTTATGTTAATTTGCATACATGACAGCTTTCATCAGTAAAGATCATTATAAATAGCAAATTGAAAGAAGTTAGAAAATTCCTTTCCTTGAAAGGGATTTAAACAAGTTTACAGAATGACTTAACAGAGCTTGCATAATCTTCACAGTCAATAAAAACCAAAGGCAGAGAAATGTGCTTAAAATCTACAGCAAAAATGTTTTGTTTCCACTGTGTATTCTTAAAGACTTGCTCTTTAAGCTATAGCAAATGAGGCTTACTGAATATGTATGCTTAGAAATATTCCAGTAGAAAAGCAGTTTTCAAGTCCTTTCTTTTTAAATCTGCAGTTCGTCTGTAAGCTTCAGTAATAAGGATATTGAATACCTTTTCCCTCTGCTGAAATACAGTTCCTTATCCCAAACATTTCCCATAATATGTCCTGCAGTAATATTTTTTTTCTGATGTTCTGACCAGCACTGTCTGAAGAACAAAATTATGATTTAAAAAGTGCATGAAAAATGTAATTTTAAAAGCTATTTTAACTGCTACAATTTATTATTGTACCTGGCAGTAAAATAACCTTCGATATTTAAAGAAAAATAAAAAAAAATCCCAAACTCAGTAACACCCCAAGCCACCCCAAATCATGGCCTCAAACATATCAAAATAACTGGCATGTGAGATCACCATGAATTGATGAATCACTGACAGCTTTTCTTCTTATGTCTGCTCAGGTAAAGTTCAGATCTTGACCTTCTGCTTGCCTGGGAGCCATTATAGAAACCCTAATGAGCTTCCTGATAGCCTTTTAAGAGTAATAACTGATTAAGTAATTGTAGCACTTTCTGCTGAAGTGTTTTAAATACTTAAAGACTTCTGAGCCTCTTCCTAAAGGAAAGGGCATGTCTCCTCAAGTTATATGATACAAAAGAAAATGTTCCTTCCTTACATTTTTAGGGTACTTCTCTATGTTAATTCTTCTAACCTCTGGCTAATAGGAATGGTGACTGCAGACATTAGGCATTAGACAACCTTAAAAAGATTGATGCTTCTGATTACAACATTCTGTAGGATAAATTGTAGGGTTCAAATCTCTCACAGAGTTAAAAAGCATATGTGGTATCTGAAGAAACATGAAGACGTCAATTTTCTCCTTGATGGTACTAATATATTTTGATAAGATCTGCATATTAAGAATGAGCCCTCAAATACAGTAATTTAGTACTGCAATTGTACACTACTTCACAGTGAGGAGAACAAACAAAAAGAATGTGAATCCTTGCCTTTGCTCTGAAGGACAGTGAATGAAGACTTGTAGGCATTACAGCTGGCAGGTGTGGACAGGACTCAGTTTTCAGAAGTGACTGGCAAGAGGAACAGAAGGGGGATAGTAAATGTAAACAGGGAGGTTAATTGCAAAGTAAATGAATGTGCTACAGGCTCAGATCCTCAAAGGCAGTGTGTGTGTATTAGTAAACAACACCAGGGACTGTGTCAGGCATTGGAGCTTAATCAGCTAAACAATGAAATTTTGAGCATTGTTTCCAATACGTTTGTTCTGTTGAACAAGTAGCACTGCCCCAAACCTTTCTTGGGGAGAATTTGGGAACTAGGTTAAGACAGAAACATTAATATCAATTCAGTTTCAATTCCTAGAGAGTTGAATATCATTGATGAGCTGCTCAGTGACAAGTAAAAGCCTCCTTTTTTTTTTAAATTTTAGCTTTAAAATCCTACCTGTGTATGGAACTGCAAGCCACCTGCAGGGCAAACTGCTCAGACATTGTTGTTCCCAAAACTGTGCACTGAGAGAATGGTAAGTGTCATAAGTCACAATTGTGTTGGGAAGCATTGTGGAAAAAATCCAGAATTGATAGCACCACTAGTGCTAGAGCCTATGTTCAGTCCCTGTTCAATTACAGGAATAAGTACAGCCTGGGCCCCAGCTCCATCTAGCTCTGCAAAAAATAGGACAGTATCTTGGGATGTTGGGACTTCTGAAGATTGAAGGGTAGTGGCTGGATCTCCTGACAGCAGTCTGGTGGTTGGATCAGATGAAGTGGCTGCATTTCCTCACAAATCCCATTGCAAATCTGTCTCGTGCTCCTGACAGGAGGATTCCCAGTAAATGTGATATGCATATACTGACTGGAGGAGAGAAAGCTCCACCATTCAGGCAGCAAACTTCAAAGATAAAAGGCAGATGAGAGAGTATTGGTGAATCATAATGAGCTTCTTGGAGTGCTTTCTGTAGTTTCTTCAAGCATTCTTAAAATTCACAGGAAGTAGACATGCACAGTGACTGTTCAGGGTAGAATTTTAGCTTGTGTAAATCAATCTGGTTAATTGATTGCATTTTCTAAGGTTGTTTTATGCCAGCAGGATTTGGTCCTCAGATTTTATTTAGATTTTGTTTAGTAAGTAATGTGGCTAAAGTCAGTGAATACTAGTTGCTAGGACCTCCAGGGTGGAAGCATCACTGTGATTCAGTCACAGAATTTCAATTAGAAGGAAAATGGGACTGTGCTCCAAACATAAAACCTTGTATGTTTTTTGATGGAGTCTATAGAGCGACTGGCATTTCTGTATTCCTGAAGCAAAACCAGTGCTGGTTAAATACAAATCATGCAGCTATAGCAAATATAAATGTTAATATAACACAAATATAAATGTTAATATAACACCTTTGTCTTCATGGAGCATATCTTTGATTTGCACACTTCCCTGAGATAACAAACACACTTTGACCCAGAACTTGCTGCCACATTCCTTATTCTCATAGCAGGTAGGTGCTCATTAAGAAGGACAATTATGGGTTATTCACTGTGGGATGATGTTATAGTAGATATTTTAGATGCTCATCATAGTAACATTGGGGCCACTTACTTTTAGGATCCATATTTCTGGTTGAAATAAATCAAATCTTCATAAAAGACGCATATAAATCACTTTTTATCTTTCCAGAAGAGAAAAAGTTCCACAGAAATCAGCTGCAACTTTTGCTGGATTACAAATGTGATGTGAATTAATGATCAGTCTTAATATCTCAATATTAGCTAATATTGATCCTAATCTAATATTATCTTAATATGTAACTAATATCCAATTTTCTGCTGTTACAATTTTTGTGCCTGAGTGACTAGGCTAGATAACCTGTTAACCTCAGCTGTTGGCCTAATGAAGTGATTAGTTTCTTATGAAGGACAAGTGTCATTTTCAGGTTTCATTTGAAATCTAGTGCATTATCCTTTATTAATGTAAAATGGATTTTCTGGATTTGTGTGTTTAGCTGCCCTGTTAGGGATTTCTGTTTGTTTATTTTCCTTTAATTACAGTGTTGTGATGCTGTTATTTTCCTCTAAGATAATATGTACCAGAAACTTGCCAACAGTCATTATCTGTAAGGCCGCTTGAGGAAGAATCCTGCTCTTTAATGGCTTCAGTGGGATCCTTTCCACTGATAAGACAGAAGGGCTGGCATTTATTTCCACATAAGATGTGTTTCTTCATAAGAATAGAGAGTCATTGTACTGTTTCAGTCTTGCAGGTGAGTGCACACCAGGAATGCTTTGGGAATGCATGTGACTGCAGGTCACTGAGTGATGGAAAGCTTTTGAGCTGGACAGAAAGGATTCACCTTTGGGAGGTCTAACTGCTTTTGTGTTATTGATGACACCATTTGGCAAGTGAGAGATCTAGTTATCCTGGTCTACTACCTGAAGGTAGTAAATATTTCCATTGTGATTCTAAGTCCAGGAAAATGGCATCTGTGGGTATGCCAGAGGGTTTGTGAGACAGCTTCAGTTTCTCCAACTGGGGTGGATTTATATAATGACCTTCTGCTGGCCCATCTCTTGGTACATCTTCTAGCAGTGTTACGCTTGTGCACTGTGGTACCTACAAGGCAGTGCTCTCTCTTCAGGAGGAAACCAGCATGAGAAGAGTGAGGATGGAAAGGTGCAGGGCTGGGTCGCTCATCCTGCCAGAGATGCACTGGGAGTTCATCATGGCTCAGCAGCCAGAGGGTGATGCGAAGAACTGCCTTGGAAAGGTGAAAGGAAAAAGAAAAAAAAGGGGAAACAAAATATAGGAAAACATTTTTTTTCCTCAGTGTTTTAGTTTTCATAATGCTAGCAAGCTAGAGAAAAGGTATTCATCCATGTCCAAAAGTCTGCAACATGATAGAAGATCTAAAATAATTGACGCGAAGAAGTAAAGCTTTGGAAAGCAGAATTTTGGCAATTTTGAATGAGGATATTTTTGCTCTCCCTCTAGCTGGTTAATTAATTAGTCCACAACTGCAGCTGGAAATCAAGTCAGCTCTTTCTTTAGCCTTCTGGCACTGGCTTAATCCCACCTTCAAAGCAACTGAAACACAGATACAGATTACATGGGATTTTAGTTAATTTATGTGTACTTATTCTGTTTGTATGTATAGGTTACAGGCAATGTGATGGAAGTAGGGTTGGTTTTAGTCTGCAGATGGGTGAACTGCCTGCCTTGCATGACTGTAATTCCAGTGTTTTTATTAGTGTGTGTAAACTATAAACTGTTGCTCTTTTATCACTGTGTGTTTATCACAAACTAAAAGTTGAAAAAATTGCAGCTTTTATCAGGGAAAAAAGAAGAGTTCCCCTCTTCAGGTATGGTGTTGAGAATGGTTTTGAGTAAAGGAGGAAGTGAATCAATATCTTTTCTAGTTGCAGGACCACAACTTTTCACGGTAGGTATGTTCCTAGGAAGCGTGGGTTTGGGGCAGGCATGTGCAATAATTTATGTCTGAGCCATTTGTTAATATTGGCAAAGTGTCACGGGTGCTCAAGGGCTGATGGCAGGCTGGGGACCAGGAGGCAGAAGCAGGTCACTGCTTCATCCCTGCATCGAGGGCTGGCATTTTACACAGCAAGAGGTCAGAAAGGTATACATTATTTACCCCGTAACCAGCACAGGAATGAATCTGTGCTGCTCTGAGCTCTTTCAAGGAGTTTTACTGAGCTTGACTTTCATGATTTTCAGCAAAATTTCTTGAAAAAAATGTTTATAGAGAATCCTGGCTGCCATGCAATTACTCTGCCATATGCAGTGACGTACTCATTTTATGAACATTTATGCTCCCAAGGGGATTTAAGAGTAAATACAACCACAAATAAAAACTTAAAATATCAAATTAATTTTGTGTTATACACACAGAGTGATGGATAATGTCAATTCAGGGCTTGATCCTACATATGTTGAAGTTGAGGAGATTTCTTGGTGTTATTTTGGTTTATGATTGGCACATGAAGGTCCTAATTTTTTTTCCTAGTCATATAAAACCCCACGTTATGAAATAAATATAGGCATAGCATATTAACAAAAAACAATGGCAAATGAGGAATGTTTCAAGTTTCTTCATAAGGAATATAATACAAAATTTGTAGCAGCATTTTTTTTATTTTCATGAAGAAAAAATACATTTGCAACCCTATAATTATGTTCTGAAACAGAAATTCAGCCAGATTACTTTCAGGTCATTAGATTATCTGTGTTAGTAAGTAGTAATTGCAGATTACTGAGTTTCTATCAGGTTTGGTTTAACAGCAAACAAGGTTAACATAAGTGGTTGTATAGCTGAGTTAATTTTAAATGATCTTTTGGGCTGAGATATTAAGGCTGAAATGACTTTAAAGGAAGCTAAATGGGGCTTGTGTTTTGAATGTGATCTGATATATAATTAGATTTCTCCTACAGAAAGGTTAGAAGCTGTAATCCAATGTTCAGAATCAACAGCAGAACTGTGTCTTTTTAAATTTAGAAATGTATAAAAGTTAATACAAATTGATTTCAAAGATTTACATGCATGTAAATGTGAGGGCATTGGAAGGTACTGGATTTAAAACATGGAAAATTTGGGATTATGCAGAATATTGTAAGTAATATGAGTTTTTACTCTGGATGGTTGGGCTATTAAAGAGTGTATGTTTGAGCAGTTGGTATCATTACACATTAAGAAACAAATATGTAGGGAAAATGATTGGGTTTCAGGGCCATGTGTAAGAGTTAGCACACCAAGCACTATCCATTATAGCACTTTTTTAAAGACTGCTGTACCTGCTAATATTTTGTCATTTTTGAAAACTGAACAGGCTTAACACATTGCAGAGGTTGGTTAATTAATTTGAGAGTTTTTGTGACCAATAACTGACTATTTCTCTCTATCCTTTATAAAGTGTTTTGTAATGACTTTTTTTTTTCTTTTTGTTCTCTCAAAAGAAGGAAGGCTCAAAATGATGGCAGTTTTAGCTCAAAATTTAGGCCAGCTTCTTTTGGCCGATTGTTGAAATAGGGTTGCTGTGTTCTCTCATGAAGAGAGAACAATGTCTTTTTCACATGTACACTTCCCATGCTAAGTCAGCTTGAATTAAAGTTGCTGAATGTTCTGTGGCAGAAAGAGCTTTGAACCTAAATTTGATTTCAGCTTTCCTTACTGCAGCCTGCGGATAAGAGTAGGACATGTAGCGTTTTCACTGAATACGAGAAATCTTGTGGACGTTTGGCCGCCTTCCTTTCCCTCTGTATTTATGCAGTAATATGGTAAAAATACATTCAGAAAGCATGGAAAAGGGAAAGTCAGAAGAAAAGGAAGGTCCCAATGAATGGTGTATGAAGGAATTATGTCCTTGTCTCCATATGTCTCCCTGGTTGCTCCTGGGAAGCTCCAATGTGCTTTGCTCTTAGCGCTTGCTGTACAGTGCATCAGAGCAGAGGGTACACCCATGGCGAGTGATTGAACAGAGAAGGGCAAAGAGCAGAAGGTCAGGAAGGGAAGGCACAAAGAGGCAAAGATGACCATGTCCCCTTCCTCCAAGAGCACCTGTGTCACTCTACAACACGAAATGAACACACACACTCACTATGACTCTCTTCGCAAAGAAAGGAGGAAAAGAAGTTTATTGTGAGACCTCGATATATATACACCATTCCAAAGGTGACCAGGGATTGGAGGGTGAAGCTGCCACCTCTCTAACCACCAAGAGATCGTTAATTGTCTCTTCCTCTAGAAAGGAATGCAAACCAATCATTGTTTGCTTGGAAGTGTGTGAGAACTCCACTGCAAGAATGCAAAACATTAGAAGGCTAAGAAAAACATTCAAAGATCAGGACAACACACCAGTGCAGCCAGGACTGCACAATGCAGCAACAGCAGTAGTTGGGAATCTCTTCCATTGATCTTGAAGGGAAGTAGGAGGCAAATGGAGGAACTTTCTGTTTATGAACTGCTTGCAGAAAGTAAAGGGACACTCCCTGAAGTCAGGGAGATTAACGTGCACGTAGGCACTTAACATGATCCAGTTTCTAAGCCACAATATCTAAATACTGCTGATGTCTTTACCAGATATAAAAATAGAGGAAAGTACATTTTCACTAAAGCTAGAGAAGATGTGATCTAGTATTCTCATGAGAAAATGTGATACTGTTGCCGGAGAGGGAAGGAATGTGTGTGGGGAAATCAATGTTTAAATTAAAAATGTATATTACATTTCTATACATTCATTTTATGTTAATATTAACAAGACTAAAAATTTATCACATTAATATTATGAGAAAATTGTCAGTAATTTTTGCCTGGGTCCAGTGGTAGCATATCTGTACTTCACTTGGCAGATCTTGGCTCTGAAAATTTTAATGAGATTTCTTCCTTTTCCAGACAGTGAAACTTTCTGTGCACCTAAATGTCTAGCTGGTACCTGGCTATTGGAAAAAAAAAGAAAAAAATATCAACCTTAATGAAGGATGAAATTCTGGCAGAACTTAGGTGTTAGTCACCTCTATTAAGTTCAGGATAATGTAAAAATGGCACACTACTGATACTGTTATTTATTATTCAACATATATGTGAGTGAGCAGTCAGTCTTTAATCAACTGTTTTGAGTTTAAAAGGTGAGGTGCAGTTCCAGGCTGGGGTCTGTCAGCACAGGTCCCTCAGCCTGGGGCTGTACGTGGACTCAGAAGTTGCAGTTGCAGGTGGGATTCCTTGTGCAGGTGCATTCAACAGGGAGTTTCTTTCAGCAGCTTGCTGGGTGAGATTATATGGAGGGGTAGCATGTGGTTCCTGACCATATAGGCATCATTTTATGTTATTAAAAAAAAAAAAAAAAAAAGAAGAATCTACTCCCTTTTAATCAGTGAGCAAAAGAGAAAGTAGTTAGAGTATGTAGTGTTTGCATGAGAGTAAGTGAATGGTTTTGTAAAATCTATAAGTTTTTTTTTTGTTGGGATAGGCTATACTTTATTTCTTCTCCAAAACAGTATAAAAAAGAGAGTGAATATTAATGGGCATTACAACACGTAAATGGATTGTTCATGTTATGCTACATGACACCTATGCTGGAAATGAAAGGACAGGGGTGTATTTTCTAGCGTTATATCCTTAATTCTGTCATTTATAATGATAGGAAAGGTAATGAAAACTACTTGTTGAAGACAGCTCACAAAAATGATAAGTGAGAACAAATAGGTGACACATTGTAAAGAAGAATTCCTGGTAGTTAGAGATGACAGAGGAGGTCTTATGTGCACTATCTATTGTGGTTCTATGCCTGCCTCCTGGATAACTTTAGCAATTCAATTAACCGATATGAGCCTGTGTTTCATCATCTATAAAAGGTAGATTATACTTACACACCTCACAGCATCTTTATAATTGATTTTTGTAAAGTGCTTTGGGATTCTCAGATGAAAGGCACTATACTAGTGTCAAGTATTATTATTATTATTGCTACTAGTAGTAGTAACAGTACTTGTCATTTTTACTGCTCTTGCCTGTTCACAATGCTTTCAGTTATGCATTCCTGCAGTGCCTCTGTGAAGTAGGTATATGTGTGCTTTTAGGGATGAAGAAATTCAGAAGTCATCATCTAGCTTTTCCATTCTCACAGTGTTCATAAGATTTTGAAAAAAAAAAAAAAAAGGTGAAAAAAGTCCATAAGTACAAACATCTGTGTGACGCTTAGAGCACTTATGGGAAGCTGTAGATGAGGTTTGGGATTTAGTCAGTTAAAAGGACACAAAACACATATGCTCATAATTTCTGGCAAGTTTTTTAACCATTGAAGTCCATAAAAGTTTTCCTTCTCTTCCCGTATTTCTGAATACCAAAGCATAGTCATGTTTCAAGGGCAGGCTGGATGGAACTCTGAGCAACCTGGTCTACTGAAAGGTGACCCTGTCCACAGCAGAGGCCTTGGAACTAGATGATCTTAAGTGTTTCTTCTGACCCAGGCCATTCTCATTCTATGAGTCTCTGTTTCTGTGTGTTGGTCGTGCTCCCATCAAGCCTGCATTTCCAGGCACTCTCAAGCAATGGTGCCTGGTTTGGCAAATATGGGGAGCTCAGCCAAAGGGTGAGTGCTGGCTTACAGGGAGTCCTGGGTGTGTTCAGAACTCTTGGCAATGCTCTTAGATAATCTTGAAGTTCAAATACATTGTTGGTATCTCTAGGCTTAAGACTGATCAGGATATTTTGGTTGGTCTTCTGGTCAACGGGCTTAAAATCCACTAAATTCTGTTTTATATACTTAATACTTTGTTTAGGGGTGGGATTTTTGATTTGCTTTGTTTTAACTTCACTAAATCTGTCTTTTAGTAATCATCTGAGATTTTAGATTTTTTTTTTTTTTTCCTAAATGTACACGTTTATTTAATCTATGATGACTTGGAAAACTAGATCAAATGCCACAGTAAAAAATACTTGCCCTTGGCTCCATTGCTGCCTTTGGTGTGGGCTCAACAGCTACAGATGTCATTGCATCTGGACGTGCTGTCTTCAAAAGCAGCTGATTTCTGAGATGGCAAATGGTCTTTGTTTCACAGCAGCAATGGGCTTTGAGGCTCAGGCATTCTTCCCATGTTCAGCAGGTGTCTAAATGTCACTTACTGGAATTGAGATGTATCTGTTGCTGCACACATAGGCAGAGATGATATGACTTAGGCACCAAGCCACAGTTTTAATGCATTTCGCTTATAACTATAATCAAACATAAACTCTGTTCAGCTTATGTGGATATAGCATGATTATACTGACGCACTATACAGGGTGCTGAGGTATTCTGGTCTGTGCAGAGACTTTTAAGCAAAGAATCAGGATATGTGATCTGCTCTTCAAAAGCCTTTTCCTAAGGCTTCACAGGACGAGAGCTGCAGTGTGATCACGGCCTACAGCTTATGGTTTGATCCCATGGTTTACCTCTGAGGACTGCACTGAACCATCCGTGCTATGGATGTCCTCCAGTTGAGTTTCTACTTGAAACAGAATGAGGTATAAATGGGTTTCAATGCAAATATCTTTCAGAGTTTGTTTGGGTTTTTTCCAATCAAAAACTGAAATCAGATTTATCAAAGAACTTGTTGGCTGCTGTAATCCAGGAGACCAGTCACAGCTCAGGATCATGTATTTGGGATATATGTGGTTTTGGGAGTGGGGAAAACTTGGTTTTGAAAACAAAAGTTTATTTATATGCAGACAGTCTCAATGAATCATTTATGTAGCACACTTGTAAATGAGAGCTAAATGTGACTCAGCGGTTTGTGATGAAAAACGGATACCCAGAAACAACTCATTTTTTAAGTGTTGTATTCCCAGGTTGTCTCTAATTAGAGCTTTGGAAATGTGGAAGTAAATGTTTCTTCTTTGTGTCCTAAACATTAAAGGATATCAATAGCAGCAAGCTGCTGAAGTCAGCTTATATGGCAAAAATGCTTTTCATGGAAACAGTAATGGGTAAAAACAGACTGAGTTTGAAATTCAGGGCAGGCACATGCTTCAAGTTTGCCTAAGAAGTGAGCTGTTTAGAGACCTCTGTGTTGCTCATGATGGTGAAAAACTGGAAAATGACTAATCACAGAGCTGGTTAAATGTGCAATACACAGGCTTGGGTTCTGTTGTGTCTCTGAGACAGCCTTTTTGGTTTCTGCAGACTGGCAGGTACAGGGCCCTACTCCCTCATGCAGCAGAAGGAAGGGTACAAGAATTAATAAAGTATTATGCATAGAAATCATAATATAGACAAAACCAGAAAGACTGCCTTGTGCTCCATATGGGCTCTGCATCTTCCAGCTCTCTTACTTCAGCCCATCAGTGGAACAGCTCCATCCACTTCCACTGCCACAGGATTTGACTTTCTGTTTCAGAAAAGGGTATTTCTGTAACAGGTGGTGGTCATATACTCTCTATACCTAGTTTTCAGGATATTATCTTACTGTAGTTTTTGAAAATAAGATTCAGCCTTGAAAACATTACCTGAATCAATAGCTTTATCAGCACAAATAGAAGTTAAATTATTATTTAGAATCACATAGTCAATGCATGAAATCTAGTTCTGATATAATCCTCATTTCTACTTACAGCATTTTCCATATTTTCTTTTTAAGGACTAATTATCTCCTATGTTTAAATCAGATATGTGCAAATATGTTTTAAAACAAAGCCTGAAACATTTCTTTTGCGTATTGCTTAAAATTAACCAAGTTATAAAATTCCATGCAAGTGTTAGAACTTAAATGCAATTTCACTTTCAAGCTTGTATAGTAAGAGATCTAAAATCTCTCATGTGTATAGACATACAATGTCAAGATGTCATTAAACTGCAGAAAATTGTATTTGATGCTTCCTTGATGCCACGAAAGATGTTTTAAAACTTGTTGATTATCTTAAACCTCCTTTCAGGTTTAAACTTTTAAGGATAATTTAGTGCATTAGATCCCATTTGATGAAGTTAGGTCAAATGGAGTTGCATCAGGAGATACTTTTATGTCTGTATTCTATGGTGGGGTTTATATTTTATTTTTTTAATATGATTTCCCCTCCATATTACCTAAGGAAATTAAATTAAGGCACATATTTCTGAAGAATTATTTCTTAAAGGTACACCATGCAGGCCATACTTTAATATATGAGTGTCAGTGGTCATCTCAATGTTGAATTTTCCATTTTTTGTTTTAACTTGCATATGGGTTTAGGGCAGCTTTTTATTTGTTATATCATAAAATAATTTGTGTTTTGTTTATGATACAATTCATCAGTTCATAATTTTTCTATAGCCTAACCAGCAGTGTATCTGCCTTAATATTGATGAAGACAGAGTGATTCAGATGGGGTTGTGATGTTTTATACCTATTCCCTTTCCAGCAAGTCTTGAAACAGGGACTCACTCATCACTTAAAAGCATAATTGCTGAATATACAGAACGTTTAATGTTATGAATATGGAAAGTTGGACACTTAAACATGTAATATTTGGTAGTCATTGGGTTCTTAGAAATGAATTTATCTCATCTTTCTTCTTCCATTTTATAACCTTGCAGCTCTGTGGATGTCACAGCTGTTTTTCAAGAATATTAGGACTCTCTCTTAAGTTTGGAGAGTGTGGCTCGCACTCTACTGATATAACTCACATCACAGTATTATTATTATTTGTCCTTTAATAGAGCATATTGGAGCCTGTGTTGCATGAAGAAGAGAAGAATATGGGGCGCTGCTGCTGTGCCATCGTAGTGGGCATTTTTGCATTTTCATGCAGCTAATCTGTATATGCAAAACATTCTGACTGTGCTGATTTGGCTTGAGTAGAGTTTGATTTCATCACAGTGGATAGTTTGGGGAGGCATTTTGGGTTTGTGCTGAGAACAGTGGATCATTTGGGGCTGTTTTAGTTATTGCTAAATGGGGCTTGCACAGAGTCAAAGACTTTTCTGTCTCTCACCCCACCCCACGAGCGAGCGGCTGCGTGGGGCTGAGCTGGGCTGGGGTTAAATCATGGTACTGTGGATGCACTTCCCCGAATGTGTGTGAAGCTCCTGGACACAGTCTGCAACTCTTAGCCAGTACCAGGAAGGAGAAGAGCAGTCAGGAGATACTCTAAGGGATTTAGATTACTCTGGAGTTGGGAAAGGAGCCTGCTTCTGCCTGAGGATGTAAGTTGGGAATTGTAAAATGTCCTTTTATGGATTCTTTGTAAGGTGTAATATAGCAGAAGACTATCCAACCTTTAAAGACAGAGTATCATACCAGGAATCTTTTCAAGTGATTCAGACAGAGAATTTTGCAGGGTAAAGGTAAGAGCTGCTCCTCACACCATTTACTGTCAGGGATTTACAGGAGATACAACATAATGTTTTGGTATTCTCCAGATGCAAGCTTCTGCTATTTAAAAAAACCCAGAACACTAAAAGCAATAAAGTCATGCTCGTAATTAAAAACTGCTGTGTGTATTAAATATGTTTTGCAATTAAAAGAAGCAGTTTCAGTTAAGTTTGTCATCATCTGCTAGATGCTGGTAGCTTATATAACATGATATAGTAATTGCAGGTTGATTCTTGTGGACAAATGCTTAGAACTCTAAATCATTGTGTAGCCCTAATTGGTCCCCTGACTGGAATATTGTTTGGAAGAAAATAAACGGAAATGAGGGCTAAAAAAATCTCTCATCTCTTAGGTAATTCCTAGCATTCACATATTTATTGCTGTCTTTTCTGTGATGGGGTAGACAAATTTCCAGGCTGTTCTCTTGAATCATTTACATCTGCTTTAAATGTTTACATAGAGGAAATAAAAATGTTGAAGTTAGTTATTAGAATCCATATGCATAATACAAGAGAAATTTAATACTAAAATGCACATCGATATTTTTTCTTTTTATCCAGCTTAAGGGATGCTTATCTGACTTATTGCATATTGACTGATATGAAAAGTTGCTCCAATTTAAGGTCAGTTTGATTTTTTTTTAAAATTTTGTGAATCATCTCTAGTTGTACAAAATCTGTCTCCAGTTACATGACTGAGAACAGGGTTATTAATCAGTGCTTTAGAAGAACCTACTCTAACACATGCTGAGGGTCATTAGCAATCCAAATGTTAAGTGAACACCTGTCCTTCCTCTCCCCCAAGTTTAGTCTAAGCCAACCTGCCCCTTTCTAGTCTCCAATTCCTTTATGGTCGCTATAGATCACTCCACTCCATCCAACCCAATTCCTCCAGACAGGCAATGGATGGTGCCTGAGAAGGGTTTTGTTCCACCCTGGCTTGCTGAGGTAAGTAATTGTTTATTGTGAGTAGGATGGTGCCTACAGAAAGAGGACAACAGAGGCAGACATCACTGAATGGAGTGGGAGACACTGTTTGCTTTAAACCCAGAGGGTAGTGGTTTTAGGGATGTGTAATCTCATAAGACTGAGCCATTAATTTTTCTATAAGTCTTTTTAAAAAATGCATTTTACAATAGGACAAAAAAATATTTTTGTTTTGCAGCACTGAAAAAAAAATTTAAATCTTTTTTTCTGTGTCTTTATGTGTTTTTCATGTCTGGTAAATCCCATGATCATTATGAAATCAAATATTTTTCCAGTTAGGTATGTTGTGATTTTTTTTTTTTTTTAATTTCTTCCAAATGATTCTATTATGTACTTGTATACAGAGTTAAGCTTTTTGTTATTTGCCATCAAACTAAGAAATTGAAGTGGGATGAAATCAGAATAACATGAGTTTATAGTTTATGTATTAAAATAAATAGGAAACATTTTTTGTTTATTAGGCTGATGGCAGAAGTAAAATTAAATTCAGTCACAGAGTGCAGAAGAGCAAGATTAAATCTGTGATGCACTGTGGTTTGTGAGTGGAAAAGGATGATTCCTGCATATGTTTTACAACATCTGAGTGGAAACACTGATTCTGCAGCTTGGGATAGGAAATACCATCAGTGTAGCTGAAGCCAGGCATCTATTAATCTTAAATTAATCATTCTCCAAGTAGGCAGTTGATATCCTAGTGCTGTGTGCCATCCTTTTTACATTCATGCAGCACACATTAAACCAAAGAGCTGTTATTGTAGGAGCTGAAATATATTGCAGCACACAGATTGTAAATGTTAAAAAATACACTAGCACTTCTGTATGTTCAGTTGGCAATTAAATTGTATTAATATTTTTTCTTTTAATACTTGCAAAATCCTAGCAGTTTTCACAAGAATAAAAATTAGTTTTATGATCTTTAAAGAGAGAAGAGAAGCTATGGGTATATTTCAAGCTAGAATATTTTTGTTTGTGCTTTTTAGTTCAATGAAATTTAGTTCTGATTTTCTCCAACATGTCAACAACCAAAGATCTGAGACTTATTTCTAGTTTTTGAATTTACGAGGAATGGATTGAATAACAGGGGCCAATTTCTTTTGTTCTGTTTCAGTTTGGATACATATAGTTTAATTCAAGAACAGAATAATTAAGTCAATAGCAATGCTAAAGAGAGACCTGCCTTTGAGGCACAGTTTCTCTGAAGCATTTAAATTTTCATTTCATTCTAGGACAGAGCCTGAGGTTTTGTTGGATTGACCTCAAATGTCATAAGAGCAAATGAAATAAAATTATAATTTACTGTGTCCTACTGCAGATGTAGTAATTAGAAGAAACTAAAGGGAAGAGGAGTCTCATCATTAAGCAAAAAGCAGGAAATTAAGCAGACATTTTCTCTTAAAGCATATTTTTTTTTCCTTAAGTACTGATGATATCTGGCAGTAATTGCCTGCCAAGAAAAGTATTGTATCTGGAATCTTATTTTTGTTGAGTCTTAAATCATCACACCTTTTTTTGATCTTCCTCCTTCGAGTTTTCATTGTTTCTGGTTTTAAATCAAAGTTACTTAGAAAAAAAAAAAAAAGATAGTAGGATTTAGAAATCCTAACTGGCAATTTTGAAACATTGTTTTATCTTTTAATATTTTCAGCAGCTTTTTATCTGTGCCACCCAGTATGTAGGCAGACAACTTCTCATTTTACAGGGAAGTTTGCATCTGAGCTAAGTAAGCTCTCTTAGATATTCACTGTCCCTATCCTGACCACTCTTCAGACATGTCACACTGTAACAGTTTTGAAGGACTTGCCACCCCCAGATTTTTAACCTTCCATGGGAGATTTTGACTGGACATTTGGAAGCGTGTCTTTACTGAGTGGGATTGTCAAACACTGGGACAATCATCCTGTCATCCTAGAAAGCTGTTCCTTGCCTCTAGCCTGTCAGTGTTTAAGGGGTGTTTGAACAAAATCCTTAGCAACACGCTTCAACTTCATCAGCTCTTAAGTGGTCAGGACTAGATGATTGTTCCAGGGCTTTTCCACATGAAGAACATTCCATTCCATTCCATTCCATTCCATTCCATTCCATTCCATTCCATTCCATTCCATTCCATTCCATTCCATTCTCCAGAGTTTGAAAGTAAGTGCAGCTATAACTGGAACTACTCTATCTGCAAAGTATTCAAAAGAATAGATTGTTTAGAGCCTGATGAAATAACCAATTAAGTGAGGGGGGTGAGTGTCTTTATTTTGAATTCTGGATTTTTACATATAGAAGGATGTTGTTAAAAAAAACTGAATATGGATTAGAGTACAAATTTCCATTTGTTAGAAGCACATGCCAAGGAAGCCATCCTTTGGAAACAGAAAAATCTACAATGGAATTTATCATCCAGGTAACAAGGCAGGCCAAATGTGACTGAAAGTGCAAAGCAGCTTAAAAGTGTCATTCTGTTCTGTTCATGGTGGTATTCTTCTGCTTATGCTGGAGGCTGCCATCAGAAAAAGCAGCAAACTGCACCCCTCATTCGGCTGGTCTCCTCTGGTTCTGGTATCTATATAGAAATTAAGACGTACTCAAATTAGTATTGCAATGGCCAAGTACACTTAAAAGATTAAGATACAAGAGGTCTGATTTATGAAGATCTACTTGCTAAAAAGAGAGCAATAATGAAAACCCTTTCACCAGACTTGAGACTTTTAAAAAGAGAGACTTGCATGCAAATACTGACAGATTTAACTATACCAGCCTTGAATGGACCTACCAAAACATAAAGGGTGTCAGAATTCTGCAAAGCAGTATAACTGACAGTGATGCAAAGAAAAAACTTCTAGTATCCAGCTCAAGGAAACTCCTTATCCATTTGTAGAATGAAAATTACTTAGTTTTTCATGTGCTTATAAGCAGACTTTGGTTTTGTGACCATTTTTTTTTTTGAAATTTATATTGAATGTGTTTTGCCTGCCAATGATACTTTGAAAGCAAAGGTAGATCTGTAGACACACTTTTTTAGTAGAAAGAATACCCTTGGCTGTGAGTCTGTTTGCACTGTATACAATGAAAGATTTATACCTGCATGTTCTTTGGTGCATACAGGACATAATGCACATAGAAGACTGCAGTATATCAAAACAAGACAAGGTTGTGCCAGACTAGGGAGTTTAGATAGCTCAGGTTGTAGCAAATGCACGGCCACAGTCAAGTCTTACATTTCCAGGGCAACTCCTTATAAAGTTTAGAATTCTTACACTAATTGAAGACTTTTTCCTTGTATCTGAGGTGTAAGTTAAGGCCTGTTCTATGAACAGATGGAAATGAAAAGAAAGGTTAGACTCATTTACTTCCTCAAGTTTTCATTTCATCTGTAACACTCATTTGAAATTTTACACTCCAAGGGGAAGCAAGAAAAGGTTTATTTTGAAAACACTGTATTTACTTTTTGTCCTCTACTATGTACCTTTCAGAGAAGCATAAGGTAAGGCTTTATACATCCACAGCCCAATTTTCAGAATCAGTGAGTACCGTAGATTTCTATGACAACATCTGGAGCTGTATGTCTTAAAATCTCTGAAAAATCAAGCCTTCAGACATTATTGCTTCATTTCCCTAGGCAAATTGTCTCAGAGTACCTCACAAAATTAATCAGAAGCGCAGAGTATTGCAGTTCAATTTGTACTAACATTTATGTCATTTGAATGTCAGGATGGCTTTTTAAATGTTTTCTCATAAAACTAAGTCCAGTGTCAACAGTATTCTTCACTCTGATTAGAGGAAGTACTTTACAGCTTAATAAAATCCTAAACCAAGCAGAGCTGCCAAAGTTTCAGAAGAAAATATGTGAAACCAGCCTTGCTTTTCTTTGAGCTATAGAAAAGTCATGGTGTGGCTAAATGTGTCTATCTGGTTTGTGAGGCAAGGTATTGGTAGCCAGGGGGCTACTGGAGTGGCTTCTGTGAGAAGCTGCCAGAAGCTTCTGCCATGTCCAACAAAGCCAATGGCAGCTGGCTCCAGACCAGACCCACTGCTTGCCAGGGCCATACTCATCAGGAGGGTGGAGGTGCCTTTGGTATAACATGTGTAAGGGGGAAAAAATGCTGCACAACAGCAACTGCAGCCAGATGAGAGAGGAATGAGAATACATAAGAAAAACCCCAACTCTTCAGACACCAAAGTCAGTGCAGAAGGAGGGGCAGGACATACTCCAGGCTCCAGAGCAGGGATTCTCCTGCAGTCTGTGGTGCAGACCATGGGGAGTCAGGGTGTGCCCTGCAGCCCATGGAGGTCCATGGTGGAGCAGAGATCCACCTGCAGCCCAGGGTGGATCCCATGCCAAAGCAGGTGGAAGTCTGAATGAGTTTGTCACCACACAGGAAGTCCATGCTGGAGCAAGCTCCCAGCAGGACCTGAGGGACACATGGATAGAGGAGCCCACTCTGGAGCAGGTTTGCTGGCAGGACTTGGGCTCCTTTAGAAGGGACCTGTGCTGGAGCAGTTAATGAAGAACTTCCCACAGTCTCTGGGAAGAACTCACAGAAGTTCATGGAGGAACTTCATGGAGCCTCTGATGGGTGAGACTCCATCCTGGAAGAGGGGAAGGCTGCAAGGGGTCCTCCCACTGAGGAGGAAGTAGAACCTAAATGATGTGAGGCTTGTGAAGAACTGGCTACAGCCCCATTTCCTGTCCTCTGGAGTGGAGGAGGTAACGAATACTGGGGATGAAATTGAGCCTGTGAAAAAAGGAGAGGTGGGGAAAGTTGTGATTTAGATTTAGATTTTATTTCTCATGACCCTACTCTGATCTCATTGTTAACAAATTCAATTAATTTCTCCAAATAAAGTCTGTTTTGCCTGTGACAGTAATTGGTGTCCTTATCTTGACCCAGGAGCCTTTCATTATATTTTTTTATCTGTCTAGCTGAGGAGAGGGACTGCTAGAGTGGGCTTGGTGGGCAGCAGCTGTCCAGCCACAGCCAACCCACCACGGCATGTAAGTGAACACTATTCTGTCTTTCACCTCAATATGCAAAACAGCATTTCATGGTAGGCATGCATGTTTTTTTCTCTCACCATCTGTGGACAAGAAAGGGTAGGTGAAGCTTTCTTCAATAAACTTTTGCAAGGCATTAGTGGAACACTTGACACTATTAAACATTCTGTTACTCCTCATAATTTGATCCCTTTGATATGTCATGGTGTTTTTTGTGGGATGTTGCCTGTTTGTTTTGAAAAAAGAGTAAAGGGATTCTTTATGAATAATTGCTCCTGTGGAGTCTTCCTAAGCCACTGTTTTTTCAGGAGATCAGACTGTTTCCTCAGACAGTGTAAAATGCATCAGGAGGTGTCAGGCTCTCAAACTGTCCTGAAGAATGAGAAGTTATGACTTCTGCATCCTGCTCAAGTCAGTACCATCCATGCAGTGATACTTATATAAGCCCTCTCTGCTTTCTGTTAATGGGAAAAGTAGCAGTAGTCCCAAAATGCATGCAATATATATTTTTCTGGTATAGATTAGGGTTTGCCTATGCTTGCTTTGTCAATGACTGTACTACACAGAAAACTTCTTCTAGGGTAGCATTTACCTTTCCCTGTCTGGTGGCTCAGATTTACTCAGAACAATACATGAAATAATGGCTTTGGCATGATTCCTCCAAGTGTGACTTTCATCCCAAGTATGTCAAAGCCTTTGGTACAGAAACTTGAATGTCATGATGTAAACATGCCACATATCTGGAAAAGTCCACAGGAATATTGTATTGTGTAGGTTAGAGCCAGTCTGGTGTTGGCTGAATGCTGTCCAGAAAATAACTTTCTCTAGTAAATGATCAGTGTAATAGTTGTTTGCATTCTCTTCCTTTCTTTTCAATGAGCACTTTCTGCCAATGAAAGACTTTAACTTCTCGTTCTCCAAGTTCCCTCTTCTTCCACATGCTCCTGTCCAGAGTATGTTTTGAGAATATTTCCAGTGCTGGTATGAGCACCAGTAACACTGACAGTGTTTCTGATATAGCTTCTATACAAAGTTTTATGGCATCCAAGACATTAGACCTGAAAGGTGTACAAAGAATAAGGGACAGTTTGGTGCTGTACAAATAGTAATGGTAACAGTTCAGGAACAGGTAATAGTTCAATGGTAACAGTCACCTTTTTAAGTATCTCTGTTTATTCCTTTCCCAGTATGATATAGTTGCTTGAGCCCATTAAAAAAACTCTTATGATTTAACACCTTCAGTTTATAGTATAGTTATTGTCAGGCTTGAATATAGAAATATATTAATATGTTTTTGTATGTGATAACTGTATTGTTGTATATGTAAGCATAGACTATGTATTTGCTAAGGGTAGAGAGGGCAGAGCTCTAGAGAAATAGAATGGAGATGAATTTGCAGTTCTTGTTTACATGACTGAGCAAAATGCACCCAAAAATATGAGGCTGTGATGCTTTGCTTGTGGTGGAGAATGTGTAATGAATGTTGTGTGAAGGAAAAACTGTACAACAGCACAATGGTACAACTCCTGTCCAACAGTAAGGAGCCACTGTATCGCAACTGAATAAAACAGACAGAGTTTTTTACTGGTACATCAGTACCTGTGCAAAGGCAAAATTAGCAGAGTTGGGAAAAGAGATATATACCAGACTATGATTTCTCTTGTCAAAGAGGACAAAGACTTAGTCTAAATTGCAAAAAATATCAAGAAAGATCACATAAAATTAGGAGAATTAAAGAAATTTGATAAAGGTACTATTAATAAGTTTATTATCTTGGAAAAAAACAGATAATGTTTCTGGATAGGGTCTTGGGGGGAGATCTGTCTGGAATGTCTTCTGCCAACAAACATAGGATGTAAAGTAGGTTTAGCCAATAAGACAATTAGAAAACCCAACATTTCCATCATCTGGCCAATCAAGTGAACTCACCAGAGAATTACTTCCTGTGTTTGTTCCCAAAAAATGGTAAGTGCTCCTTTCTTGTGACCTGTGGTTACATAGGTGAGTATGTGTATGGCACTGAGTCCTTTAGGAGTCTTTGAGACTCTAGGTACACATAAAAGAAAATTTATTTGTTCATGCAAAGTCTAACATGGTAGGTTAAAAAAGGTGGATGCAGCTGTTTTTCCAGATGCAAACTGTGTTCTGTTTTTGGTAATGAATTGAGGACTCTGTTTTGGTTGCTTATCTATGGTAACACTGAATTAAAAAGAAAAAAGAATGAAATTTTATCCTACCTTTTGAAAGTAGGATTTTAAAATATAATTGCTTGTACTACTGGAGAGCACCATTTGAGCCAAAAATATTATCTTAGGGAATAGAGACATAAAACTGAGATGCCCACCTGTCAAGTCTCTTGAGGTGTAATTGTTATTGATACTGCACAGTGTGATGCCTTCAGGATCAATGGCTGCACCGGAAGATTCGGTCCCATAAAGTGGGCCTATGACTGGATGCACCAATGATATTCCACTGCCTAGGCAATCAAAAGCATTCCCTGATTTTTTTTTTTTTTTTTTTTCTTTCTTTTTTTTCCTTCCCTAAGTTCTTTTATGGAATTGAAATGCATTCTACAAAATGGCAGAATGGGGAAGATGGAAAAAAAGGATAGCATTCAAAGAGGGATTTAGAAAGATTTGCAGGAGACTTTTAGGAAGAACAACACTCAACAGTGATTGAGGCTTGTCAAGGTATCAATCAGAGCTTCTACCACTATATTAGGAATATAATGAGGACTAAATGAGAAAAATGTGGGCCTGTTGCTAAAAGGGTGAGAAAATTAGTGTCAGCAGACAGCAGTCACAGATACAGCTGAGATGCTCACTGTGGTCATTGAGCCAGTCTTCACTGACTTGGTGCTAGTGAAATACAACTAGTCCAACTTTGATGATTGAAAGTTCAGGATGCAGCTGATGTGGAAGTATTTTCTAACATGAGAAAGCTCTTGCTTTCAGAAGATGGTATCTCACACTCTTTAATAGTGGTGTTTTGGTGGATTTTTGTTGAAAAGATGTTGTCAGGTCATGGGAATTTCTTAATGCTTAAGAGCTGGTGCAGCTGTCAAGGAAGTACTTAAAGAAAAAAAGCTTTGATTGTTGAAATATACTGTGATGCACTAAACAGAGTACTAACATACAAAATACTTTTAATTTGAATGTTTATTCTATTGATGGCACAATGAAAGGGTCACAGCAACAAAAACAGCTGGGAGTTAACTCACTGCTGTGCTGTGTATGTCCAAACAGCCTGCAAAATACACTTTTTTCTGAAAACATTATCTTTTTTTCCAAATAACACTGCGAGCTTATGCCATATTTTTATGGAAGCACTTCTTGCTCAGCCTAATGCCCTACCCCACAAACATACATTACTGCAGTAGACACATGTTTCTGTTACTCTTTATGAAGTATGATAAACAATTAATTTGATGTTTCAGTTGAAGAAGTTCTTAAAGACACCCATGCCATGTGGAGTGTCCTCCAGATGCCTAACTGAATCTAGCCTAAGGACCAAGAGTGTGGATTTGTCACAGGAATAGGTGTGGAGTTAACTCAGTTTAGAGACATGTTACTCTCATTCTTTATTGTGGGTGACTGATTCAGCCCCAGGTTTTCCAATCACAATTATCTTTGCAAATACACAGCAGATTAGATCCACAGAACCTGTGGGATTCAAATACAGATGAATCAACTTCAACAAACGTGGCATATAGATAGAGGGTTAAAATCTACTCCATACAAGAATTTTGCTCTCAGTAAAGGTTGGGTTGAAAAGAGATCCTTTACAGGAGAAAAAAAAAGCATTTTCAAATATAAGCAAAATACTGGGAAATAGTCATTAAAGTCAAAGCATAAGGAAGAAACCGGAAAAAATATTAATAATATGTGGGAATGCAGAAGAAAGAACATAGAAGAAAAAAAATTTTGGAAGCTGCAGGGCTGCTGCAGGAAGTCAAGACATTCACCTGCAGCAAAGTTTAATCTGTTCATATGGATAAGGCTTTGAGGATCAGTAGCTCAAAAAAGTCCTGTGAAGGTGAATGCAGATTTTACAAGATGTGGGTCAAAATCTGGTTAAGAAATCCTGAAATATGCTGTAAGACACAAACAAACATGGCAAAACACAGGATTAAAAATACAGTATCTTTGTTTTTTTCTTTTTATTTTTCTTTTTTTTTCTTTTTTTTTTTTTGTAATGTGCTGCAAAATTTCCTTTTGTTTTTTTTTTCTTAAAAAAAAAAGGAAGCCTACTCTTGTGATAGTTTTGTAGTTTGCATAAAAGTCATTAATAACTTATGCACCTTCCAGCCTAGCTTCTTTGTCTGACACCTATTCAGCCGTAACTATGAAAAATTACTTGCACACAAAGGCTTTTCAGTCCCTGGAAGTACAGACTGAAGTTGAAACCATTAATTTTTCAGGAAATTTAAACTGACTACTTGGCCATTGCCAGATGTATTTTGTAAGGAAGGCTTTTTTCATGAAAAGTGTGGTCTCGCTTGTTCCTTTTCTGCTTTAAAATGCTTTTTAACACTTACATTTGTGGGCCTATGCTAAAAAAGGAAAAGAAAAAAAAGAATTTTTTCCCCCTCCATAAAGTATTTAAACAAAATACCTTTTTTTCTGAATATGTCTCATTCTTTCTCATGGTATGATTTGGCAGCAGAAACTGAAGCTATCTCCAAGGTCTGAACATTATTCTGAATCTATCTTGTCTAGAGTTGATCTAAACTATTACAAAAGACGAGATGGTAAAAATACAACAGTATCAGCACCAATAAAATAATTTATCGCATTTATTTTGTCTCTGGCAAAGAATTGAATGACAACACTACCCAGTTGTTCAGGTCTTGAGAAGGTCTGAAGCCTTGTCTTTGGCTTCAAAATAATTTTCCTTGAAATGAATTATGACTTCTTTATATTGTTGGTCAAGAAAGCATTAAATTTAGAATTTGAAGCTGTAAAGCTGAAATATCTCAGAAAGGGCAAGCACAGGATCATTTCAAAACCTATTGACCATGAATAAGAAATACCTTAAGAAATAAATAAGGATATTATTTCTCCTTTCTTTGATATGATTTACAAAGGTCTCCAGAAAACCTTTTTATTGCTCTCTCAGTATATTAATTTTTTTTCAATAACAAAGTTTTTGTAATTTGATTTCACTTTTTATCCACTTTTTAAAGTTACTCTCTAGTTTATAGGTTTTCCCATGTTGCAATTAATATTAGAATTAAAAATTAAGATTATGAAAAATATAAATTTTTCAGAATTACATCTTAAAATTTTTTCCTACGTTAACTGCTTTGTCAAAACCTTAGAAAAGGGATCAGTGAAAAGGGATTTAATGAACTTTGCACTGATTGTCTGTAAGACTTGCTTAGCAAATTACTCTGTGTGGCATAATTTTACTTTCTTATGTATTGATTTTGAAGTCTGTGAAGTTGAATGGACTTAAAATGAGTGCTGATCTTTTGTAGTACTCTGTTAAATGGCATCATACAATGTGTTCAGGCAGTTTGGTTCATTAGAGCCTAGAAATAAAATACTGCATCAGTCTCGAAACTTAAGTGCTGAATGGCAGAGATTGAATTTAGTCAAAAATTTCTTCATATTGTTGTTCTTCACCATGTTCTTAAGAAATGGATATCATTTTGAATTCTTTATTTTAGGGGGCCCCCTTCCATTCTGAGTTTTGGGCCCAATCTCGCTTCTCTGGGGCACGCTTCTGGGTGGGTGTCTAGGTCAAGGGGAGAACAGGGAGGAAGGATAGGGGGTTCAAAGAGGGGGGGGGAGGTGGAGGGGTGAGGGTGAGGAGTGAGAAGGCGATTGGGGTGGAGAGAATGAAGATTAGTAAGTGAGAGGGGTAAAAGATCAGGCAAGGAGGAGGGGGAGGGGGAGGGGAGAGAAAGGAGAGAGAGGGGGGAGGTTTTTTTTTTTTTTTTGATAAAATATTCTGAATTTTATGGAGAACACATGAAATCTTTTAATTTAAACATAGGGTATGACTTGTACCTGTTCCCTAGTCTGTTTACCTTTCCCCCAACATCCTGTACAACCAAGTCCTGTACTTTTTGTGTCAACCTCTGCACATATGGGATGGTGGCAGAGTCAGAGATATGCCAGCTGAAGACAGCATAGCTGTGCTTGTCTTACTGTCCCTTGGAAAGGCTTCTCCCATGTGTTAAACCAGAAGAGCAGGCTGTGGGACTAATTGTGTTAAGCCAGCTCAACTACCATCTCCACTTCATCAGGGATAAAGTACTGAAATGGTACAGTGGTACTACTCTATGCCCTGCTGAGATCTGAAAATGTGTGGGGAAAACCCTGTGGCCAAGGTTTCAAAAGCCAGGGAGAGTTGTGATAAATGGCCTGCATTAGTTCACTGTGAAAATGAGCCACTGACCTAAGGAATCAGATTGGTCTTTGAACCAGAGAGAGTTTTAAATCACATCAGCTTGGGATCAGTGAAACCTCAAAATTGTAACTTTCTCTGTGGTCCTCCCTCTAGAAGAGGGAGAAGAAAACCAGAAGTCCAGTCTCAGAAATATTTCTAAATTGCTAGTAAAATTGGTGCTTCAATCTTTCTAACCTTAGCTGGGCCTCTTCCTCATTGGGCTCACCCTGGGCTGGGGGCCACATCCCTCCCCACCAGCCCCTAACAAATCTGCCGTTCTGGTTGGCAGGACCACAGCTTAAGAGAGTAAGAGTGGATGGCTTGCTCTTCAGTGCTTTCCATCACTTCTCACACAGATCTCTAAATATTACATAGGTACTTTAGATAGGGATCTTTAATATAGAAAGTAATGAAACCCAGTTTCTATTGGGAACACTAAGGCTGAAAAGGAAATGAACTCAAGTGTTTAGAATAAAGTATTTTGTCTGAGAGTTGTGGTTTTTTCTTAGCATGAGGGAAGAAGAAATAGAAGACCTGTTTAAACTTTTAGAATGTAAAGCTTAAACAGAAACCTCAAATAGTTGGAATAAACTTAATTTTAAAAATTATGAATAAATTTAAATACAGTGGAAGCTATAGTTCATGTAAAAGTACTTGAAGTCCGCGGCATTCATAAAACCAATTTGTCAAAATATTCAACCTGTGAAAAATGTCATGTTTATGATTTTACTTGTCTGATGCCACCATAATGTAATGAAATTATAAGAGGAAACTTCCTCAATGAAGCAAACAAAAAATAAATCAATAAGAATTTGTTTATATAAAAGGGCCTATGTTCATAAATATGAATTGCATGAATTTCAAGAAGTCTGAGTGACAATTCTGGTGGTGTGATAGAGGAACTAGTGTAATTTGATTTACTGCTTTTACATTTTCTGTCTGTAGGAATACCTGCCCTGTCTGCATAGTTCTCAATGTGGCTTTTAGTGACAAAATAAGTAGTAAAATGAATGTGCCCTCCAGGACAGTGCTGTTCCATATGTTGTGTTGAAGAATACTTCAAGGCAGATCCACCTTTACATTTCGACTCTCTTTTGTGCGCCTTTGAACAAGACATCTCTAGTGACATTTTAATTCCATTTGTAGCTTCTTCCCAAAGCACCTCCATGTGTGTGGCACATGCATGATGATCCTGTTATTAATTCTGTAAGTAGCATGGCTTGTTGAGGTAGTTCCAGTGTGACCTTATCATGGACTCTGCTGGATATTATACAGACACTTCCCTGATTTAGCCACTGGTTTGATTCCATTGCTAATCCTCATGGAAGGGTATTTAAAGAAAGTAGGAATTGGATGAAAGATGAAAATATCATATATTTCTTGGCAGATTGAGGAATTTATAGATTAATGGATTTTTAGGTACATCCTTTATTTTTTGACCTCTAAGAGGCAAGAGTAAAAAAGCACGTTTTGTCCTTTTTTGTGCCAGTTGTGCAAATGTAATTCAATTAGAAGTTTTTCTAGTAATTTAAGTGAGTAAATAGAAACTTACATTTTTGACTTAGCTCTGTCAGCAAGGCTGTCCATGCTATTATGTAAATTCAACATCAGTTCACTGAGTGATTTTCCTTGTTTAATAAGGAAAATTATTAAGGAAATCATAAAAATATGAGCTTATGCCATATTTAAATGGAAGCACAAAGGAAAGAATTGATATAAGAAACCCCATATTAAAGGCTGAAATGAATGAGCTAAAAAATAAGCTTCTGTCAATGTGGAATTATTTAGTGTATTTTGTTGCATAACAAGGGTTCTCATTTTTGGTGTTGCCAAAATATGTGAAATCTTACTTCCTTAGTAGTGAGTCAGAGTCATCCCACTAGCCAAAATCTTTCATTTTAGATAGTAGGATTACAAAAAAAATCTTGTGAGTTCAAGGTATGTTAGAAACTGCCAAGAGCATCTTAAAACACTGAAATAGATTCTAAATAAACTGGTTTGCATAGGAAAATTTTGTCTAAATGAAGTGCTTCCAGTGGAATCTCAAATGGTTAGTGTTATGGGTTACTTTTGGGATGTACTTGATATATCCAGTATGTTTTGTTTACTGTGAAATATCTTTCTGCCAATTGGTTTATTAAGAATCAATGGATGTGGCATGCCCTGTTAATCATACCTATGTTGAATTATATTTAAAACATATGCATGATTTTTTTGTTATTTTTTATATTATAAAACATTTATTTTTTTAACTTGCTCAGTGCTTTCTGTCAGTACATTATTTTGACAATTTTTTAACATACAAAAAGAAAAGCATCTTCCCCAAGTTTGGAAGTTAGTACTAAATAATAACAAAAATGCCCCCTAAACCTATAAATATTTCAGGTATGTGTAGATATTTTATAATTCCGTTAAACATTCAAGCTTCACATCTAATGGTGTTTACTGGCTGGGTGCATTTTCAACTTCATGCATCAAGAAACATGATCATATTATATGTATTACAATTTTGCTACAGATTTTGCCAAAACTAGGGGAACTGAATTTTTCATATAATGAAATGATCAGGTTATTTTATATTGGGATACTGACCCCATTATCCATATTGTTTATACCAGGTATCATATACTGTCTATTTATGCTGAAAGAAGTCTCTGCCAGAATCTTTTCCTTCAAATGATTAGGTATTAGTACGTTTGGGTTTTGTTTCTTTGGTTTTTTTCATACCTGCTCTTATCCACTAAGCTCATGATACGCAGATAATATTCTTTTTAGTAGTACCAGCATGAAATCTGATCTCTTGCTAATTTGAGTCAGCAGAACTGCAATAATCATATGTTGTCATTCATCAGAAGCAGGTAGCAGGGTGTTGTCATGTGTAGTTTATTACCTTGCTGATAGCACTGTATCATGCACTCAAAACTTGCATTAAAGCAAGGTTTTTAAAATATATAGAGAGCATAATACTAAGGGATTTTCCTCTTCTAACTTATTAATTAAGCCACCAACACTGTTTGTACTTCAGTTCATATTTCAGCAAAGACATAAAAGTAATATTCTCTTCAAAGCTGCTGAAATAGCACCTTAGATTTTTAACTCTTTTTACCTCTTCTGCACATTAAAACAATTAAAAGTTGTTCAAATTCTGGATATTGCTTTCCTTGCTCCCTCCTCCCTGTTTCTCAGATGTTCCTGGCTTTGTTCCATTGCATTCTGAAGTTCACAAGTGACATGGTAAGCAAGGTTGACAATAACTTGATGTATACGCAAGCATTAAACTGCTTTATATTTGTTTTCAGTTTAGGTTGGATAAAACCTTCCTGTACCTTCTGCACAATTAGCCCTTATCTTTGGATAATGTGCTCATTAACATTGCTGATATTGGAACCTAATTGTTGTATTCATTTAGAACAGGGATTATTCTTCATATCACAGAATTAACTAGGTTGAAAAAGACCTTTGAGATCATTGATCAGCCCATGACCTTGTCAACTAGACCATGGCACTCAATGCCACATCCAGTCTTTTCCTTAGCACTTCCAGGAATGGTGTCTCTCCCATCTCCCTGAGCAGCCCATTCCAGTTACCCTTTCTGTGAAGGAATTCGTCCTATTGTCCAACCTACACCTCCCTGGCACAGCTTAAGGCTGTATTCTCTTGTCCTATTTCATGTTGCCTGGGAGAGGAGACTTACTCTGCCCTTACCTGGCTACAACCTTCTTTAAGGTTATTGTTCTGAGTGATAAGTTCTCCCCTGAGCCTCCTCTTCTCCAGCCTAAACATCCCCAGCTCCCTCAGCTGCTCCTTGTAGGACTTGTGTTCCAGATTCCGCAGTTGTTGCCTTTCTCTGGACATGTTCCAGCAGCTCAGTGTCTGTCCTAAGTTGAGAGGCCCAGAACTGGGCACAGCACTAAGGTGCAGCCTCACCAGTACAGGGGAAGAATGTCCTCCCTGCTCCTGCTGGCCAGACTGTTGCTGATGCAGGCCAGGATGCTGTTGGCCTTCTTGGCCATGTGGGCACACGGTGGCTCAGGTTCAGCTGTCTGTCAGCCAGCACCCTGAGGTCCCTTTCTGCCTGGTTGCTGTCCAGCCACCCTCTCCCTTGACTGTAGTGCTGCAGGGGGTTGTTGTGGCCAAGTGCACGACCTGACACTTGGTCTTGCTGCATCTCATATTGTTGGATTCAGCCCATCTTTCCAGCCTGTCCAGGTCCCTCTGCAGAGCCCTCCTTCCCTCCTGTAGATCAACAGTGTCATCCCACTTGGTGTCATCTTTGTTAATGGTGGACTGGATTTCCCCTCATCCTGATCACCAATAAAGATATTAAACAGGACTGGGCCCAACACTGATTCTGGGGGGACATCACTAGTGACTGGCTGCCAGCTGGATGTTATGTACTGTCATGTCAATAAACTACAATGCTATCTTAGAGCATAATAATTTCCTCTTTCATAGGAAAAAATACTTCTTTCATCAATGGCACCTTTCCACAATGCTTTTTATTCCTGACAGGATTACCCTAACATTTTTATTATGCTTGTACTAGCTGCCTTGAGGTCCATATCAGTAATTTGAACACCTCCATTTTGTTGCTTATCCCTTTCAGCAGTTCAGTTACTTCCTTTAGGAACTCGCAAATCTACCTTCTTTTTCACTGTGCAGGCTAGGCCAGCTCATTCCTTTCATTATCTATGTTGATTGCATATTTACTGCTCTCATCAACATTAATAGTTTCCTTCTCCTTATTGCACTTTCAAATCTTCCCTGGTAATCATCCTTCTACTGTCATAGTCTTACTTACTCATTTTCTTCTTTCTGTAAACTACAGCCATGCACAGACCTTCATCCGCTTTTAGAGCTTCATATGTTTCTTTTTCCCCTACACAGTGAAAAAACAAGCTAATGCAAATAAGGCAGATCTCTTTCTAATTTTCCCCTGTACTCCTTAATTTAAAACTCATCTCATTAACCCTGCTATCATGCATTTCATCTTGATTCAACCTTCTCTCTGGATTCACATCCATGGAGCAGATACCGATTCAATCAGTGCTCATTCTAAAGTTTTCTGATCTATTACTATCATTTTTCCACAGCTCTAAATCTTAATCTTCATTATTTTGCTGTGCTTCTTCCTTCATTTGAGAAAAATCACAAGACTTTCAAATAAAATTGCCCAGGATTACCAATCAGAGGCATCACCCGTAGCCCCTTTTGCATGAGTTTTATGTTGACAGCTTTGCAGATATGGTGGATAGTCAGTGGTTTTTTCTGACACTTATGAGAGTGTTTCTTTGATTCCCATCCTCCTCTCATGACCTTGTTTGTGTAGACAACATATCCTTCTTTCTTCCGTGTGTGTTATAATGACAAAACTACTTCTTCCTCCTTGTAAGAGCATTGCTAACTGAATTAGCCAGCCAGAAAACAGATTCTTTTATTACACTTTTTATTCAACCTCCTCATCTTTTCATAATACCTTTCTAACCTCCTGAAGCTCAGAGGCTCATTCTTGTTCCTACACACACACCTTGACCTTTCCAGTCCTATTTCCAAGGCAGGAATTTGTGCAGGAATGTGCAGTATCGTGTCTTTTGGGTAAAACTTAGAAGTTAATGTTTTCAGTTGTTCTTCAAGACAAGGAAAGGAAAGGGAGGCATTTTTATGGTTTGTTCATTCTGCAAATCCAATATGCTCCTGAAATCCCATGCCATATTTGTGTCATGAACTTCACTAACAGCTTCAGAAATCCTTTGTAGGGAATGGGTTGTTTTCAAAAGAAAAATCAGAAGAGTTAAAAGAGATGTAAAATCCTCATCTAGATCAGTTTTATGAGAAGCTTCATGTGCTACTGCAGCTGCAGTAGCAGCTAGTTGATTAAAATATTGTTTGAAGCTAAATAAATATTTTTCCATTTTATAAACCTTTTTAATTTTTATTTTTAATTAGATAATTATTTTATTTATTATTTTTATTTCTTGCATACTCAATAACTGAACAAACAGTAAACAGGATTTTTTCTGTACCTAATAATCCAGTATGGTAAATTGTAGTGAGCCAAGACCTTTTCTTTGGCATTTACCAAACATACAAATCATACTAGTTTTAGTGGGAGGTGCTTATATATGTAAGAATTTTGGTAAAAGAAAACTCATAGGAAAGCTGGGATTGATGGTGTCAGTGAAATTCCCTCTCTAATGCTTTTTGTTACAGATGATGTTTAGGTGTATGATTGCATAAAAATTGTTCAGTTGTTGATGTTTTCTTCAGCTTTGACATAAAAAAGATTTAACTTTTTATTTTTTTTCCCCATTCTTTTAACTCGTTACGTGTATTTGCATAGAACTTGTAGCTACAGCACCTGACAATTTCAAGATCCAGAAGGTGCCACATAGCATGTGCATTATATGACATTCACTGTATTGATGGATTAAGAGTTTTCAAACTTTTTATCTCAAGAAAAATCTAGCATTTGATGAGCCTTTTGAGGGGCTGATTTAGAGGGGGAACCACAACTAATGTAGTATGCGTGTGATGTAGAGGAAGATTTCAAAGTGGCTGGCCAGGTTAAGTGAAACAAACTGCTGGAGTAGTCCCCTGATTCCCAATTGTCAGAAAAACTTTATTCCTCTAAGGTACAGAGAATTTCTGCCATTTCATGCTTAGAATATTGCTTTGGGCTTGTTCTTCTGAAGTGTAATTTTTTCTTTTTTTTTAATTTTTATCTGGTTGACTAGACAGAACACACAAAAATCCAATTTTAAATGGATGAAAGTAATTCTGCACAAGTGGGGAGTTATACCTGCTTCACTGGAGGAGTAAGGACTAAGTTTTTTATTTGTAACCTTGTGGGGAGTCAGTCACATAGAGGGTGTTCTAGTCCTTGGTTAGGGTCCTGTTCCTATTCAGGCTCCACCAGTATCCATGGAGAGGTTTGTCATTTGGGATAGAGGGAATGGCTGCCTCTGTCAGTGAGGCTGTGTCTCCCTGCATTAATGCTTCCACTTCCGAGCAGCTGCATGCTGTGATGACAATTCTCAGATCTGGTGTTTAACTTAGTGACTGTCCCTAAAACACCCATACCTGCTCTGGGTGTGACAGCCTTGTGTTTTCTGCTGTATGCTTCACAATTACTTTTGGGGTCAAGATAATCCTGCAAATGTGTCAGGATCCTGACCTTAGGCTGTATTTAACTTAATATAAGAAAAGCAAGAAGTAGAAGCCAAGGAATATTATTATATATACATACAGGGCTTTTTTTTTTTTTACCTGAACACCAAGCAAACACAGTAGAGACTCGATTGCTTTCTCATTTGCTTATGTTTATTTACCTACTCCACATTATCAGCAGATCAACAGCTGTAATGACTGAAAAGATGATCACTTTTCAGAACCTCATAAGAAGTGATACCATCATTTATAGAAGTTACCAGATCACAAAACAGGGATATTCTGTAAAATGCTGGTAAGAAGACTGCTGGAATATACATGTGCCATTCTGTATCACCTACAGGTATTATTAAGAGGGTGGTCAGACAGAAATGAAAAAGAGTAAAGAAAGACCTGCATATGCTGAAGACAGCTGCATGAGGTTCCATAAGGTGAAGTTCCAGGTCCCGCCCCTGGATCAGAACAGCCCTGTGCAGTGCTGCTGGCTGGGGGAGGAGAGGCTTGAGAGCTGCTCAGCTCAGAGCTGCTCAGCTCAGCTCAGGCGTGCTGGTTGGCAGCAGCTGAGCATGAACCCACAGTGTGCCCAGGCGGCCAACAAGGCCAATGGCATCTTGGCTTGTATCAAGAATAGTGTGGCCAGCAGGACTAAGAAAGTTATTGTCCTTCTGTACTTGGCACTGGTGAGGCTGCATTTCGAGTACTGAGTTTGGTTTTGGACGAATCACTTCAAACAGGACCTCGAGGGGCTGGAGCGTGTCCAGAGAAAGGCAACTAAGCTGGAGAAATGGTCTAGGAAATATGTCCTATGAGGAGCAAATGAATTAACTGGGGTTGTTTAGTCTGGAAGAGGCTTAGGGAAGATATTGTCAGTCTTTACAACTATTTAAAAAAGGTTGCAGTGAGGTGGGGCTTGGTTTCTTCTACCATGTCTCAAAGTGAAAGAATGAGAGGAAGTTTTTTTTAAGTTTGTGAAAGGTTCAGATAAGATATTAGGAAAAAAACTTTCCAGTGGAAGAGTGATTAGACATCTCAATGAGTTCTTCAGAGAGGTGGTAGAGTCACCATTTCTGGAAGTGTGCAAGAGGCATTGAGGTGTGACACCTGGGGATTTGTTTTCAGGGTCATTATGGTGTTGCTGGGTTGACAGTTGGACTTGATGATCGTGGAGGTCTTTACCAACATTGATGATTCTGTTATTTTATGATTCTGTATAGTTTGTCTAAATAGTGAATAAAGGCACCTAGAGAAACAGGAATTATGTGAGTATTGGGTGACATCAAAAATGTGGTTAAATGCTTTGCATTTATTAGGACAAGATTGTACTTACTGCATGTGAAATGTGCAAAAGGAATGTGACTTGATGTAATGGGATATAATTTAGTGAAGAGAGAATTTAGATCAATAACAAGACAACCGCCTGACATGGAGATCTATACAATTGCAGAAGAGCTTTCATAAAAAAAGAAAGAAAAAAAAAGCTCCATGCTTTAAGACATTTAAAATTATAGTAGGAAACATCAGGGAAAAATTCTATTTTGACAGGCAATGTCTCTTTCTCCTACTTTTTTTCTAAAGCATCCACAAGTATTGCACCTGGGTGCTTCAAGATGGACTAATGGGATTTTTGTCTATAATTCATATAATTTTCTGATATGGTGAGGCTTTTGAGTGACCTGAGTATTTTTGTGATATAGCCTACTGTAAATGGTTTTTCTCCACTGAGATAATGCTTTCTAAATGAACCCTATTTTGAAACTGTAACACTATGTTTTCATAATTTTCTATCAGTCTATTTTCTGGATAAAATTTTTAGTTCATGTGTTGTTTAATTTTCTTTCCCAGAAGTATTTTTGTAAGTATATCAGTTTTGGACTTACAAGCACTGTGAAAAACAGTAAAAAGCAGTCATCTTCCTTTCTTCGTTTTCCTTTTTCTTTCTTTTTTTTCCTTTTTATATCTAGGACTCTAGTACATGTAAACTAGTAGTGTGTAAATATCAGCATGAGCTATTTTTGATAGGAAGAGCTGAAATGTTCACTTATGACTGTTAGGTTACTGGTTGGATTTGATGATTTTAAGGGTTTTCTTCAGCCTTAATGATACTGTGATTCTGTGGAGAAGTATGAGGGATAATTTCTGTTTATTTCCACTAGGTTTGAAGATAATAGTAAGTTTTATATCCAGAGTCTGGTATTTGTGTGTTTTCATGCAAGTTGCCTTGCTTTTGAGGTAATTCTCATCTCCAGAAAACATGAAGAAAACCGGAATCAGACATAAGGAAAACTTGAATGTAGAGGACTGAAGGTTCAGAGGGAAAGCAATGGCAGCATGAAGGGAGGGGTTTGGGATACCAAATGTTCTGGGGAAATTCTCTCTTTTATTGATGATACATGTACACAATGCAAACTGCTGCTTAATTACAGGATGTTTTTAACATAAATGAAAATATGTGAGTACTACGACTTCTACAAACACTGGAAACTTCCACAGTCCCAGGTTTAAACTGATGATGGGCCATTCCAGCTTAGAAAACAAGGGCTGCATTTACCCCAGGGATATCTCCACCACTCTAAGCTTCAGCAATCAGGAGGGTCCCCTGCGTCCCTGCCAGCTCTCAGGTCTCACACCCCAGCAATCTGCTCCCTCTCACACCACACTCACAGCCATCCTCTAGTTGTTTATGTATGCAGAAACTTTTCCCTCCAGCTACTCTTGCTCTTAGACCAGGTGATTATCAGAGGAAATTTTCCCTCTGTCTCTCTTCCTTCTGTTCAGTCCCTGTCCAGCCCTTTCAGCCTGTGAAGAGGGTGACAGTTTTGTTCTCTTCTTCAAAAGTACATGGTGCCAATTTTTGTTCCTTAAATACTGCCCAGATGATCAGAATAATTCAAGAATTCTTTATATGGTACTGAATCATATATATATACTTCTTCAAATATTCTTAAGAAGATTAGATTTAGTTTTGTAACTTTTACTAAAGCTCTGAAGAAAAGATGGAGTGAGCTTACCAGTTCATGTACTGATTGGAAAATGTGTACTTTAGAAAAATACAGGTTTAAAAAATTAAATTTGTGCATTTTGCTTCCTGCCTTTGCTAAAAAATATGAATTTTGCTGCTTGGGGCTTTTTTAGTTTTGTTTTTTTTTTTTTTTTTCTGGTTGTTTTTTTTTATTTGTTTTGTATTTTTTTCTTCTGGCATTTACTTCATTACTTCATCTAGTTTACTGCTATCTTGAGTAAAAGGAGAACCTATCTGTAATTTCTGAGTCTTAACCTTGAGTCCTAATGTTGTTCTGCCTGGTTTGTGCAGCATTATTTCAAACATTGTAATAATCTTGCTATGATTAGGTAATCAAAGAAACAGAGTGTACTTGACATACTATGTTATTACTTTATGCAGTAACACTACCATATCTTCTGATTCACTGCTTCTTCCTGTAGAATCCAATTCACCTTTGCTTTTTCCTTTGTTTCTTGTTCTCATCTAAATGTCCTAATGTTTTCTTCTAGCTGTGTGTGTATGTCTATCTTCGTGCATTTAAGATATATATTTTTCTATTGTTTTATGTGTTTTTTTCCTTTGGCTTAGGTTTTGTGTTGTCTTCCTTTAAGCTCTCTGTTGTGGGTGCCTTGTAGCTTGCTTTAGGTCTGAATGTGTTTCTGTTTCGGTAATATTCTGTTTTTTTATTTGGATGCTAATGAAGTCTGCTGCAGTTATTTTCTTCAAAATTTTTAATCTGGACTCCCTGGTCTAAAGAGTTAATTCTGTCCAAGAATAGTATGTTTAGAGAAAATCAGGATTTCCTAATTGTCATCTTGTTTGAATTTGGCACTATTTAAGGCAGAATGTTGATTATATACTATTAGTAAGTTGTGTTTGGTTTTCAGCTGATAATAAATTATCGATCTAATTAGAAGCACAAATTGAAGAAATGAGTTGAAACTTTATGACTCTTAATTGTAGGTCTGCAAATATTGTTATTATACTTAGAAATGAAGAAATTTCTAGCTCATGGTAATGCAAGTCAGGCCTTGGGTTTGCATATTTTTCTTCATAAGCTTTTATAAAAGCTGCGTCAAGGAATACTTTGTTAAGTCAAAATTTTATATTTGATTAAAACCCAAGGGTTTACGAAACCATGGAGAAAACCTGCTGTTCTTCTCTTATGTCTAAGAAATCTGGTGTGTTACAAGGCAAAGTCCTGTGGAAGGATATGCTGATAACTAGTAATGAACAAAGCTCTGATCAGTTATTCCAGTTAAGATCTCCAGTAGACAGTTTGTGTATTACACCTCCAAAAATGAAGTGTGACATGGAAACTACAGCTGGACATTTTTCTGCTTTCCTGTTTTTGTGGTTTTTTCAAGGGATGACAAAGAATGAGAAGTGAAAATTCTGTCATAAAACCTGTATTTTTCCTCTCCTTTACATAGAAAAACCTTTGTAGCTTCATGGTGAGAACTGTTGAATGTAATTCCATACTATGTATTTTTATTATTTTTTGATAATACAATGCAAAAGATTTTTTTTAAAATAAAACTGCCAGTACACTTGTAATGTTTCAATGTTTTATATCTGTTTATGAAGTTCAAGCTTATAAATATTTAATCATGAACAGCTTTTTGTGTTGTTGCTGAAGAGTTTTTTCTCTTGGTTTGTTTTTATAAATAGTTTTAGTATAGCAGTACTGTAACTAGGCATCACTAATATTGGTTGTAAAACATCTCACAACATTGTGAGGGTTGGAGAGGCTTATTGATTTTAAGAGTTTTGGGGAATGTTGTGCAAGCAAAAATTTTTATTACACTTACTAAGGTTTTCAGAGGTATGGAAAATAATTTGTATCAACTCAGGCTAATTCATTGTTAGCTTTTTAAGTGTAAAGTAGATGATTACTACATACAACTTTCTGTGCTGTTTTCAGTAGATGGCTAATTCAGTACCTAATAAACTATCAAAACAAGTACTAATATCTTTTAGGACACTGTCATTTATAGAGATTATTAGAGCATAGCTGAGCCAGTACTGGCAGAGTATTTTTTAAGAAAAAAACAAACCATGATAAAATTATAAAATTAATGGAGGAAAGGAGTATAATAAAGACAATATATTTACATTTTAATAGAACATTTGATGGTTTCTTTCTTGTGTAAAGGTGCTCATTTCAGGTTGCCACCTGCATTTAAACATAGGTGTGTGGAAATACGTTGCTAGTTGCTAATGAATTGAAGTGGCCAGAGGAGTGCCATGGAACCTTGTGTTGGGGTTTTTAACCTGCTCTCTGTATGTCTCTGAAAAGTGGGAGAAGATGGTCTGGGAGCTTCTGAGAGAGCACAAGTGGCTCCCTTTCCCCATTCTGGAGCTGGAAAAGGGAGTCTATTCTGTGCTGCATGCAGGTGTTCCAGTGGATGCTGGGGTCTCCTGGCTAGCATGGAGCTGCTGTCTGCCTGACAAGTCAGGAGAGGAAAAAAAAAAGGAAACCAGAGCACTTCAAGTTATGTCAGAGCAGTGCTGCGTGTGAAGGTGAGTGGCAGTCTGAAAGTAAGAACCTTAGCAGGCTTTGGAGGAAAGACAGGCCAGTGGCACCCTGAGCATTGTGTTTGGAGTCCAGGAAGCTCCCTCTGCAGGGAGCAGACCATTGCTGGCAGCAGTGGAAAGGGGGTGCTGGAGGTTCCTTGGCTATGCTTAGGCTATGCTGGTGAGGCAGAATAGGAGGGAGCTCTCTTGAGTGCAGTCCGTATATGGGCCTGAGCATAATGGAACAATAAATAATCTATGTCAGAAACTTTATACATGGAAGATTAGCCTGGAGAAAAAACCCACCAGTGTATTACCTGAATGTCTGTGCTTATAAAAAGTTAGTAAAGGGCTTATGTAATCAACCTAGCCCTCAGGGTATGGTTTGCAGTCGCATTGTTGCCTGTGGTGAGTATCCAGCATGCAGGAATTGTTTCATCTATATAATCAGATAGAGGAAGATGAAAAACATTGCACTTGATGGCAGATCTATAGTTTAATTGGCCTCTAACTAGGGAAATGAGGGATCAGAAGAGGAAACTAGGTATTAGAAAAATAATACTAGTTGTATATGAATGTCTGATAATTACTGCTGTAGAATCAGAATAGAATCAAAGAATATGCTGAATTGGAATACACTATCAGGATCATTGAATCCAACTCCTGTCCCTGCATGGGATCCATCAAAGGTCTATCAAAGGTCCGTCAAAGATCCATCAAAGGCATCATCAAAACCATGCCTGAGAGCATTTGTCCAAACACTTCTTAAACTCTGCCAGGCTTGGTGCTTGACCACTTCCCTTGACCACCCCCCAAGGTTTCCTGTTCCAGTGCTCAACAACACTCTAGGTAAAAAATATTTTTCTGAAATCCAACTTAAACCTCCCCTGACACAAATTCAGGGTGCTGCCTCGAGTCTTGTCACCAGTCATGAGAGTGAATAGATCAGTATCTGCCTCTCTATTTTCTCTTGGGAGGATGTTGGAGGCCGTAGTGAGATCTCCTCTCAGTCTTCTCCAAGCTGAACAGCCCAAGTGACCTCACCCACTCCTCACTCAGCTTCCCCTCAACACCTTTCACCACCTTTGTGGCCTTCCTCTGGAAGCTCTCTAATAGCTTAGTGTTTTGTGTCACCCAAAGCTGCACACAATATTCAAGGTGAGCCTGCCCAGTGCAGAGCAGAGTGGGACAATCCCTTCCTTTGTCTGGCTGGTGATGCTGTGCCTGATGCCTCTCCCTCCTGGCTGCCAGGGCCCATTCATGTCCAACTTGTCATTGACAAGGACCGCAGGTCCTTTTCCATAGTGCTACTTTCCAGATTCCTGTTTGCAGTTACTTCAGTAATCCCTTCGAATTTTCACAGGTTGCTGTTATCTCACATTTAAGTCAGAATAATCTGTTTTGATTGCCATCAAAGATCAAAGTAGGTGAGACATACTTCGAGACCTATTTAAGATCTATGTGAAGTATCCCAGGCCTTTCCCATAAAACTTCAAGTCAACATCAGCACCTATGAGGAGTAAAAGATAAATTCAGAGATTTAAAGCAGAGGGGCCATACACAGTTGAATAAACAGCCAAGCACCTTTGCTGTGTCCTGTGATTTAGCCTGCAGCTGACAAATGACAGAAAGTAGAGAGGCCATTTTAGAGAGAATGAAAATGAAACAGATATCTGTTTCTGAGTACCAGTAAAATCAAATGGTATTAAGAATCCCTGGAATTTTTATTGACACATGTGGCAGCTGGAACCTGTGGTATGGACATGAAGTAATCATCATATCTGTGTTACTCCTTTCATTTGGTCCATCAAAAAAGAGAACTGGAAACATCAAACTTTAGACACCTGTAGAACAAGATAAACAGAGGGAAGCCAGGATTTCCAGACAGATATCTTTTCCTAACTGAATTTAAATTTAAAATTTTATAAGATTTAATGTAATAAAAGATTATTTTCTAAACTTTGATTTCTCCTACAGGCTATCACTTTGTAATGCTTGGCTATTTTTTAAAGAGCCAGCAGCTGTGTGTTGTGTACATAGACTTTATAATTGCATTGATTTGCTGATAAAACTTCAGGGGTGTTTTTTTTGGCAAAGCTGGACATGTGACTACTTTTGGAAAACTGAGCTCAACTACATTGTCCATATTTTATGGAGGACAGAAAATACAGAATGTGGCCTAAAACAAAAAGTGGAGTTGAAATGATGGCTCTTTTACGAAAATGACATGGAAAGACTGTGTTGTTGGGGTTTTTTTTTAATTTATGTAGAGGCACAGAAGAATTATAATCATGAACAACTCAACTGTATATAATACAAAATTTTTACTTGTAATCTTTATCAGAGATTTCTGAAATAGATTAGTAGAAATAAACAGTTCAGAAAAGTCTTCAATTGAGAAGTGTGAAAGGAAAGAGAAAGTATTCAAAAGCCCTAGAGAATTTATTGCAAGGCATCATTGATGTAGATATCTACCAACTGAGCTCATCATCTTGGCTTGCCTTTTTGGTTACGGGAATGGAAGAACAAAGGCCAAAATCCACTTGTTTAACTCCTACATGAAATGCATTTCATCTTAGGTAACGCGACTGTATTTTTACTAGGTCAATATAGTGTATCCTTTGGTGTGAAAGGATAGTATACATGTCTGGATTGTAGAAACCTTTCCTGGTTTGGTTGATTCCACCTCAGTCTTTTCAGTCTTCTTTTTAAAAAATTGCTTTAAAGTTTCTTTAATCTGTCTCCTTGCCTGCCCCAGTTCTGTGAGGCTGGACTACAAGGAACCTGGTTCTTCACTGTCCCTCTGCGGTGAAGGGTCTGCACTTGGGTGTTATTAGTAGGATTTCTTCAAAAACTTTATAAAACCTGATGTTTCAAATAAATTGCAGACTATGATGGAAGTAAACACATTCCAGGCAACCTGATTTACTTCACATCTGCAATTAAGAAGTTGCTGTTAAAGTCTAAAGAGACGTAGGAATGTAAAAATGGAATACATAGGCAGAGGCCCATGTATCGTTCAATGACATAATCTGATTCTGAGTCCTCATGTTTGTGGCTAGAAGTGTAGGTTCTTCATGCATTTCCCAGAAATGACAGCAAATCTTAACTTGGATACATTAACAACTACTTCATGTGGTCCCCAGTTCTTGTGGTAAATGATAATGCCTGAAAGTAACTAGAGTTACTCACTTGTTAGTGCAAGTGTCATAGAGATACTTCCCATTTCCCCCCCGCCCCTCCAGCATGTGTCCCAATGTACTTGGCCAGCTGTACAGGTATTCTGAGACTTCTATGGGGGCTGTTTCCAGTTCTGTGAGTAAGAACAATGTCAATAACATCCTTAGCGGGTTTTTGTCCTTGTTTAATGCTACACTGCTGAGGTTAGTATTAAAACGTAGACATTTGTTTGCAGCTGTGATTGCACATTAACATTATAGATATCCTAACCATTTTCTGTACTAAATTTTGGTAAGCAGAAGAGTTTCATTTATAGTGCTGCAATTTTAGGAAAAGGCTTTTGTGTTGTCATTTGAGTATGCTTATATCTTAGGATCTGCACACATGAATGTGTAAAATGGGTTAAATATGCTCTTAATTTTTTTTTTAAAAGTTATTAGTTTCTCCATTTAAAAACTGTATTAGGCACATTTTTTGAGTCCTTGAGCACCAGGTTTCTGCCAAAGGCCAGATTTTATGGTGAAATTCCAATATGCTGAAATGAGAGAGTATAGTGGAAATGCATATGCATTCTTGTCAGTTTAGCTAGAGGATGCACACTTGATTAATTATTAACAAGCCATGTAAAAAATAAATAAGATCGCTGACTAAATGACATTTATGTTATCTAACTGAGCCCTGTTGCATATTGCTAGCTGAGTTGGTCACGTGTTAAACTGCCCGTATTATTCCTTCGACTGGGAATTGTACAGATCCCCTTGGCTTAGTGGTTCAAAAATTATATCTGGATGAGTTAACTTGTGGAAAGCACGCACTTGATCAATATAAGTAGGGGAAATTAATCTTGATTTTCTAAATATGGTTGGAAGTTAGTGATGAAATTTGAACACTGACATTTATTTAGAATCTTCTTATTTGGAGACAGGTGAAATATGTCATTTGAAAATAATTTGTACTTTAAGTAGTCATTGCTACAAATTTGGTTCACTATCTAACAAAATTTGTGTCTAAAATAATTTATGTAAAAGCCTGACTGTTTTTCACATGTAAATACCATATTGCAAGTGTCCACTTGCAAAACCAGGTGTAAAAGCAGCAGGCAGCAGATCTGTGTAAGAATTTCTGGTCCACCCCCAATTTGAGACAGTCTAAGAGGAGTAATGATGGGGTGCATTTTCCTGAGATCTCTTTCCCAACAGAACTCTCTTTCACCATTCTCCTCGTTTTCCTTCCTGTCCTGTCCTTCTCCTTCCTGACCCCAATTCTTCTACCTGCAGTATCCTAGATGACAATACAGGTGGAAAACTCTGAACTATGTTTCTTCTGGCCATGAAGTGTGGAAATGCACAGATTCTGAAAAACCTGATTCTGGTACCAATTTTGCTCACTGTCTTTCTCTCCAAGTAATGTCCACACTGAGCTTGCAGCACTAATTCTGTGAGGGAAGGGGCTAGCACTGCAGATGGGGTATTGACCTTCCTGCCCTGTAGGGGACAGAGCGCTCTAAACTAATGTCTGTTAAACCTGCTAGTGCTGCATGCTAAGAGCATACAAGAGTATTTCCTAATGGCCATGCTGCCACAGGGATCCTTTCAATAGAGGTATGTGTAATTGAATCATATATCGTGATGAAATTTGGCAGGGGAGGTATTTGTTCATGGGAAAATGCAGTGGTTTTCCTTGAAAGAGCCCATCTGATTACATCATCGAGGATTTGTGGTAGGTGGGCAATGGGTAAAAAAATCAACTGTGTACCACATTCTGTGTTACATGCTTTCACAATATCACATACCAATATTCAGTGTTTCTCCTAGAGCTCCAGCTATGAAATCAGATTATATTATGAGAAGCCAAGCTTCCCTAGAAAATAAATAACTTTTGCTGTTGTGGAAAAAGAAGAATTGTAAGTGCTTTCATGGCAAGATAAGGGATAGTGTTGATTCTTATCTTTAAATCTCATGGTTTTTAAGCCTATATTTTAGGGGTTGGGGAGACTTGATAATATTATTGCACACAGGACTAGCAGTGTAGCAGTCCTTTGATTTTGGAGGGTCTCTTGAGGTCTGTAGAGAGATAATATTGTATTCCTTCTGTTTTAAGCCCTGTGTCATAATCCATGTTGATATTTGAGGTTTAGTGATAAATATTGTTGTGTTGTTGTAAAAGATTACTGGTAGCTATTCTGTGAAGCCCACTTTCCCCCTGTCTAATGTGTAGTACAAAATACAGTTACTTCAAATGTCACAAATGAACCCGTGTACTGTTGTTCTGGCAATATTTTGAATTACATATTATTTGGGGGGGGGTTATTAATTGCCTATCAACAGTACAGCATAAATGAGTAACAGTACTTCCTAAAATAGGAAGATTTTTCAAGAAAGCTAGGCATTTGTCACTTGTGGTTTTAATAATGAGATTTTTTGCTGAGATTATTGTTCCATCAGCTAAACAGAAATAAGAAAGCATGTTGACTATTCTTCTTTTTGATGACTTGAAATTTTTTATGCTGTTTTCCGGATGTATTGGTAAAAGAAAAACTACTTTTCACTAAAGAGGTAATGCACTGGAATAAATGGTCTGACTAGTCTTAACAGTTCAGATGTCACAGAAGAGCCTACTTTTCTGTCTGCAATAATTTGCTGCTGATTGTGAAGCGTAAACTTTGTATTTTCATACTCTGAAATAAAATTAGCTGTTCAAGTTAACTTACTTTTATCTTGTTTTACCTTAGAGATGAAACTCTGGCCAGCAGTATGTTTCATGATGAAATTACCAGTACCAATGATAATGTTAGGGGAAAATCTCTATAATTTATTAGGTATAAATTATCTATACTGTTGCATTCCTTTTAGGGAATGCCTCTCCTCAAAAACCCCTCCCCCAGAAACTGTAACCTGGCCTGATTTACCTGCCCCTTGACTCTGACCTATGGCTTTCAGCCAGGTAATCTGACCCCAACCCCAAAAGGGATAAAAACCCCTCTTCCTCCATGTTTCCCCCTCCTTGCCTCCTGGGATCCCTTCATTGAGAATAGAGCTTTGGAATACATCCTGAGGTAAGGGGCCTCTTTTGAATCTCTTCTCCCTATTTTGAAGATCCCCTCTCCCAATCCCCCTAAATCTGAGCTAGCAGCTTGTGGGGGGAGTGAAGGGAAAGGGGAATCATCACTATATAATTGCTAATCTGTTAGCTGTGCTAACAAATTTTAAATTTACTTTGATTGCCCTAAGAAGAAGGAGTAAATGGGAATAGGGTGTGAGGAAAGATGTGGTGGAGTAGAGGTTTGCACTAGAATGAAATGTTTCAACTTAATAAATAGTAGAGTCTTTAACTGGCATAACACTAGCATCATACATCAGTCTTACCAAAAAGTCTGCTGGGTGCCCTCAGCTTTTTAAGGCTGAATGTGACGTGTTTGTAATATAACTAAGTATGCATCCCTTTTACAGCCTGTGCAGATGGTGGTGGTGTCCTACTCCGCTCTTGGTATAGTGTTGTATTTGTATATCCTCTTTGTGTAGGCCTACTATATAAGAATTGGAGGACATTCTTATAACTTTATTTGTACATCCTATGTTTCTTCCTCCAAGGTGGAAGGGAAATATATTTTTCTTGAAAGATCTGTGGAATTCCATCTGGGGTGTTTAAGGGTGGTTTCCAAAGCTAGTCCCTTTCCTTCCCATTCTCTGTAGGTTTAAACTGCCTGCCCATCCTAAACTCTGTGCTGCTAGCTTCATTTTTTTTTTCTGAAATTTTTACTTTCCTTACCTGCTTGAATCTCCAAAACTCTTGTGAGTGATTTGTACCAACATCATGGTTAGGTCTTGGGAAAGGTAGAGAAACCAGTTGTCCCTCAGCTCTGCTGTTTGTATTCTAAAGAGTAGCTATTTTGCTGGCTCAGGGATTCTTATGATTAAGTTGTTCCCTGCTATGGACCTCTTGTAAAGACTGATCGACCTCCCTAATCTCTTGCCACTGCTGCTGCTGCTGAAATCACATTTATATTTCTACAAGACTGGTGACTAACTTCCACAGACTCTGCTCAATTTCTGTGCTCCTGCTTCCTGAGCAAGGTTGTACAATCCCTAGAACAATAACTTTTGAAGGTTTGTGGAGAACCGGAGCTGAAATCACGATTGTATGGGACCTGGCCTTGAGTAGCACTGCCATATGTCAGTGTATTAATTTTCCCACCCAGGTAAATACAGCAAAAAAAAAATAAATGTATGTTTTAGAATATTTCAACCTTATTTTTATACTCTGGCCTACTGGTTATTTGACTGTGTGTGGTTCATGTGCACTTTTGTAGCCTTTTGAATCCTTTTGTCCCTGATCATTTTGTGTATCAGCAAAAACATTTGGCGTGTGCGCCAAATCCTTCCAGGTGAGCAGAAAATGTACTTAAACTAGTCTTGAGCAAGCTTCAGTCATTAAGATTCTACCCAGTACCTCATGATCATGTACATGATATATAAATCACGGTAAAAATAGGCCTGATATTTAAAAGGTCAGACATGCAAACGCGCATACAAAAATGTATGCGAATTTGCTTTTGTAACTTAATGATATTTTTTAATGATCATTTTGATAAATTAATGGTTGGTTGACTGTAATCATGGTCATTGTGTATGCAGAATAAATGTGTAAATATGTACACAGTTTCTGTCCATGTGTTTTCTGCCCAACCTCAAGGAAACCAGACAGTTTTATTTCTCTTGTATTCAGATTTCTATTTCTAGTCTTGAAGCAGTTTCTCCTTTACAATTCAAGACACTTATAAGGGAAGTTATAAAATTTTAAAGAGCATAAAACTCCTAATAGAATGATATGAAATTGAATTAGAACAATTGATTGAAAAAGCTATTTTCTTATGTTTTCTGCTTCACCATTAACAGCATTACTTAAATTCTGCATTAAAAAGGGACAAAGATTGTTATGCATCTTTAAACAGTGGAAAAGAGGTTCTGAATCTTACTTTTTTTTATTGTCAAGAGAAGTTCTGACTACAGATTGGTGTGTAGGTTTCTCTGAATTAGCTTTCTTCTTTTGCAATAATGTAGTAGGTGAATAAAGCGAATTCTAAGATATTAGCAAAGTTTAATGTTCTGTAGTTTGTATAGGATTGTTTTCATTAAAAATCATGATCCAGTAAAGTCGATCTCTCAGCAATGGCATTTCTATTAGACTAAAGTGTTTCTTACTTTCCTCATTCCATGCTTCTTTTTTCAGTTGGATAGCATGTGCATCAGATATAGATCATAGAAGATTTTTTATAATAAAGTGGCCCAAACTCTAGACACTATATGTATTCCAGTGTATATTTTTCAGAACGAATCAGATTTTCATATTTGCTCAAATATTGTTTCTAGTAGTTAGTGATCCTGTAGGAATATGTCTAGACTTCCTGAAGTATAGGAATTACTTGCATAATACATATATTTGAATATATTTGCATATTGTCAAAGCTCATTGGGTCATGATATCCAGCACAATTTTTCATACAGTACACTTGTGTAAACTGAAGTCAGTAAAAAAAATGGGGATAAAATCCTTTTTTTTTTTTTTTTATGTCATAATTTTAAAAAATTGTGTTATTAAAACTGGAGAGGTTATTTCAGTGCTGAGGAAATGCAAACAAGTAAAAATTACATAATTACCTAGATTGTTCTAAACATGAAGCAAGGCACTTTATCCATGTCAAATGAAATTTTGTAGGTTTACCCCTAAATAATTTTAGCAGAATGAATAGTATTTTAGTTAGAAAGCTTGAGAGATATATATTTCGATTAAACACAAACTACATTTTACCTATTTTTTTCCCACATGTGAATGAGAAGAATATTGTTTATCATTGCCATTTTCTGGCATTTTCTTTTCCTCTTCTAGTTACTGCAGATAAACCAGACCAGAAAACCCTCATAAAATGCTTAACAAAGTTTTATGATCTGGAGTCTATATTTTCACTTTTTTTTGCCTAGCCAGGATGTATCACTCTATATAGCTGAATGTGTCTTTACTAACTTTTAAGATTTTTGCATAGCAGAAGTAATCAGATCTAATTTGACTTAATAAATATGTAAGAGTCAAATGTATGAGCAGCAGCAATGACAGGATAAAACAATGTCCTTTTTGTAGTGAGGGGACCAAAACTGGTACTTGAGGTGTGGCTTCACTGGTGCCCAGTACAGGGGGACAGTCACTGCCCTGGTCCTGCTGGCCACACTCTGATACAGGCCAGGATGCCATTGGCCTTGTTCACCGCCTGGGCACACACTGGCTCATGTTCAGCCACTGTCAACCAGCATTCCCAGGTCCTTTTTTAGCTGGGCCACTTTCCAGCTGTTCTTCCTAAAGCCTGTAGCACTGCATGAGGTTGTTGTGACTCAAGGGTGGGACTTGGCACTTCGCCTTGTTGAATTCCATATAACTGGCCTTGGTACATTGATCCAGCCTGTCCAGATCCCTCTGCAAGGGAGGGTGGATCTACCCTCCAAAAGATTGACATTCTCACCCAACTTGCTGTGTCTGCAAACTGACTGAGGGTACACTGGATCCCCTTATCAAAATCATTGATAATGATATTGAACTGGACTGGCCCCAATACTGATCCTTGGGGAACCCCACTAGTGACCTGTCACCTACTGGATGTAGCACCATTCATCACCACTCTCTGGGCCTGGACATCCAGACACTTTGTAACCCATTGAAGAGTGAACCTGTCCGAGCCATGGGCTGCCAGCATCACCAGGAAAATCATGTGGGAAGCAGTACTGAAGACTTTATTGAAGTCCAGGTAGACATATCCACAGTTTCCCTCATCCACTAGGCAGGTTACTTGGTTGTAAAAGGAGATCAGTTGGTGAAGCAGGACCTGCATTTCCTAAACCCACGCTAGCCTAATCCTTTTGTTTTCAACCCTCTGGAAGTCCAAGGTAGAGGTTTTGTTGTCCCCCTTCCTTACTTCACCGAGAACTGAAAACAGACATTTTGTGGTGGCTATGCCAGAGACAGCCTCCCACCACCACCTCTCCCACCAACTCTTCCCTGTTCACAAGCAACAGAAAAGACAACAGGTCTAGCAGTAAACCACTCCAGGAAGGCTTCTCTGTCAGCTGTGTGAGGGAGGTTTCATAGAATATGCTGAGTTGGACTACACCATCAGGATCATTGAGTCCAAATACTAGCTCTACACAGGATTCCCCAGGAATCACACCATGTGCCTGAGAGAGATGTCCAAACACTTGAACTCTGCCAGGCTGGTGCTGTTACCTCTATTCTGGGTTGTCTGTTCCAGTGATCAATCACCCTCTGTTTTTTTAAACCTTCTCCTGATACCCAAGCTAAACTTCCCCTGACTCAGCTTCATGCCATTTCCTCAAGTCCTGTCACTGATCACAAGAGTGATGAAATCAGTGTCTTCCCTTCCTCTTTCTCTCATAATGAAGTTGTAACTGCAATGAGGTCTCTCCTCTGTCTCCTCCAGGCTGAACAGACCAAGTGATCTCAGCTGCTCCTCCTAAGGCTTCCCCTCAAGGCCCTTCACCATCTCCATAGCTCTCCTTTGGACACCCTCTAATAGCTTCATGTCCTTTTTAGATTGCAGTGCCGAGAACTGCAATGCTCATAGTGATCCTCCACAAACTAATAAAAACTGTTTGTATAGTTTAATATAAGTTTCCCTTTCTTCTTCATGTTCATATTTTTTGTTTGTGGAGCTATGAACAATTGAAGCTTCCGTGCAAAATCAAGAGATAGGAGCAGATGGAGAGCATCACTGGGGAAGTTGACCAGATCACATAAAGCACAGTCTTGCTGTTTGAAGTGAAGAAATGATAAGCATTTGAAAACAATTTAGTGTCTTAAGTCTTGTGAAGTATGCTTAGGAATTTAACCTGAGTGAGCTGGTGAAGTTCTCAGATTTCTGTAACAGATGATGAAAAGGTTTGTATCATTTAAGTCAAGTTCCTTTGAGCTATCTGTATTTGCAGCTTTGATCAACAGAATTATAATTGTTCTTCTGTAACAAAGGTAATTATGTATGCAGCTTTCTTGACTCACTCTGAACAGTAAATCCCACTGGGGTGGGCCTCACAGATGGTCTTGCTGAGGGAAAACTGGATCTTCAGGAAGTACTGTGTGATCAGTCCACAGACGCCAATCTTTTAGTGTAAGCATGCAAGAAAGGGACAGAACACAGTTGTGTTAAATGAAACACAAACGTTAAATGAAACAGGTGGTGAAGAAATTAATTGTGCTTATTTGAATACATGATTCACTGCATGTGTGTGTATATATATATATAAATAACATATATATTTACTATATATTATATATATATAAAAAATAGATACCATTAATAAAGTTGGCCTAGAATATTAACTTCCTTTTCCTTCAGAGCTTCTTGGCTTTTGGCTTGTGACATTTTCAAATTTTCAGTATTCTTTCTGAAAATAATATTAGGCATTTGGCTGCTAAAGTTATTTTAAAAATTTTAAATTTAACGTGTTATAATTGTATGTTCATTTGGTCTGGAAATTATTGCAATTCATTGTTTGATGCATTTAGTTATGCTCTTACGTGGTAAACACATAGCTCAAGGGCCTTTCTAGTTTTGCCCTGATCTTCAAGTGGGTGGGTGAAACTATCTTGCAACTTCTGAGCAGAAGATTGACAAAGAAAGTAACTGGCTCTTTTTCAGATCCTGGTATTCGCTTTCAACTCAAAATTAATCCACTGCTATAGACAATTGCTTTATCAAGCAGCAAATCCTATAATTACATGCTGTAATCTAGATGCAATTTCCCAGGATGCTTCTTCCTCTTTAATTTGTTGTTTGCTCTCTGTTCAGATATTCTTCTCTTTTGTTTGCTTTTGAAGTTTTTAACAGTGTCTGCTCTCTGCACCTTGACTTGTTTTTTTCAAATCAGTTTTAATGAGTATATTTATGTCTAAGGCATATTTTCTCTTACTACTCATTCATCCAATCCTTGTTTACTTATATTGTATATATTAAATTAATAAATAAAGATAATATAGTCATCCATTCCTCATTGCTATTTCTGAATCTTTTATGCTATGTTTCTCACCTGCTTGGTTCTCAGTAGTTTCACTGGTTGCAAACATAAATATTCAAGTGTGTTTTCTTACTATCTGCAGACCACTGAGTGTACATAACATTTTTCCTGTATAAGTTTATCTTATCAAATCTTTTTGTCAATTGGAAAGAAATCTAAAAAAGCAGTAGTCAACAATGAAACCATTCTGAACAAGTTTATCACCCCCACCTCCACCCCAGTATTATAATATTATAATTAAAAATCTGTTAAAATTTCTTGTTCTTATGGAACATATGAAAGAACTGTTTTATTTTCATGAGGTAATAGCACAAACATTGGGGAATTATCCTTTCAGAGTTAAGGAAAAGAATTTATCACTTCATAAGCTGTGAAATGCTAAGTGCTCTTTCTTCAATGTGAATGAAAAAGAAAAGCTATCAACTGTCAGGGCTCAGTTCAAATTCTGTGCTTTCAAGTTTTACTTCCATGTGAAAAAATTATGCTCTCAGTTCTTGGATCTGAAAGCCAGCTATAAAGGGATAGAGCAACTCTTTTACCTTGTGTTTCCTTTCTCCAAATCAAACTAGCTCAAAACGTCAGTGCCTCCAAACTAAGACAGTCTGTTCCTCATTCTTAAGAAGACATCCCATTCAAGGGATGATCAGTTCACCTGAATACTCAAGATAAGAAGATGTTTCAGGAATTTGAGATTTAGCATTTAAGATTTATATATGAACCAGCCTTACAAGTCCCAGAAAATCACCAATAATATTGGAAAATTATGTGTTCTTCATATATTTTCAATTATAACATTTTAATTACAGAATATAGTAAACAAACTATTAAAGACAATTTTCTCATATACTTCCTACTCAAGGCTAGATTGAATTATGATTGTTTCTGTATATGAACTATTTTTTTTTGTTGTTTGCTTCAATGTTAATATTAGATTTTCCTGAGTATAACATACCTGAGCCTGGGATAATTGGATTGTACTACTGCCATCCTTGAACGGCAAAAATTTTCTGACAGAAAACTATCTGCACGTGAAGTTTGGAATGTTTGTGTTACATATGTAATATACTAAAACTGTATATATACAGAATGTATTGTAGTTCTAGAGATTTGAAGCTGTGAAGTATCTAAGTTCAGTCAGGATTTTGTGTAATGTTAATTTTTAGGCTTGTCTGCACCTCAGCAAGAGAAAACACTAAAACAGCCTGTTGTACTGTTCAGATATCCTTTGCCCCATCAGAAGTCCACAAATTAACACCAGTATATGGTGACCATTTTTTTTTAATTCACAATTGTGTTATTGTCTCTGAGCATCATCACAGCATCACCACCACTTTGCAAAAGGTCGAAGAAATGCAATGCCTGATGCCAGGCCCCCTAGGCACTGTTCTTGAGCAGCAGGGGGGAGTGGTGCCCTGCAGAGTCCTACCCTGGTCACCTTTGGACCCCCACACCAAACACAAGCCTTAGTCAAACCGTTCACATAGTGCAGTGGAGAGAGTAGCTGGAAGAACCTCTTTGTAGGACAGGATGAATGAGATTTTCTTTGATGCTCTGTTGATGTCTTAAGTTTTAGCTTCTATATGTTTCAGATTCTATACTGCCTTAGTGTGTAACTGAACTTCATATAAAGTGTTAGCAAGTTCTCCTCACAGCTTAGACAAAACAATCCTTTTCCAGCCTGAGAACCAAGGACACTGTTCCAACTTCGGGCCCCAAAAGTGTAAACAGCAGTAAAGCAATCTGGGAGAATGGGACTTCATAACCTGAAGCTGTATTTGGACAATAAATCCCAATATGTAAATGGACCAAATCTTATAAAAGAGTGAAACCTTGTGACACATTGTCCATCTCAGGTCCATCTTGGGTGGAGCCACGGCTGGGCTCTTGTAGTGCCCAAGATGTATCCTTTGAAGGCCTTTTTCATAAATACCTACTTTATTCATTTAACACTGTCTAGTCTCTGTTCCAGGCTGCCTCTCACAGGCATCACTGTGGCTCTACTTAAAGCATCTGACTTTAACTGCTGTAGTGCGTCAGGTCTATATACAGACATTTTAAATTATCTAATTTACTTGCAGTCTAATGTTTTCATACAGAGTCTCTTAGATTTCAGTTAATACAAATATGCAGTTATAACTGCATTACTACAATAATAAAGTCTCTGCTGGCATGTGCTGGGTTTAGCTGTGTATTTTTCAATACATTACTGTTCTTATCTTTTCTACTTCCATGTCTCTTTTCATGACACTCACAGGAAGTTTTGGCACCTTTACCATGGTACCAATTTTTTTGTTAAGATTGATCTGTGAGTTCAAATTCGTTGTTAAGAGACAAAAAGTGATATTAGATATGACAGTGTAAGTTTGTCTCCTGTAGTAAACCAAACTAAAAATCTATGTTGAAAATATATTCAGGCTGTAAAAAGACACTCTCAGAGCAAGGACACAGTTGTACTAAGGTGCTGAGGAATCTGCAGAGAGAGATGGATTTTTTCTTCAGCCTTTCAAATCTGTCTTTTTAATGTAATAATAGGATAAAGAAAATGGGTGCCTCACCAAAAGTCTTTCAAAGAGATAATGTCATAAGAATAGCCATTTCAAATACAGTTCTGTGTCATTATCATATCATCTCTTTCCATCACTAAAATTCTTAAATGTATAGAAAGACCCTGAATTATGACTATGTTTTCCTGCAATTATTGTCTTTTCAATATCAATATTTTAATAAAAAATCCAATATTTTGGGAAGAAAATATGTATGTTCAACAATATATCTGTTTGTGGCAATTTATTTTATTATTTGGTGGGTAATTTCCATGAATATTTTAGCAAAATTCAAACAAAAACTGCATATTCAGAGACCATGTATTTAGTTGCCTATATTTAATAGATTTTTCTATTTTTTGCTAAATTTTAGGCAAAAAGGGGGAAGCATAAAATGAAAAATATTGCTTTCTTTTCAGTTTTTGCCTTGCGTGCATTTCACCCCCTTTGAAGAGGCAAGAAAGTCTTCCCCTGGGAGGCTTGGAAAATAGAATGAGAAATGCTGTTTATTAACTGCAGCCTTCTGTCTTTTACATATGGTGCAAAAAATAATAATTGCATTTATAACAGTTTTAGGAAAGACTTTAGCTAAAAATTAACCTGTTAGCTTCAGAATGGATTTTTCTGTTTCACTGCAAAACCGTAATTTACACTGAAATTGATTTTATTTTGACAGAGCATTTCTCCCAACATTAGACTGGATCCCTAGCATCACAAACTCTTGGCCTATATTTGATTTCACACACGAGTCCCATTGTCTTTGAGGTCATCTCATGCATAATTGAGATGCATAATTAAACATGCATAATTGCTTGCACTTTTATGTTTAAATGATCTTTTAAAAATAGTCTCCTTCTAAAATATTCCTGCATTTTGCTTTACCTTTGATTAATGTTTCAGTGAGTCCAAAGACTACAAAATACAAAGTAAAGAAAGAAGATACTTGAATTTAACTTTGCGCCTGCAGTACAAAATTACACATGTTGCATTTAGTCTTGCACATTTCTTTACTGTCATTTAAAGTTAATTTTCCTGGAGAAAGTTTTAAGGGAAATTCATCCTGTGGCCAAGAAAAAAAGGTGATATATTCTTTCAGAACTTCTAGGATCAATGGACAATGGGGATGCTGTGAAGCACTCTCTACTGACTCCTTCATGCAAAAGCCAAGACCAAGAGGCTTCGACTTCTAGAGAAAGCTCTGTGATCTCTAAGGAGCTCTGCCAGCTGTCCTCCTCCAGAGTGGGTCTGGGACTCTTGCTCCAGCTGCCTTCAGAAGAGGGGGGTTGGAGGATCCCTGCAGTGGTACTGGGGAGTGGCCAGTGTAAGAGTCAGGTCTTGACCACAGCTCCCAGCACCCAGCTAAAGGATGCAGGAGTTAGTACAGGAGGGAGCCTGGGACTTCTGTCAATGGAGGACAATCTGTATCTGTAGGTACAGATCCTGCCTGACTGTGGATCTGTATCTAGAGAGCAGATTCAGTGCCCTGGCTGCAGATGAGGGGCTGGGAGCTGTATGGGATCAGGAAAAAGCGGCAACAGATAGCTGTGAGTAATTCCTGCAATAAATATGCAGGATGGAGGCCCAGGCTGTCTGGATTGATCTGTTATCTAGAGAGTTTGTTGCTTGCTTGGAACTCAAATCCAGGATGTGGAGAGACTTCAGAGGCTTGCTGGTCTTAGGACTCTGGCACCACTCTGCCAGAAGAGATCTGAAGTGTATAAAGAATGACTACAGGGCTCTGCGGTGATTTTCAACGGCATGGGGACACAGGTGGTCTCCCTTTTATCCTGTTACTGAGGGCAAGGGCTTCAGGAAATCTTGAAATCTAACAACTGTCTGCACAACTGCTGCTGACGCCAGATATTTGGGGGTGTATGACCATGGGACCATCTTTAAGGATCAAGGACTGCTAGGAAAAAAAAACAAACTGATAATCTCAGATCATGGTTATTGGGGGAGGCTTCTGGGGACTCAGGATGTAAATGTCACTCACTCAAGACAGACAGCAAGGAGGATTTGGGGTCTACAACATAGTCAGCCTCACTTGACCTCTGGAAAGCTGATGGAGTTGATGGAAACTGGAAACCATTTCCAAACATATGAAAAAGGGGGAAGAGACTGGAAGTAGTGAGCATGGATTTATGAAGGGCAAATCAAGCTTAACTAACTTGATAGTATTCTATGATGAGGTGAAGGATGCGGGAAGAGTAAAGGGTTTTTTTTTTATCTTGACTTCGACTAGACTTTTATCATCCTCATAAACACGCTGATGAAGCACAGGCAAATGGATGGTGTTTCTAGATATTTATAGTTAGTTTGGGTAAATATAAGCAAGTAGAAACTGGGATACTTTGACAGTGTTGAAATTGTATGTGTATAACCTGGATTTTCAGCGATCCTTCTACAGGATCTTGTAGGATTTTATGTTATTTTCTTTGGAGTCGCCTTGGAAGATGTTCCCTGCGTCAAGATGTGTCTGAGGGATATTGCTGTGTTTGGACCTCATACAGGTCCAAGTATGGAGCAAATTTCTACCCATGTGTGAAGACACAGATTTGATGACATGAGACAGCTTTGCACACGTATTTATGCTCTGCATCCTAAATTTATCTGATATACTGACACTAGCTTTGATATTTCTGGCTGTATCTTAATAATTTATGACTAGAAGAGACATGCTTCATCTTAATGGTCATCTGTGAAATAAGTATGGTTAACTATTCCATTCTGGTAAGAATACCCAGGAATTATGTTTTGGAGGACATCAAGATCCTCAAGTTTTCTGGAGACAACTCACTGCTATATTCCAATAAATGTCTTTTGTTTAGCCATAAACGATTGCATTACATTGTCTTTGTTGGAGATATGTTGTTTTGGAAGTCTTTGAGGAAAATAGCAAATACTTTTTTTGGATTCTCTTCAAAGGCAAGGGAGTTTTCTGTTATTATTACTATAATTTTACTGAAACTAGATTGACAATCACATTAATCATGCTTGAAAACCCTATGTCGTTGATATGATGATCAGCCATAGTATTTCAGCATAAAAGCTACTAATTCACACTGTAAACTCTGCCCTTCGCGTTTTTTTTATTTATTGCCACTGAAAATTGAAAACTATGTTCTGAATTACAAAACACATTTCCTTCTTAGACTGGTTTTGCTCATTTAAATTAAGCCATCATCAGCGGGGAAAGTGAGCTCTGTTTTTGCTGCATATTGGCAGAGGCCAATGAGGTTGGCCATGTTACATCTTTTTTAGTTTTCAATGAGTTACTCCTTCTTTAGTTTTCACAAAACATGGAACTTTCTTTTCACTTAGCTTGCTAGAACCTTAGTTGCTGTTTCCTTACCTACTTTTGTTCCTTCAGATACCTGTTGTATTGAAGGAACTTGTTGAATTCTTCAGAGGGAACATGGAGAGTCTCAGCCTGACTGAATCTCACTGATCTGCAAGATGGCCAGCACTTACCCTCTCACCTGGGCTGGCGTATTGTGATACTGATTTTGATTGTGTCACCCACAGGGTTTTGGGTTTTCCATGGTTTATTTTTCCTCTGCTTTTATTTTTTTTTCTTTAATAATCTTGTTACTTGAAATCATAAAAGGCATCATTGTCAGATACTGCAATTTAAAATCTACTGTTATTTTACTTAATAAGTCAAGACTCTTTTCTCTTTTCCCCAAAGCATTCTGATGCACTGGTTGCTTTTGAGCTGACTTGAGTCCCTTGTCAATTTACATGTGTTAGGGTCTTGGTGCTTAAGAGCATCCTGGATTTTTCAGAACTATCAGAATGATGCCTTCCTTTGGATTCTGCTACTTTTAGAGCCATAAATGATTTTATATTTCTTTTTTAATATATTCATTACATACATCATTTTGATGACTTGATTCTTTGTATTTTTAATATGGCTAACCACAGAAAGTTGTTTTGACAAGATAGGGAGGTTGCCTGCCTGTGCTCCAGGGTCCATAGGCTAATCATTTGGTAATGGTGGATAATTTCAGCAGCTGCTGTCGAGTGTCCTCCCCACTTGTGGATGTTACGATTTGCAGTGGGTGGTATAATCAACAATATTGAGTTCCTCTTCCTGAGTTTATTGTTGTGGAAGACTCTGGAATCTGCCCTTCGTTGGTCTTCCTTTAATACAAGCTTCAAATAGAAGCTTCCAATTCCTTTTGGTTGTCATTTTGCACCTGCAGCAGCCAGAAGATAACAGAAACCATTCAGTTTACACTGTTGGTGCCAGGCTGGGCCACACAACACTTTACTGGCATTTGGATTGCTGTCAGCTCTGTGTGTGTCTATGAGGAGATCCAGCTCCACCTTGTACTTTGGTGAAACAGCAGGGCTTCTTTAACCCAAATCTGTGCTCTGCCTGTCTTCTGCCTCTGAGTAGGATTCCCCAATTAAGCCTGCTTTTAGGCTGGTCACTTGCCAAAGCAAAAGGACTCAGATATGAGCTTGAACTGCTTGTCTGGTTCTAATCTTTTTAATTTATTGCCTTTGTGAGCAAACCTCTAAATTGTGGGGGTCTCATATGGATAAGCAGTCAGAAAGTTTGATGTTCTAGCCAGGCTTTGAAGATTTCTTCGATCTCTTCAACACGCTCATTAGGCTTTCAGCATTCCCAAATCCTTCTACTGACTTTGGACATAAGTTTTTATCTTGTCCCTTTTTACAGTTTCCTACTTTCATCCAAGAGCAACCAGCTTTGATTATCTGGTCACAGAATTGATCCCTTTGTTGGAGGCCAGATGTTCAGGGATATCCTCCTTTATCTTCTGGAGAAAACATGAGAGGGTAGATGATCTGTAGTTAAAAAACATAGCACTTAATCTGAAGGTCTCCAGAAACCTTCACAACCAGCATGCCTTCTGCCATGAGGATGTGTAGCCTTTGGTCATACTTTATAGTCTCCTTTAATTGTTTGGTTTTGGGGGTTTTTAAGAGCCCAGAATCCTAGTTTTGAAAAAACTGAAATTTATCACTCCAAGTCATAGTGGGGAATGTCTTACTGGGTGGATGATTAGACTAATTTTAGACTCTGTCCCTTGGGTATATTTAGCAATTATTTCAGGGCTGGACTCTGTGACTTATAGTATGGAAGACAGCAATCAAAGGATCATTCATTTATTATTCAGAATGTCAACCTAGATTATCTAAGAATGCCTTCTGCATTTAAAATGAAAGAAGAGATTAACTTCTAGTAAAATGTAAAAACTTTATTTTGGACACATCTTAAACTATTCTGTTTTGGTCCATGCTTTAATGCCACTGCAGTGAACAATGCTAGTGTAGTTTGAGAGAGCAAAATTTGACCTCCCATTTATTGCTTTATAACTCACTTGTAATTCAATTACCACCCTTTGTGTATGGTCTCTGTCATGTTTAATACTTTAGAGCTGCATGTGTTAAATTGGTATTCTAGAAATCATACAATCCTTGTTAGGTTTTTAAGCTAACCCCTTGCAGTAGAGCTCATTTTATATCAGCAGGGCAGCAGATTTAATAAGAAGTTCTGACAGTGACTAATATATTTTTAAATTTTTTTTTCTACTAATTTGATGGAGAAAACTACTGTAGCCCTTTAAAATCTTGCTCAGCTTTAGCTGACTTTAAAGGTATGAGTAAACTGTCAAGTTTGGAACCAGAAGGGGGTAAAGAGTTTTCATATTTGACTTGCAAATCAGAAAGACTGAAGAGTGCTTTGAATAAGTATCCAGAATATCTGTGCAACAAAGAAATGGATAGGTAAGATAAAAAATTAGTATCTAGTCACAGCTGTGTCTAGATTTCATGTCTGGCAGCTGTAGAGAGCTGGGATTGCAAAGTCTAATGTAGCTGGAGGAGAGTCATTGAAGCAGTCAGAGAAGGGTTTGTAAGCCTAGTTTTCTACCCAGCACCTACAGCCATGGTTCATTTAGACAGGTTCCTTTGAACTTCAGCAGTCTAGCAAGAGTCAAAAGGCAAGAGTACAGGCTTCCTGTAGGACTATAGTCCATTTAGAGGAAAAACACTCTGTAGAGCAGAGCACTGCCTTTGAGTGAAGGAGTGAGGAGTGAGGCTAATGGTCCCCTCAGTGCTGAATAACTGAATAATAATCTGCCAAATGTACACAGAATCATAGAATGGTTTTGGTTAGAAAGGACCTTAAAGATCATCTAGTTCCAGCCCCCTCCTCACCATGGGCAAGGATATTACTAGATCAGGATGCTCAAGGCCTCATCCAACCTGTCCTTGAATGCTTCCAGGGATGGGGAATATATATATATATATATATATGGAACGGGTGTTAAATTACAAAGTTTCATAAAATGCCCACATTCATGTTAAGTTGTGGCTTGGGTGACAAGATGAAGCTTTTGAGTCTTGCTGTGAGTGTTTTCTTTTAACAGATAAGTTCAGTATTGAAAAAAACCACCCTAAATGTCAAGAGAACTTGTTAGCTGATTTAATTGGTAACATTTTCCACTGGTTGCTTACAGACTTCTAGAGTGTTTTGGGTACAGTTATAACTCAAGATTACTTTTCTCTTTCTGATAGGTAGATATGATATTGGATTTGTGTGATAGTATTGATTTCCCTATAGCTGCATTATAAAGAAGTAGTTCTGAGAGCTTGTCAGAGCATTGCAGCCTGGGCATTGTGATCTGGAGAATCCACCAGCCTTATCCTTTCTCCAGATCATGTGTCTATCTTTTCGAGGATTCTAATGTTAGTGTCCAAAAAAATCAACAACTTGATTCAAATTAAAACTAACTTTTTTTTTCCTGACCAGATCTAATTTTTTCTTGCTATGTATAATTCTGCTAAGATTCACTCCTTGACTACAGCACAGCTGCACAATTGCTTGTGTGAGCACAAAAGGGTGGGAGAACTGTGAATGAGGATGTAGGATCCTTGCAAGGGTGTTGCAGGCCTTAGAACCTCCAGGCGTCCTTCTCACATAAACCTCAAGCCACAAACAGCTGGAAAAAATGCTTTACTGGACTGCTTGTTCCTCTATGGCCATAGACTTGTCCAGATTCCTCACAGAAAAGGCAATGCCTTTCCTTCCTTTCGCAGGATGTCTCACAGAGTCTTGTCTTATAACCTCAGGTGAGGGAATTCACACTGCCCAGCTCTGAAGATCACCTAGGTGTCTAGAGCAGCCTAAAAGCTACAAAGTATGGGGTCTCAAAGAACAATTTACATTAAAAATAATGTTGAGAGAGACCCACATTACAAACGTGATAAAGCAAATGGTCACAAAATTATTGTTGTTGTAATGCTTCCATACATCAGAATAGAACTGAGACTATATTCAGATTTAGTTTAGGTATTTTCTGACTATGGGCTTAAACTGTGTATGCAGCAGAGCCCTTGGTGTGCTACAGTCTGATTCATTAGTATAAAAAAATACCCAGGAGAAAGGATCAAATTAGTTTCTATTTTAATATCTATTTGCATTTTCCTGAAATGGAAATGAATACATGTAGATTCACTGCCTTGATTGTAATAAGCTATTTTTCATTAGAACTTATACTGTCAGGAAATTGGTGCTATTGATTCCCAAGCATTGTCTCCAACAGCAGGTAATATGGAATATATTTAAAACAATAGGTTTTCAATTATTTATCCATGAAAAACTAAAAGAAACTTAAACATTATGATAATTTGTGTTATTAAAATCCTTTAATTTCTAATTGTCTATGCAAGTATAGAATAGGTACAGAAAAAAGTCAGTATGAAAGCTTTTTTCCAGACCTTTTGCTGTTCAGCCACAGTGCAATAGTTCTTAAGCTGAATTATTGCATATAGCTTTTAGATAACTCAGGGATTTAATCAACAGTATCTGTTTATAACTAAGCTTTTTATTGTGCCTTGAAATTCTAAGCACCTGTAGGTCCTGTTGCAAACATAAGATTTTATAACAATGCATTTGACATAAGTATTTCCATTCATATTATGGTTCTCATGGTTTAGCATCTGGCTGAAACCATAGTGTGAAACTCTTTTTAGAGATTAAGAAGTAGCTGATTGTACTAGTGAGTGACAGGTGAAGTCAAGCAGTCATAGCAAAAAGCAAGTATCATATCAGTTTGCAATGGGACTTCTTATGTGGCTTGGGTGGATAGGAGACTCTTTTTCTTCACTGTCTTAAATATCTCTATTTAAAGAAGAATGATCTTAAACTATATATCATCTTAAGACATGTTGACTTGATTATGAACCAAGATACTGGAAAAATATAAATGTATGTCAAACATTTGTAGTATAGAACACTTATTCTGGTTATAGACAGAAATTCTGTAAATTTAAATTTTCTAATACTGAAATGCATACACTATTTGTGAATTATCAAAAGGAAATAAGTGGTGGTGAACATGGTTATTTTTAATATAATCAACTTTTGAAGCCTGTATATTCAAGAAGAGTTAAACAGCTCCCCATTAAAAGGGAATAAGCAATTATATGCAATTAAACATACTCACAATCTAGTTAAGAAAACCCAGTAGGCCCATGTTTACCTTTAATAGGTGTTTAGTTTCATAGTTATTTAGCAGAGAACATAAATGTTCTTTAGAGCATGCCTGTGGATAGCTTTTGCAGATATTTTTCTCTGTGCAGACTCAAAAATTCTTCTGGAGTGCAGCTTCTATGGAATGATTGCCATGACTGGACCTTCAAAGATGAGGGAGTTGGGGATTATGGGAGATATAGGTCAAATAAGGAGCAAAATTGGACCCGTGAACTTCAAGAAAGCAAGTTTTCAGCTCTTCAAGGAGATCAGTAGGATTCCCTGGGAGACTTCCTTCAGGGACAACGAATCAGAACAGAGCTGGCAGATCTTTAAGGAAGTCTTCCATAGAATATAAGAGCTAGCCACTCCCAGGAAAAAGAAATCAGTCAAGGAAGACAAGAGATAGACAAGGGTGAGTAGGGACCTGCTGATCAAAGCAGAGGGAAAGGAGCAAATACACAGGTAGTTCAAGATAGAATAGGTGGCCTGGGGACGGTATAGAAGAGAAGTTTGGTTGTGTAAGAATGGGGTGAGGAAGGCCAAGGCAAAGGTGGCAAGGGACCCAATCCTGGCAAGGGACCAAAAAAAAAACCAGGACAGGCTTCTACCTGTCTACCTTTTCTAACCAGAAAAGGTTCTGGTAATGGATGCTAGTAAACTGATAACTATGGATGAGAAGGAGTCTTTATTGGCATCTCTTCCCACATCTCTTGAGTGGATGGGCAGCAGGATGGGACTGGGGGAGCAAAGTTCCCCATACCATAAGTAAAAGTTAGGTTCATGACCACCTGAACAAACATGTCTATGGGAAAACATGAGACACATCCCAAAGTCCCGAGAGAATTGGTTGATGGAGTTGCCAAGTTGCTCCATGATACTTGAACAGTCATGGCAGTCAGGTGAAGCCCCAGGTGACTGGAAAAAGGAAAATGTTACCCTTTGTTTTTTGAAGCGGAATCTTCAAAAAGTTTAGAAAGGAGGACCCTGGGAACTGCTAACTTGTCAGCCTCACCTTTGTGCCTGATAAAATCATGTAACAAATCCTCCCAGAAGCTATGCTCAGGCATGGGACATGGAGGTGATCCAAGACAGCAACTCTTGTGCTCCAAGACAACACTGTGCTCTTGTGGGATCCCACCTGGAGCACTGCATCCAGCTCTGGGATGCCCAGCACAGGAAGGATATGGACCTGTTGGAGTGAGTCCACAGGAGGGCCAAGATGATCTCAGGGATAAAGCACATCTCGTAAGAAGAAAGGCTGAGAGAATTGGGATTGTTCAGCCTGGAAAAGACAAGGCTGTGGGGTGATCTGATTGTGGCCTTCCAGGACCTGAAGGGAGCTTACAAGAGAGATGGAAAAAGGCTATTTACAAGAGGAAGTGACAGGACAAGGGGGGTGGGGGGGGGGGGGTGTGGATTTAATCTGAAAGAGAATAGTTTTAAATTTGGTATTAGGAAGAAATTTTTTACAATGAGAGTGGAAGGCACTGGCTCAGAGAAGTTGAAACTAGATATTTTGAATTTCCTTGCAACCCAAACCATTCTGTGATTCTGTGATTAAAAATCATCTGATCCATGGGCAGGGACATCTTTCAGTTGACCAGGTTGCTCAGAGCCCCATCCCATCTGGCCTTGAACACTTACAGGAATGACCTCTGGGCAACCTGAGCCAGTGTCTCATCACCTTAGTTTTAAAGAATTTTTTCTCTATGTCTAACATAAATTTACTTTCTTTCACAATGTCACAGCTTTTTTTGCTGCCTTCTTTTATTATTCTGGATGGACTTAAAAAGGACTCCCGTCATGAAGACTAACTGTTCTTGCTTGCATGTTCTTTCCTTCTGTACAAGTTCCCCATCTCTCAGGGACTCTGCTTTTCCAGGTCTAGGCTAAAACATCTGTCTGCTTTTGAGAGGGATTTTAAACCTTGTGGGTTTCAATCACTGGGATCAAAATTGGACAAATCTAACCTCAGTTAAAAAGTGATCATGTTATTGTCTTAAACTATTCCCATTTGAATGGATAATCATTAATATTTAACAGACTTCCCTGATCCCAGTCCTTGAAGATATGTGACACTGACATGAAGATATGTGACTGACATGTGCAGTGAGGTATTAAGTGACACAATTTCTTTGTGAGAACAACTAGAATTCAGAAGGTGTATAAAGTAAGTGTTTCAAATTGTGATAGAAAACTGAGACCTAGTATTTTGGGCAAAAAATTTCTAATAGGAAGAAAACCTATAAAAATTAGGTCAAATGAAAAATGGCTTTTTTTCAGTGTAGCTGCTAATGAGAAATTAAAGAGGAGGAATTAGATGTAGGGTATATTAAATTCCAATTAAGACACCAATTTTTTGGCACATAGGATGAAAATAATTGGTTAAATGAAAACTAGGAAAAAACATATCCCAGGAATAAATAGGTTCATAAAAGGAAGACCACACTTAGAACAGATAATTATTACCTGTGTCATGGTATCACTAAATGCTCAAATCTTGAGTTAGTGATGATCATGGTATGAAATAATGAACAAAAATAGTTTAAGTTCTCAGATATTTATGTCTGATGATTTCCAGTGTGCCTCAGTCATCATTATTCCATGTGACTGATGTTTTACTGCATATATTTTTATCACAGTTCTCTGTTTGTTCAGCTACATGTGGGAATATAGCAGTATCACATATAAGTACTTTTATATATATATATTTATATTTATATTTATATGAATGTACATGTGTGACAGAAAATTTCTGGTAGCTGAAAGGGAACAAACCTTTCCAAAATATGGAGAGTAAAGAAGAGCTACTGATGAGGTAGAGGAACTTGAAGCACCAAATAAAGGTAAAGAGACAGTTAATACTTAGAAGCAAATAAATTTTACTTGGAAGACACGAGTTTTACTTGCTGTAGACCAAGTCTCCTTGTGCTTCTGTTTGCCAATTTGTAAACTGGAAATATTTAGTGACAATTTTGGTATATTTCTTTGAATATTACTTATTTTTAAAAAAGAACAAGTTCATAATCCCTACTTCATAAAAATAATTTCTCTAAGAGGAGAAATTGTCAGAGCACAGGGCATGTAGGAAGATGGCTTATGAGTTAGGTGGGTAAGAATAAAGAAGTGCTGTTAGAGCTACATGGAGAACCAGATCATAAAACAGTCAAGAGAATGGAGAAAACAAGAAAAATAAAAGAAAATGAGATAACACCTGGGAAATAGAAACAGATAAATGATACAGAAAAGGAGATTGGAACACAGGAAAAAAAGGAAGGAGGAGGGAAAGGTCAAAAAACATCTTAGATGGTTAATTTTATTTAGATTCATCACATCTTTTCCAAGATGCCTTCCAAGTCTGCTTTCAGGAACTAATTTATTGTAGTGTGGTACTTCCCACAGTTTTCCTGTTCACTCTTCCAGCATCAAATGCTTCTAAAAATGCTTCACCTCTAAAGATGCACCACACTAAAGGCTAGGCTTTTCCTCTGAAATGAGATCATTTCCTCTAAAGTGATTCCTCTTTCCATGAGATCAGGTCTGAGTAAAGCTGTAGAGAACAAAGCTCACGCCTGTGGCCTGCTTGAGGCATGTTAGCTTGTAAAATTTGCATGTAGCACAGAAGCTGCAAGAATTTGCTGTTCTTCTGTAATAGGAATAGAGTTTTCAAGAAAAATAGAGTATTAGAATAAATAAAATTTTTTTTGTTTTCTCCTGTGAAAATGTTAGGTTAGTCAAAGTATTTGCCATTAATAAATGAATTCTTCACGCTTCCATCAGTTCAAACTTCATGTTGGGTTGTACAGGATCGACCCTGTGGCACTTACACTCTGCTAAATATGTAGAAATGTCTCACCCTCAGCCTCCCACTGTCACTTAGCCTTTATGAGGTTAGCAAATTCAGTCTTTCTTCATAAATTAATCCTACTGGCATCTGTTGGATGTTATTGTCAACAATTTTCTTGGAAGGGCATATTCAATTCCTGCCTTGCCACTTCATTTTCCCTGCATTAAAAGCTTTCTTAAAAGCTTTCTTTGGAGTGACATTACATTTCAGATTTAAATCTGAATAAATTTGATACTGTTTTGTCTGTGTATTGCATTGTTGCCTGTACATTGTCATGGTCCCCCATACCTCCCCTTTTGTCTTGTCTTTATGAAATCTTTAAATTTTTACTATCATCAGAATATGCTTTTTCAAAGCTCTACTCTAGAAAATGGGGAATTTTTTTCAGTATTGCCTCTTATTTCCCCCGTCATATTTGGCCTCTCGTCTTTAGATTACTTTTTTCTGAATCCCATTTTTTGTTATTCAGCTGCAAGGCCCTCAAGCCTTCCCTCTTTGTAGCACAAACATATATTATCTCATCTATCATGCACCTCACACAAATATTGAAATTCCAGTAAATTGCAGTCCTGAATTTAATCTGCTGCTTTTAATTTGGGCATGAAAGCCAGCTTGAAGTGTGTCAGGCAATGTGTGGTGTGCCCTCAGTGTGTAGTTCATTAAGGCTCTCCTTTGTTCTTTAGATATGCTACTGCCACATCTTTTCATTGGACACAAATGTCAGAATCATTTGTCTTTTCCTAATGAGTGTATTTTCATTGCAAATTTTTAAATTCCAGAGTTTTATATATCTTAAATGCCCAGGCCAACTGATTAAGAGACAGAAACTCTCTTAGAAAGGGTCTAGTTCTGCAAAGGAGCTGAGCATTATTAAGCTGTGCCTACTAATGGTACTGGGAACTGTGGCTCTCAGGACATATGGAAATACATGTTTCAAGATTCCTCATGAAGAATGCAACCTGTGCTGTAGAGAATGTTGGTATAAGCTTCTAAACCACTTTTGTTCAGTTAGATCAAATGTTCTACAAGGTATTTTACTTGGTTGGAGCATTGTTGATAGGTCAGGACTAAGCAAAAACCCTGAGCAAGCCCTGCTTGGATATTTGACATGTGAAGATGGGGGTAAAGAGGATCTATGAGGATGACCAGGAGGCAAGAGAGGCCGGTGAGAAGCATGAGAAATAGCAGCAGCATGGGAAGGAAATCTCAACAGAAGTACAAAACACATACATAACAAAAGGCAAACTAAACTATTGAGTTTTCATCAGGCAAAACTCTTCTGAGAAACACTTGATTTAAATAAAATACAGATCTCTCACAGGAAACCTTTTTTTTTTTTTTTTTTTTAACATAATATCTAAAATACCATGAAAACAGATATATTTAGAATACCATGAAAACAGATAAACTGCAAAACCTATTTAAAAAAAAATTAAAAAAGCCTTAGGTTTTTTCCACAATAGTGGAGAGAAAAGATGTATGAGGAGGGAACTCTTGGAAGCCCTTGCAAGTTTTGTTTGCCAACTAGACAGTCAGAGGGAAACAGCAGACAGGGACTGCCTCTCTGGTATCTCTGACAGACACAGACCTGTCTCATATAAAATTACCACGCCCAAAATTTCATAAGGACCTTGCTGATTTAGATAGATGGATGAAAGAGCTTTTGAGTATCGTTCCAAGATATACAATTCTACTAAAAGGCCAGATGTGAGAAAGGGTGTATGTTGCCCCACATGTAAGAAAAGTGATTGATATTCTTGCAAAATAGTATCTTGATGTCCAGTGGGATATTATGCTGTCACTTACCCATATCCTTTTACAAACACTGCAGTAAATTCTGGATTTTTTTCCCTTTGTTCCTAGAATTTTTTCCTTTGTACCTAGAAATTTAATTTGGTATCGGAAACCTACAATCACACTATAGTTCTCTATTTGCAAATGTTTCAGACTGGGGGAAAAGAAGCATGATCAGGGATTTGCATTTTTTAAGGTCACCTTTTCTGTTCCAGACCTGTAATTGTTCATCATTTCTAATTATAGACTGTAAATTATATGAGTAGCTGGCCTATTTTATTCACAAAAACACGTTCTGTTCAATTGAATTGCACATTTTTGGGACTGTAACCCCAAATCGATAGATGAATGTTAATTTTTCCTGTTCAATAACTTTTTTCCCTTTTTGAGTTTTTGATTCTCCTCACAAAATATTCATGCAGTCTATACTGAAGCTTTTACTTCAGTGTAAGACATCCTCTATTTACTGTATGGAGGACTGAGAAGATACATTCCTTGAAAGACCTTTACCTTAAATTCCTATGTTTTTAGCTGTATGTAAGAACCAGAAAATTTTTTTACTAAAACTTCATCTAATATTGCAACATTTTGAGATTTCTGATGGCACTTCAGATCAACAAGATATAGGTTTTAAAAATCCATTTCAGAGCAACAAGATTACCCTGAAAATTTGCTTTAGGTTTAAAGCTATAGCTTTCCCTTTGATCTCTTCTAAGTATCTGAGACTCAGTATATGAGGGAACACAGATGCTGCTTGAATATTTTTGAAGTTAAATACTTAGTGATTGAGGAAACGAACCAAGTTGTGGCACTAAAATTAACAGTGTAATGTGCTTTTAAATAAACTAAGCTATCAAACCGCTTTTTTGTTAAATTGGACTAGCCTGGAAAAAAATAAAGCATCATACAATTTTCATCAGGGAGCAGTGAGGGACAAGGCACATGTCTTTACCTGGAAAGTAGCTGTTAATTATTTTGCCTCTTTATAGTATGCTTATAAAATGTACTCTGGGCAAACACAAGCTCTCTTTGAGCTGACCTGAATTTTTGCAGTTGCCAAGATAAATCTAACAATTATTGACAGGAGAGTTTATCTCAGTTTATTAGCTTGAGTTTGGAGTTGTACTACAGTAGTTATATGGGATTGTTTTGGATCACAAGAAATTCAGAAAAAGTAGTGGCTCTCTTGTTGGAAAATAACATCAGATAACTTGGTGGTGTATGTATACACCAAGAAATGTTTAAAATAACATGTCCTACAGGAAAACCAAATTTATGGCATTTTTGAATGCTATGTTTACATGACTGAAATGCTAAATAAGCATAATAAGGTTAACATAACCTTAAATTTAACTGTAACCTTTTCTTTACAAGAGCATTAGATGGCCCTACAGGTAGCAGTCACAGAGCAGCTGTGGCTCACCTGATGGTGACCCTTTTATGTACGCACAGATGTGGCTCACACAAAATAAAGAGAACTAAAAGTTTTGAAAATCATTACTTCTTGAGAACTTACGGGTTTGGTTACACTGCATTGATGGCAGATCATTCTCTCCAACATGTAAATACATCTAGATATGTGCTTAAATACTGCCCAGCTTTTCGGAAACTAAGATACACAGTGTGTGGTTTAGGTCAAAGTTTTGACCGTGTTACGAAGAAGAGCATCTCAATTCTTTGAATGACATACAACTCCTGCCTGGAACTCATTGCACAAATCTGTCCTGTCTAACATTCTCGTATGAGATTGATAGAATGAATGGGTTTAAATGGTAAAATGGATGGGTAATAAATGTTTAAAAGATATTGCTCTAACTATACTAGTATTTAGTGCTAATGTATCTATTAAATAAATTCAGAAACATAATGGTGATAAAAATTTAGAAAATAATTTTTATTGTTTTCATTTTCCTGTGACTTCATTTGCTTTCTCTAATGCTCAAGTCTAGAGAATGATACAGTGAATCTCACAGTTAAACCCACACAGAAATGGTGACAGAATTTTATCTGTCTTTATATTACAATTATTCCATTTTTGAAGCCCTGAATCCAGTCAGAAAATGATATAAAATTTAACATTCTGCCATTATTTGCCATGGCAAACAGCCACGGTTCCACATTTGTATGTCTGTACTGCTGAAATGTCAGCTTAGATGTTTTTTCTTCTGCCCTATGTTCCTTGAATAATAAAAATATTGGTATAAATATGCCAGTCTCACTAAAACTGCCATATCTTTCAGCCAAAATGAGTCACTGACTTTTATACGCTGGACATCATATAGCTCTAGACATCAATTTATATGACAAATTAGCTGTCATTCAAGTAAAAATAAATCTTGCCAGAAATGCCTTCCATGCTTTTGTCCATGTCGACAAGTAATATGACAGAGATGACAGATAATGTGTGTTCCCATTAGATTTGGATGATGTAGTTGTATCTTATCTTTCAACTTTCTTCAGTAATTTTATCCTGTATTCAAATCAGGTTTTACTGTCTCCTCAATATCCACAGCTGCCTGGCTTCATTCCCTGAAGTCCAAGAGTTACTGTCTAAAGCCAAGAATTACTGGCAACACTTAAGCTAAATCCTAACCTTCATAGTAAAATTGCACCTGGCTTTACCCAAGGCATGGGAAGAGAAGCCCTGAGCTCCCATGGGTCAGATAGACACTTTGTGTGGGAAAATTGCAGTAAGACAGCACTCTTGGTGAAAGAAATGTTGAGGTGTGGCTACAGCTGCCCCACAGCTTCTAGACTCTTTTCAGAGAATAGAGCTTTGTTGGACATCCTTGTTTGAATTATTTTTCTCTTTTCACTGTGAATTTCACTGAACAATAATAAATGGTGTCAGAATGAGGAAAAATATGTCCTTTAACAGTAGAAATCATTGGTCAGATAGCAAGATACTCTCTCTATCAGCATGGGACAGGAATCAGCAGAGACCAGACCTGCCTCTAGCCATGGTAGACAATCTAATGTCAGAGATCTCCATTATGATGATACAGTTGAAGTATGGCCAGAAATTCCTCAAACCTGGCTTTGATGCATCTGGCTTACCTGGAGAAACAGGAGAAGAAATGGCCAGGACTCAATTTGAAGATTAACATCTTATATGAAGTGGACAAAACATCAATTAAAATTATTTATCTTCAGGATAAATGAATAAAATATCAAATGTTGTAAGGCATAGGCCAGAAGAAGTAGTCAAAGTACTAGAACGTACAATGAAGTGGATGGTCTGCAAGTTTTTAAAAGAGATTAATGCAGAAAGGCAGTATGGATTCATAAAAAAGAATCATGTCAAGCTAACTTGATTTCTGCCTTTGATGAGATAATAAGCTTCATAGAAAAGAGGAATAAAGAGGACATATCTCTTGACTTCAGCAGAGCATTTGACATTACTCCACATCAGAAAAAAAGCGATGTGGTTAATGCTTTTGAAATTGTTAGACAGATGGCTGACTAACCACAATTGAAGAGTAATTATTAATGCAGTTCAGGCAAACTGCAAAGTGCATTCAAGGATTTGTGCTTTATCTAGCATTAAGCAGATACAAATATTCACCATATCCACACAAAAATGGCTGTAGAATGTGCTATACCAGCCAGGGTTTTATGTCACATCGTATGTCCAGTTTCAATCTGTCCAGCATCATGGTACTTGAGATGGCAGATTATAACAGAGATAGTGGCAGACAGGTTGGTGAGGCAGAACTGATTAATTAATTATTAATGTAACTGCTAAGCAATCTTTTCTAAGCTGCAGGAGACTACAGTAAACGTTACTGTAGTTTTCCTAGCAGTAGTTTTAAATCAGTCTTCTGGTTTCCCTATCAATTCACTTTTGTCTGCTCTTCTGCCTTGTCATTCTCTCAGACCCATGAATTCCCATGAGTCCTTCTTTTCTTGCTGTACCACCATTTATTGAACTTCATTCCTGATCTTTCAATAATGTACTCTGTTCTTCTGTCCTTTGGTTCCACTTGGTCCCCTCAAAGTTCTTCTGTCCCATGAACTCATGCCATTAGTTGCATGCAAGGCTCCTGCTGTTTCAGTGTGCCCTTGTGCTCACACCTTTCCAGCTGCCTTCACTGCAGCACTTCACTGTGGCACTGCTGAACCTTCTCCAGGGGTTCAGTGCCCAGGAAGCACCAGTCTCCCAAGTCAACTCCACCACCACACACTGCAATGCTTTGGATTAGGGAACTAGATGTTCAGGTGTGCTGTTCTGCTTGTTCAGCTGCAGTATCTCTCATCTCAGGTTAGTCCACGGCTTGAAAAATGCTTTGTCCAACCAAAGCACTAGAAACATAAAAGTGTGTTTGTTTGCTGTATTGGGTTATATTGCTGAAGATGTCAAAGGATACAGAGCTTGTTTCCACAATTGAGGCATGGGTCAGTGCTTTGCACTGTCCAGCAATGTTTCTTTTTCATTTCAATGTTTTCACTTTAGATTGTGATCCTCACTGTTACCTCTCATAGGCCTTTAGGGCCAGGACAACTATTTCTCTGGTACCCCATGTATTTTTCATTGTAAATCAACTTGCCATTTTATGCTCATATAACTTATTACTTGTCCATTGTCACTCATAAAAGGCTCAGTCAGTTAAATGATAGGAATTTTTAATCCTTGTCAACAGACACTTTTCTCTATAAAAACACATGATAAGATCAAACATCAAAGATTGGTGTCATAAGCCTCTCTTTATTGTTCGTTATTATGTCACGCATTGCAGTTAAGTATTTTTCCTCAATAGTACCACACTGCAATATTGTTTTACTTTTTGTGTTCTCCTTCAACTTTTGCTATTGCCTGCATCTCAGCTGTAAATTCATTAAAATGACTGGATATACAGAGAAATAATTTTGTACTTTTTTCCCCTAAGGAGACTTTGTTGTGTTAGTGCCCTCCCAAAGATCCAATTTATATGCCTAAAGTACAGCATTTGATTTTGATTGAAACAATTGATTCACATGAATTCTGAGATAAATATCTAACAGCCTAGTTGGAAAAAGACATTGAAGAATTCAAGTTCAATAAAGCCCAGTGTACCTTTATATCTATGCAGATATCAGAGATGTCTGCAGGAATGATGTGATGCTCAGCAGATACACTAAATAAGCTGCTCTGCAGACATGAATGGGGCAACTCTACATGTGTCTGTGAACTGAACACATCAGAGATTAAAACATAATCTATGCATATAAGACAAGCCTGTAGGCACAATATCCTTCTAGTACAGTACCAGAAATTACTTGTATTCTGATAATGTGCCAAATATGGATTTTGTATTTCTGATATCACTTGAAGAAATATTTGTCTCTTGGATAAGATTTCAGAAGAATACTTTTTTAAATGTTTTAAAAATCAAAAGTCTTCCCCTGTTCTGTTAGAATATTGCCCTATAATAAATAACATGATGATATTTATATAATGAATTATTTAATGTTTTTTATTTCAAGATTATTTCCAGTACTGTGTGCAAGTGTATTTTCATTGTTTGATGGAATTTCATGATGTTTTGTCAAGAAAATGCTCACTGTTGAATGTTGATTCTTCTGCCTTCAATGCCTTCGAGATTCTGCCCCCTGAAAAAGGTTTATGAAATTACATTAAACTGTAGAACTTGATCTGTGCACTAGCTAGTTTTAACTATTTTAAGCTGAATGTAGGGATTGAAAAGGGGCTAAAATTTCATATAGTATTATTGTGCTCATTTTTTCCCTTCAGTTTTCCAGAATTTACAGGCCTGAAGCACACATCCTCTATCTGGTATTTACCGTACCATTCTGTTTAGCTGTATCCTTAAACAAGCATTTGATACTACTCACAGTTTTTTGTCTTTTGATGATGAAGTCTTTCCCAAAAAAGGAAATCTTTTTAAGGGTAAATGCTTAATATTCCACCAGCTGTGCTGGCTTCACTCAAGAAAAGCTTTTGTTGCCTGAACCAAATTTAACTGTCTAGATGAAGTGCTAAAGTAAACGATAGCTTCCTAGGATATTGGTTGATTAACACTTTGAGAATTTGTCACTTGTCAAAGTAGCTTGATTGACAGACCTAATATTTAAATAGCACTTAAACATCTTATGTCCAAAATTGTGCAATGCTCACGTATCAAATTGCAATATACCAAAGTATCAATTTATGTTTTCTCTTTGTACTTAGGATTGTACTGTTGATTTTTATTCAATTCCTCTCTGACTATGTAGTAGCTAAGAAAGAACGGAAATTTTAATGTAGTAAGAACTGTGTTTTAAATGTTTCTTGAAAGTTTAATTCACCTTAACTCAAATACATTTATCAAAAGTCTGGGAATGCTCAGACCTTTTAAATAGATTGAACTGTCATTTATGTAGTAGTTGGAGATGAGCTTCACATTTTTTGCTCACAAGCAAGTAGCCACTGAATGAACAACATTATTTTGTGTTGAAAGAATAATGCCAGTATTATAAGAAAAAATGAAAATATTATTATATTAAATATTAAAATATTAATTTAAATTATCTGTAATTTAAAAGATGCAAGATAAAAGTTTAAAAAGTTGTAACAAGATAAATAAGAACATGGAAACTTAGATGAGGTAATTACTTAGGTTAATACAAACAATTTGATAATGTCTGCTTGATTAACTGGTGAGAAAGACTTAAATTAAAGGCTCTTTGCAAAATAGGCCATATATGACCATTTCTATTAGGAAAGTTCATAAAATTTTCACTTAAATTGTTATAGTTTATTTTAAACTGTTAGTCTTATATATTGCTTTTTGCATATAACAACTAAGTAAAGCATACTAGGAAAGAGACAGCAAAAAAGTAGTATGTGTTCCATCTCAGAAAAAGGAGATGTGGTCAATATCTGGCCTTTTTCTGTAATCCATTTGTCTAGGTAGTGACAATACTGTACTATTATCAACATCCCTAGTGTTGAGCTACTTCTCTCCCTTTATTTGAAATGAGAAGTGAAAGGAGCAGAATTTCTAATCCAGGTCCCACATTCGGGAGAGCTTAGGGAAGAGACTGCTGAGGATGCAGAGGCTTCCTTTGTCCCATCCCACCAAACTGCAGTGGCACTGTCTGAAGCAGCCACCCACAGCTTCAGAAATGGTTTGCAGTCCTTGCCTCTTGGACCACACACAGCAACTGATGACAGGGACATTTGAGGATGCTGAAAAGGAAGGCTGGCCAGAGAGAAGACTGAGGTGGTGGAGAAGGTGGCTGAGTGACTTGCTCAAGAGAGGCGTGGCTTTGCTGCCCACAGATTGCAGCTAGTGGGACCAGAGCCAGCAGTTTAAACACCTTCTTACAGTGTCTTCTTCCTACACCAGCCTCTCCTCTACATACATCTCCACAGCCTTCCCTCCTGCCTGGACTTTCCCTCCTTGCTTCTTCTTCCATTGTAGAAAGGACATAGTAAGAACTTGAGAAGCATGATTTTATTTCTATTGTATTACATTTCCCTGCTCTGGCTTAAAGATAAAACCTTCATGGCCATCACTGGCTATGATTTGAGCTTGTTCTTTTCTCTTCAGAGATAGAGCAATGGGAGAAACTTCCTAAGGAAAATTGGGTTTTTTTTCCTTTTCATCAGCGAATACATTCATTTTATGTTTTCATCTGATTTAGTTCCATGCTTAGTCCCAACTACACTGCTTGACCTGTACTGAGAAGCTGATCTCTTCCTGGGATTATAAACTACACTCTGTATCATCCTTTTTGCAACATTCAATTTTGCTTGGTGACTGGTGCTTTTCCATCTTAGTCCCAGTACCTTTACTGTCATTTATTTTTATCACTTATTGGTTTTTTTACAGAATGATGTATGTGGATGATTTTGTTTTAATATCAAGTCAGAACACTGCAGTCACTGTTCAACCAACAAGGTTGATACTTTGCTTCTCTTTATTTGAAGAAATGCAAGTTGCTGAATGCAGATGTATGTGTTTGATAACATCTTTGCCATCTGTATATACAGTTAGAAAAAATCTGCTGCCTGTGCTATTGTAATTTTTTATTTCTCAGTAATTACATTCCAGATGCATGTATTATGACCACAGCCAAAGATGGAACCACTTTGATTAATCTCTCCTTTAACTGTACTTTATCTTAGCCTGGAGTAAATCAATTTCCAATAGGTTTCCCTAAAGCTTTGAAGAAATGAGACCTTTGCTTCTAGCTTTTGGGTTCTGCACTACAATTTTCTGCACAGACAAGAGAAGAAAATTCAGATTATGAATATAGTCAAGGCTATTAATATAAGAATTTGGGAACAAAAACTATTTTTTTTATATCTTAATGAGAACCGCAAAGTCTGGTCCAGTTTCCATATATTGGAAAAGAAGTTGGAAATGTTTAATATTACAATGTCTGAGATTCTAATTCCACAAGTGCACCCAGTTCTGGTTTTCAAAGCATCACACATTCTGGTAATTTATTCTCTTGGTAGAACACAGCCACTACTGGAGAAAAAGCATAGCAAGAGAGATCATTATGTCATGAAGGTTTGGGAGCCAAGTCAAAATGTACAAGGTCAGATCTTGCTTAAGGCTGCCTTCTCTCTATGAAGATGAATCCTGTTTTCCAATAAGGGTTTAAGGATCTAATCTAACATCTGCACAGCTATACAGCATATCTACCTCAACAAGTAGTGAAACCAATGGGAGTAGAGTAAAGCTACTGGTACTACAGACAAAATATTTGACGTGGAAAATATTCCACACTACAAAAGATTCAGGAATGTTAAAGGAGAAACAACCATAGTCTGGTCCAGAGGTCTTGTTCATCCACTAGAGGTTGGAGTACAATGCAGGCACTCCTGCAGTGTGTTTTCAAGTCCATGTACTTTAAGAATACCACGTGAACCAAAGCTCATTCAGTGACCAGATCTGTTTCAAAAGCGCATTCCTGAATGGAATGAAAACTCTAATGCAGATGCACAGTATGAAGTCTTCTACTAGGTTATGAACCTCAGAAAGTTTGAGGGCTAATGACATCCTACTATTTGGGGTTGACGGTGTAGTCTATAATATAGAAGAAATTGAGACTTTATCTTAAATCATGCTACCTTTTGAGTTTCAAGAGCACTTTAGAAGCTGTACAGTTCATAAGATACGTTTTGCATTGTGCTATATTTTAAGGCCTCATCCATTTCTCCATGGGTGATTTTTAAGCAGGAACAGTAATTATGCTAAAGTGCTAGAAGTATTTGAATCACACAGTAGACATTTTCATGTTTTTATGCAAATACAGATCACAGCCTAACTCTATAATTTAGAAAACTGTTTTCTTTGCCAAAGAGGTTTGGAAATCTGTGGCTCCTAATGGTACATTTTTTCTGTAATTTGCATTGAGCATGTATGGCATGCTCGACTGAAGAAAAAAGGAAACACAACACTGAGGGCTACCTGAAAAGACTCTCATTTGTGCATATATTGACATCAGAAGTGTGCCTACCCCCTTATCTCTGGTAGGTGAAGGCACAGAGCTCACCCCTCTCACACAGGAACTAACACCATTATGGCTCTAATATTGTCTTGTTTAGAGTGCAAAACTGTTGTATTTACAGGTGATTTCTCACCAGCTGTTTATAGCAAGTAGCTTTCATTTCCAAAGCAGTCTGTAAGAAACTGGCAGGGAACTACCTCTGTTTTCTTGCACCTCAGCCACTCTCACAGGCAATATTTGGATTTTCTTTTATTCCTACTGAAAGGGTGAGATCTGTGGAAGTTCAGTCATCTAGTTCAGTCATCCTAAAGTCTGTGAAATGCCCAATTTAAAGGCAGGAGCAAGGTTGGGACAGCATAGGATTTTTCAGACCCGTAAGGCACACAGAAGGGATGTGTTCAGTTCACACAGTAGCCACAGAAAGTGCTTGCTCCTGTGGCCCTGTGCTCAGTGGTAACTCAGATACTAGCTTGAATCCCTGTGCCAAAGTGGAGTTGTGTAGGGTCCTGGAAGAAATGTTGGGGGACACATGTGTCAGGTATTAAGAACAGTTCTCCCTTGGACCCTTTTCATCTAAAATGTTTGGGATGAATTATGTGATGTTTTGGGAAGCTGGTGAGCCTAGGTCTGCAGGGGTCCAGTTTTGGTTCTGCACGATACATTCTGATGATGAAGATGAGGAGCATGAAGCATCCTTTGAGCATACATGATAGTTTCATGGTAGATGTGTGAGACTTGCTTATGAATAATCTTTGAGCCCATGTCAATTTTAAGATTTCACTTCTGGCCAGTGCCAGCTTTAGAGGAGTTTATGAGGTCATCAGTGAGTTGATAGCATTAATTGTATTTGTATTTGCTCTTTCACTTCAGAGCATTTTTTTCCCTGCTATGAAAAGTTTTAGTGGGGAAGGGCTTCTTGTGCCCAGTTTCATATGAACATTTGCACTTGGGGTGCAGGGTGAGCTATGGTCCTTTATATTTCAGCCCTGTGATCATTGATGAAAATGTATTTTATGTCACACTTGGGATTACTGTCTTTCCTTACACTGCTACCCAGTGCTACCCTATGGATTCTGCTTTTTTTCCTCTGATAGCTAAAATTTATAATAATTCGAGTGTTTTCTCTCAAATATTAATGTTGCACAATTCCATCCAATAACTGAAAATTTAGATATGGTTGAATGTTAACTTGATTGCTGGAGATGTTCAGATCCTTGAACTTCCAAAGTTGTGGGATTTTCTCCACCTTGAGGCTTGAAAGGATGTTGAGAATATTTTTCTTGCTGTTAGGAAAAGGTTTTCTGAAGATTGCTAATTTTCAAATTTTTATGCCAGGTTACTTTTGGGAAGTCTTGTCTACACTAACCAGTCTGACTGTTTATTTCCAGTGCTGATCTGTTACAGAATAAGACACAGACGAACTTGACAAGTTTTCCCTGCTTTAAAGTTTTATTTTCCAACTTGTGTCTTAGTCTTCTGCATGATTGGTTGATTTCACATGTCTTGACCAGTATTTCCACCCACTTCAGAAGCAGAATAATTGAAACTGGAATGAATAATTCTAATTCTTTCATGCCTTTGTTAAATAGACTTTTGGTTTGTATCTGGTACACTGTGGACAACGTTTACTAATTTTACATTATTTAGCTATGTTGAGCAGATTAAGGCTTGGTAAGATGTATGTACAAATATAACAGGCTTCTAAATTTTTAGGCTTAAAATCCGTAAAACAGAGTAACCCACTTTGGTAATAAAATCACTGCTGAGACAGCTTCAGGTTCTTTTACAATGTTACTGCCAAAGATGATTTTAACTTCTAATGTGACCAAATAATGTTGAAAAACTCTTAAGAAAATTATTTTTGAATTTTCTCTTATGTGGTCACACTATGCAGTGAAAAGGCAAGGCTCTTTTTTCTCTCTTATGAGGAAATAATAATGATAATTGATGTCCTTAATTATAGCCCTTCATTCTGCAATGTGGCTTTTAAATAGAGAAAACAATCCTATTCTGTTTCATTTTCAGTCTTTTCAGATTCAGTCCTGAAATAAATGAAAAGGACAATGTAGTGAATAGGACTGTGTAGAGTGAACATAATTAGACACTTTTTTCCCAGGTACTCAGGTTTGGGTCATGTGAAATGTTTTCAAAATGAACACTTTGCAAATTATTTCAATTTGAAAAACCCAAGTATTTTGCAAACATATTTTCTACATTAAATGCTTGAATTATATTGTTAAGAAACAATTTTTATTTTAAAAGTAGCTGCTGAATAATGTTGACATGCACCAGAAAGTATAAACATCAAAAATGCTGTGGTTTGGGTAGAGCAAAGTATTTCCTTTGGATTGGTTATGTTTTAAAATTATCAGCTAATCAAAATTATATTCATTGGCCAACCAGAAACAATATTTTGTTATTTCCCTCTGTTATTCAAAGGGCTGTTGTTCAATTCCTGTTTAAAGAATAGACCTAAGTGCCTTTGAACAAGACATATAATTTATTTTCATTACTTTTTTCTTTCTTTTTCTGAGAGCAAAAATATCAAGAATCTGTAACTGCCAAGAGTCTTGAACACAGTAATCTGTTAATTCTGTTAATATTTTAAGATTCTTAGCTAGTAAATCGAGCAGTAGTATATAATACCCAAGAAGTGCTTTACTCTGCAAACTACAATCTGTGCTATCTTAAGTGGGGTAAGGAACTGTACTTGCTTATTTGGTTTTCAGTCAGATTACATTAACTCTAGGAGAAAAGGAGTTGCAGCCTGATATGCGAAGAGAGGTGGTAGTAATGCACAGGTACATTCTTTAAATGTCAGTGAAAGTGCTCCCACACTCTTCCTCCCAGAGCAGATTTTCAAATGCTTTCTTTCGCATCCAATACAGGGCCTGATACGGTTCTTATTTGAACTACTTTTGATTAGATACAGATAATCCAGATTTTATACTGATGAATCCTGTTCACCCTTTGACATTGCTGCACTGCCATTTCTTCTGTCCTTCCTTTCCCAGAAGGAAAGGACTGAAACCACCTGAGGAGGAAAGTAGTGGAAGTTGTGATCATGGTGAGAAGTGTCCTGAGAGGCTGCCACTCATCCTTGGTTAAGTCTCAGATACTTCAGCACCATCCTCAAAACATATCAGATTTTCTCTGGCTTTTGTAGAATATTAATATGCTTCCAAAAGGCCTCTCTTGTTAATGTATTCAGGGAATACACATGACATATCTTCCTTGAAGAGGATTTTTCTTTTGCTTTTAGTTGTGTCAAGCAGTAAAGTCAATGAGCCTTATTGCCCCCAAAATCAATGAATGCTGGCTCCTGCTGCTTTTTGGGACACTAATGTTGTTGCTGTTATTGCTGCCCTTGTGACTTCAGGATCTCTCTACCAGCAGGTTATTGACTGCTCTTCCTAGCATCAAGGGCAGGAGAGCCTTCCTAATTAGACCTGGAAGTTTATTCTGGAAGCGTATTCTGGAAAATATTCTGTTGATGTAAAATATATTTTTATTTATATATATATATATATATATATATATATATATATATATATTTTTTTTTTTTTTTAGTTTCTCCCTCTAGGTTTGTTTCCATTGGAAGAAGCATTATTTTTAAAGTTCTTCTGTCTTCCATCACTGTTGTTTTGCCCCACTTTCATTAAATAAAACAAAATTTATAATTTTGAGGAGAAGGTTTTGTTTTCATGAAACCCCCTTTTTAACTTTTTCATTCTCTGGCTTTCTTTGCTACTGGAAAAATAAGATAAATAAGGCTTTCAACACATTGTATTTTAATTGGCTTCAAGTTCTCAGCAATGAAGAATTCTTATGAGTTGGTAACGTAGCAAATGAAGGAGTTGGGTCCATTCCCTGTCCATCATAGGTACATGATAGTACAAGAAGTGTCTAGTCCAGGAGGGATGCTGGGCATGTGCCATCAGCACTATACTTGAAAGTAATGATGGTGATATCATCCTATAAACTTTAGTTTATAAGTTTTTATATTTTTATATATATATATATAAAAGTTTTTTAAGTCACTTTTAGTAAAGAGATGCAAAACAAATTTCAGAGTTTCCATGAAGAAAAGGAAATTTTTTTTTAGATTTATTTCCTAAACAATTTAAAAGGAATAGGAGAGGCTTTTTTTTTCTTGTTGTTAGGCTTCTGTGGAATTTGCTTTTGGTTTGCCTCAAAGTCACCCTGATCTAGCTTGAGCCACAGCAGCACTGTGCAAACTGGGCAGGGTTTAAAGAACTTTGAGTGTCATGTAAGGGCCTTCCCCATGTGCACCGTAAGAACATGAGGTCTGGGTAAACAGCTGGGTTATTTGGGCAGTGAGGATAGCAGAGCAGTTCCAGTCCTTCCAAGGCTGAGGGGTGACACCAGGGAATGGAATAAGGATTCTGTCCCCATTAGTCAGAAGGCAGAAGTAGTGAGAAAATAATGACTGCAAGGAAAAAATGTGTACTGGCAATGTCAGCTGCAGAGACTTTATCCTGGTGGGAAATGTGAAAGCCATTATAATGCCACCTCCTGTACATAATACATAAATTAATGGATTAATTTAATTATTTATCTTTCAACATTTTCTCACCTGCCAGAATGGAAATGCTGGTAGTAGCTTTGATAAACACACAAAAAAATCTATGCTGTTCTTCCTTTATTAATGACTTTTAGTCACTGGAAAGTCTCAGACCATTAAGATATACAGAGCTATCTTCATAAGAGACAAGAAAAAAACAGATGGGGTTGTTATACATTCATTGATTCAGTCCAAAGCTGATACACATGAAATTGCTTCTAATGTTCTAATTCTTCTGAGCTCGTTGAGCTTTCTAGGAGTGTTGCTACAGGTTTGTGTTTTTTTCTTCACACTGTTTTTTGAAAATTGCCCAGGACCAAAAATAACCAAGCTGAAGAAAAGAAGTCCCAACAAAGGCCTTATAGTTCTGTTTAGTTTTTGGAAGTTTTGGTTGCTGTTTTTCAGTTACTTATTCTCTCACTGCATAGTCCAAATCTTGGAGTCATCATTCTGTCATTCCCTCCTCCATGGGTTCCTGCTGGGATAGTTGGCTGGTGTAAAGACTCTGAACCCAAACTAACTTGGGTGGGGAGCTGGATCACGTGTGGTCACATCGTGTAGAACTGATAATGCTCTGTTGTCACTTCTCAGGTCTACTCAGAATGTTTCAACCAGAGTTAAAATCTAGAGGCTATTTTTTCTTCATTTTTTCTGCATGACTATGACTTTGCTGATATTCTGTGCAGTATGCAATATCCTATAACTGTCTGGGACTGTATAAATAATAGAAGGAATTTGCATGCTGACCTGCAGTTATGTCTGTTTAGAGCAGACAGTGAACTTGTTTAGCTTGTTAATATTCCAGATCCCCTGCCATCAATCTGCATTGATATTTATGTGACCCAATAAAGTTTATTTTTCTTGGGTTTTAAATTATGTTGTCGCATCTCCGTTTATATCTCTAAAACGAAGTCTGTCTTGATTTCCATTTGGATCATAAAATGTGGATATCCTGCCTCCACCTTGCCTTGTAGTTGCTTGCCTGTGTGGGCATGGAGGCCTTACTTTTCTTGCCTGGCCACCTTGGACATGGTTAATCGTTGTACAATTGCAATCTGTTGACCTTCATGTGTCCCTTGTGCTTGTCTTTCTCAGCATGCTTTCTCCCTTCTTTGTGTTTATGTAATTTAAAGCTCAGATCTTATGTATGGAAATTAATTTTTTGATATAAAAATGCTGCTGTTATAAACAAATACCTCAGCTACTATAAAACAAAGGATAAAAAAAGGTAAACATACTGAGTCAGTGGAAGCTGATAAAGTGCAGACACTGCCTTAGGCTATCTCTGCACAGTGCAGGCTTAACCCACCCATCAGATTTATCTCTTTTTTTTTTTTTTCTGTGAGGTCATTAAAGACATTCTCTGTTTCTGAAAGTAATTTTTGGTCACTGGTGATAAGCAGAGTAATCTTTTCCAATATTTCTGATAGTTTGGAAGTTTAACTGGGATGTGAGAACACCAGACCGAGTACTGCTCCCAGAGGCAGAACTCTGACCCTGCACCACCTGCAAGCTTATAAGCAGGAGAAGAGGATCCCTTTCCAGACAGTGAACCTTTAATGGCTCTGGGAGGCGCTTGAGTAACTGTCTTCTTGTCTGTTAGATGAGATAAATGCTGTGTTTATCTCATTGAAATGTCATATTAGCTTATAATAAATATTTAAACATGCCAACAATTCTGACGAATAGTTGGAGAGATTTACTGCCTGTGATGCAAAAAATGTTTGCATCATACAAAAAAAAGCATCTTATTAAGTGTTTTAGAAGATGACACTAGGTGGCAAATTGTCCCACTCTGCCTGTCTGAGGCCTGTGTAATGCTCCTCTTGCACCTTCCCTGCAGTGACAGACCCAGCCTTCTCAGGGATGCCTGCAGCATTCACACTGGGGCTTGGAACAGGAACATCCTGGGTTTGATCCAGCCTCAGAACTTTTGCCCTTATTCTCTTTGTTCATAACTCTGTAGCAGTGGATTAAATGACAGCAGAGACACCTCTAGAGCAGGGCTCTTGTGGGAGCACACATCTGGGCTGGGCACTGCTTGGAGCTCCTTCCTTAGTGCAACCAGCAGCTGCTGCCCTGTGTGCCTGGCAGAGCTGGCCACAGACTGAGAGGCAGCTACCCTGAAAATGCGTGAGACTGAGAAGGTTGTGACCCCGAGGTGGGATGGAAACAGGCATCTCACCAGCATAAAGAAAGTGTATTTGTGTAAGGGACAGGACAGGTCTGCAGTTCTTGACAATGCTTATGTTATTTTCCAGGGTCCTCCCAGTTCCCTCTGCACTAGCCCCTATCGGTCCACCTGTGAAACTTCAGCAGGAAAACAATTATAGCCTTTCTGTATCTTGCTCTCCCCTTTTCCAGGCATACGTTGCAAACTGGAAATATAAGGCATGTGTGGTCTGTGTGTGTCTCAACTTCAAAAGAAACAGAATTTTCTAAAGCTGTTTTGATCTGCTTGGACAATTTATTCATCCAGAGGTATGCATCACACCTTCTTTCAGAGAATTTCTTCTTCCTATATATATTTTTAACCCCTTTTTCAGCTGTAGAATGACCAAAAACTGTCATTTTAATCAATGGAAAGTTCCCCAAGCAGTTCACTACAGCAGGGTACAATCCTTATTATCTATTCAAAGACCACAGAAATTACTGATATCAGTAGAGATCTTCTTACTTGCATTGCTGAGTTCCTAAACCCCCACTGGAGAGGAGGGACAGGACAGCTAATGTGTATGTAACCTGTTAGGGAAGGAAAGCTTGTCATGGCATTGCAGTTTTTTCCTCTTTTTCATGGAGGCTCATTAATTTGCTAAACCAGATGTTTCTGAGCCTGGCAGATCTATTAATCTGTATATTTTCCAGTTTGCCAAACATTAAATTACCAGAAAAGTAAATGGAAGCTCTCATTTACTTCTAGTGCTTAAAATCTCCTAACATGATCTAAAAGTGCTTCAAGCAAGAAACAAAAAGGGAATAACCAAAGCCTACAACATCCTTGAGGTTCCATTCATCTCCCCATAAGGGAGCAGCCTTCCTCTTCTGGAGGAGCTCTGTGCACATGTATTAGAGTAATTTCCTCTGACAGTTCTCCTGATAGAGAGGAATATTCCTCCAGTTATCACATCTCCAGAGGCATCCCTGCATAAAAAGCCTGTCTGCACTATTAGAGGAATCACATTAATGGGTCTAAAATGTTTCAGTCAGAGAACTAAAAAATTTAGTGAGGAAGTATAGAAGCATTTTGTTGTTGGGATATGTCCACATGTGAGCTATTGACTCATCTGTATTTAACTTCTCACAGCCTTTGACTTGAACATTCACTTGACTCCCTCTCCTGTCATTTTCTTGGAATGATAAATTTTAGCCTTTTACTTGACCTTAGTGGACTCATAAATTCTGGTTGCTCACACATGTAATCACAGAGCAAACAAAGCATCTGTAAAAAAAGCTTCTGCAGTAGGAAGCAAGATTTTTACAGTGCAGAGAGGAGACCGTGCAGCATCCTGCTCCCCTCCAGCCAACTTTGATTTCTCTCACAAACACCCTTCCACATCTCACCCTATGTGCTGTGTTAGGTGTAGCTTGAAACAGGCCATGATCTCCCACTGACCTTGTCAACGTATGAGTATGTCCCAGTTTAGCTACCTCAGCCTGAAGTATTTTTGGGAGAGCTGCTGGGCATTCATTCATCTCATGGGCCCTCTTCTAGACTGTACCCTAGGTAAAAATCCAGGAGCATCACCCTTTCAGAAGACATTAGTGTGTGTGCTTATTGCTTGAATTGAAATATGTCCTTTTATTCTGAATTAATTTTTCCTACATTGTGAATTTTTATACAGTCAGGAGTAAAAAAACCCAAAAATGTGAGTAAATAAGTCACAAAAGTTCAGGAACAACTATTAGAAATGCTGTTTGGGTTTTCTTCTGGTTGAGAAATTCACCTGGATAGGCCTATTTCAGTCACTCTTGTCTTCTAGACAAGGAGGGGTTTAAAATTCAAGACTGTAATTGTGGTACCTCTGTGACTACTGAACTTACTGCAAATTTACAGATAAAAAAAATTCCAAGAAGTATTGGTAGCTATCTGCCTAATTTCTAAGGGTTTTTTATGATCCTTTTAACTGACAGTTTGAGACTTCTTATTTCTGCACTTACCAAAGTGATTATTTTTAAGTTAACACTTCAGACAGGTGCAAAGGGAAGGGTTGGTATATTCAGACCATAAAATAGATCTTATCTAAAATTAAAAACAACATCCTCTTCTTTTTTGGGAAAAAAAAAAATATAAAGCAAGCTGATTAATGCACTCTACATTCTTGTACCTTTGCTGTTCAAAGTAATTACTAAAAATCGCACCAAGATTTGTGCATTGATTGTCCTGAACTTGCTTGGCAAGGATGGAAACTTAGGATTCATATAAGAAGAGTAGTGCTTCTGGGTCCATCATTCATATTATTTTGTTGATGTTTGCTCTATAAAAGCAGGAGTCTCATGAACTCTGCAATTTTGGTCTGAAAAATTATGGCAGGGCTGCCTCGACTGCCTCGTGGTAGTGAAGTGAATGAGGAGATGGAGAAATTCAGTTTAGCATGCACCTTGCCCTTTTTCTGAATGAGGCTGCTGGTAAGGACAAGAACATTAATCTCTGGCTGTCACTGTCTAAAATATGCACATGTAGAAGCCTTAACTTACCATGGGCATTACTAGTTAATTAAGGGTATTCATTGATTTATTCTTGGCGAAGGACTGTTAGCCAATGTTCACTGCTAAGGAATTATTGAATTCAGATAAAGCATAAGTTAGGTGAGAAGACATACTTTTCTTCCCTGGAATAACTTCTGTCTCATTCTCAAAATAGCAATTATATATCCTTTAAATTATTAAATGATTATAATTACTAAATTATTTTAGTCTTTAAATAACTGTAATTTTGTAGCAAAAATAATTAAAATATGCAATAAAATATTTATCATTGTTCAAAAAAATATTACTAGGTTGTAAGTAAGAAGTACAAAGACATGAGTCATCTTACCTCAGGAATTATTTTGGAACCAACACTTGACACACATTTGACAGCTCACAATTACATGTATACTCTACATTCAAGTGATCTGCTGATGTACGGGGCTTTCAGATTGCATTGCAGTGATGCATGTGCCTGGATCCCTAACTCATGATGCAAATATTCAAAAATAGAACCAGTGCTATTTGTACTGCCTACTTGGCTGTGCATGAAATTGTATTGAATAAAAGCTTGTGTAGAAATCTCTTTAATATTTTCATCACAAATAATGAGCATACATTCAGAACAAGTTATACGTATCTGAGCTTAATGCGTGAGTTGACCCAGGCTTTTACAAATGAATGCTAATGGAAGGAAGCTGTAATATATACTAAACATTTAATTAACTTTTTGAGCAAGATTGTCAGTGCATGACAGAGTAGGAGCCCATGTAAAAAAAAGCAAGCAAACAAATAAGACCCAAGCCTGTCTGAAATCCAGAATGGGAAGCAAGACACATTTTAGCAGCTATTTTTCTGCAGAAAATCCTAATACATCCCTGCTGCCACATCTGGTACTTACACATGGAAGAAATCCAAATGGGATTGTTTTCCTTTGGCCTCTGTGGCACTTTTGTTTTCTTTTTCACTAGCATTGGAGACTATGACTGAGATGGCCATGGGTTTATTACGCTGTGTCAGGAACAAAATTGAAGTGTCTGTCGTGGTGTCAGAGGATGGAGCCATATGGTTGGGGTCTCTAGTATAAACGTACAGCCAGAGTCAACCTACAACAGTGGCCCAAAGTTGTGTAAACCTGCACTGACTGCTGATATAAAGCTGATATTTTCATCCTGTGGAAACTGGTGTCACCTGTAAATGGCAGAGAACTGAAGATCTGTGTTTGCAATCTGTCTAAATAATTATGAATATATTACATTATCACAGTAGGAAATGTATAACAAATATAACTCTGGCTGAAGCATTTCACCTTCTGTAAATCCAGCCAGTATCACAGTGAAAGCAGAGGAACACCATGAAACTAGGATATTTTCCCATGGCTAGGCTAATTCTTCATCATACAAGTAGTCCATAACAATGTTGACTATTTCACTCTATAGCAATTCAGCATAAGAAATCATTTTATATTGTGAGCAGCACATTAAGATATTGTTAACTAGTGTATCTATGACTAGTGATGCTAAAGGTCCTTGTGGTCTCTAACAGGGTGCTAATAAACAGTTCTTAGCCAGTTCATTACCAAATAGAATATTGTTTGTTATTCAAAAGAGCTTTATTTCACAGTCCATTCAATTTTTTGTTTAACTACCACTTTTAGAGTTTGTTGGTGCAATAGTGAAATAATACCATGTGTTTCTAAGGAACTGTGATTATTTGAGAGGCATGTGAGAGGCAGCTCAAAGACCAAATAGACTGATTAGTCCATATCAAAGCTGAGTTAATCCCCTGATGTTTAGTTGGTGTACAGCTGGGAATCGATCAGCTGGGGAAACAAATGCAAACAAATGATAAATAGCACCTATTCCTAAGAGCTAAATTTCCTCTCTCTGTTGAATTTTGTGAGAAGGATTGCATTCTCCATTAGTAGCTGTCAATTCCATCTTGACTCATTTTGTTACATTTGGGAGTTCTGAATTGTGTCTTGGGAGAACAGTTACATTTTGTCAACTATTTTGGTATACAGTTTGATCTTTGACTATAAGGTAACTTCCTATTAAGGGTGAGTGCAGTGTTTATTGTTGCTGAATATTCATTTCTGTGCAAAGAAATGTAGGTATTTTGGCTCAAACACTGTCATTTTTTGGTTGTGATGACTGTTTAACTGCTAACTGAACAGTAAGGTAAGTATGCCTGCCTGGCCCCACTCCCTGTCCTGTAGAAAAGCTGTGGTGGTATAGAGATAAGACAGCAACACTCTCTGGCCCCAGAGGTCCTGTGTCCTCTGAGGTTCCCTGGTACTTTGAGGACTTGCAGCTTTTAGACTTCCAAACCTTTGCCTACCTGGGGTTGAGGAGAGGCAAGTCCATCTTTCTGCACTTGCCCCACTTTGCAAACATAAGCACAAATCCATGTGCACATAAATGGGCACCACCTCTCTTCCCAGCTGCTGCACAGTAATTTTACTGTGGACAAATTGCTCATACCAATCTGCTTTATTAGCTGTATAAACCCTACGTGTCCTTCTTTCTTGCACAAAGTGCACAAGTCACTACTTGTGTTTACTCTTTAATGTCTGGAGCTTGAACTAAATCTCGGGAAATGTTCACATTTGCTGTTCACATACTCCAGACATAGCAGGTGCTGTAGTCACTGTGGGAAGCAACCTCCGCCCCCAGGGCAGCACTTTCTGCCAGAAATGTGGATTTGGTTTTGACACATTTGTAAGCTGAGGCACTTGCTGGTTCTCTGTTCTCTTAACTTAGAAAAGGAAAAGAGGTTTTACTTTCTGGCATTAAGTAGAACAAGTCAGAGATGGGATAAAATTCTTCAGTTTTTTGCTGGGGTAGGGAAAGGGTCTGGTAATTTGCTGAGAACAGTGCTATTCTCAACATCAGTAGCAAGTTTCTAGATACTCATATGGGAATTGGCCCTCAACATTTTCCCATTAGCACGAGTGCTTGGAGTAAGGCAGAGGGACAGATTTAGTGATTGCAATGGAAATGTTGCAGTTGAAGGAGAAGCCTCACCACTTGAAATGTGAATTGCATCTTGTCAGACTGGCAGAAAAGCCAGCAAATTATAAATTACATCCCATTTTGTTTAGCTGGCAGGCCATAAGCAGTGGTCAGTCTGCTGCTTCATAGAAGTCACTTTCTGCAGAATCTGTGGTTTGACTGCCTGTTATTGCAACTGGCTTTTCTGCTGGTTTCATAAAATGTGATTTTAAGAGCTTATGTGACCTCCTTAATTCATCTTGCAGTGCCTGTGTGTTTCAGGGACTTCACTATGTATATGTGATCTAACTTGATCAAATACAATGAACTGTAGATGCTGTGACACTTGTGAAGTGGGAAGAAAGACAAATATTGAATGTAAAAAAGAAAGTAAATCAAGTGCTTGCTAAACTGACAAGGGAATACAGAAAGGGAAGAGAAGAAAAACAGTAAAAGGTTGCTTAAAGGGCAAAACTTGCATTTATGAGATGCCACAGAGGTCAAGAGGGCAATGATATTTTGATGTGTGAAAATACACATAAAATTATAGTAGAAGAGCTTATTTATTCTAGAAAACCTCATGTTACATTGGCCAACACAGAGGTTGGAGGAAGATTTCTGTCAGCAAATCTGGCATTGCTGTCTGCATGCAGAAGTCAGCGCTGGGCCATGGGAGAGATGGGTCCTGCTGGGATCTGTGTGCTGCTGGAAATGGTGAGGAGTAGAGCCCAAAGGACCAGAATAAGACCAGGGTTGTACATCATTTGTCTTCACTGGCAATTATATCAACTTCTGCTGCTAGGTTCTATTGTATCAAGGCTGGATTTTTAATTTCTCAAATTATATATTTTACATCTATAGGTATGCCAGATACTGGCTTAAAAAAGTTCCACACAAGAAAAAATACAGGATGGCACTCAGTAGAGCAGCAGCAGCAAAGGGATGGCTTCGTGCCCTGAACCAAAGGGGTGCCTGATGATCCCCAAGCCCCTGCCCTTCCTATGGTTCATGGTGCTCTGAGCTCCCCAAGAGACTTGTCCGTAGTTTTAGGTACTCACCCTGCATCGTCAGGCACTACACACGTGCTGCTACCTGTGCTGCTTTCTGTGTCTCTGGTTCAGCCACTTAATCTGTTGGTTTGAAATAGAGTTGTGCGTGTCCAATCTTAAAATTTCTGGGAGAAGCTTAATTTTCCATTTCAATAATGGAGTTAAAGTTCAGAGTTACAACCTATAAATAACGAAGATGAGATTCTCGCAAGTGCTTGGTATCAATTTATCCATAACTATGGAAATCAATATACACTTAATGTTTTCACTAAACAGTGGTGTAGATTCAGGCTAACCCTGAACATCTTTGAAAATCTCAGACATTTTCATGGAGACAGCATGTTTACAGCTTATACCTAAGGTTAGATTCAAAAGTAACTATTAAGAAAATGAAAAAAAACTGGCTTGACTTTTCCAAGTCATTGCAAACCCATTCATTATAGAGGTTGTGAAACCCTGTAAAGCAAAGGTACATAAAAAACAGAACCCTAATTTTAGGAAACTGGGTTTGAAGAACATTGTCTCACATCTGTGCACTATAACCCAAAAATTGTTCTAGTAACCTTTAGTATATTCCAAACCATCTTTGAAAAATATCTCAATAAAATAATAAAAAATAACTCTGGCCACCAGGAGAAACTCTGCACAATAAATAAAACTGGGCAGATTATCATTCAAGAAAGTGGTGTAAAAGTTCTTGCCGAATTAATAGTGGGTATATCTTGAAGATTTTCTTTCACAGCTTGAAACTAATCTGCAGGTTAACAAACCATAACATCTGTGCCCCTCTGCAAAATGTGGCCCTTCTGCACCACATTTTGAACAAATCAAGTTTCTACAGAATGCCTGAGAGCTTGCAAGATACTCTGACATATAGCTAAGTTTTCAATTGTGCAGAAAGTGACTCCTAGATTTAAAATGCTAATCTGTAGTGTTTTATATCTGTCACAGGGTATCAAATTTGCCATATAAAAGGCACTCAAGTCCTTAACAAGTTTTGCCCTCATTTTGACAAATGCTCTTCTTACCTGCTGCTATTTCTGTGTGAAGAGGAAGGTGACAAAATGCTTCAAGTTAGATGACAAAAATATCTTTCCTACTGTTCAGTAACCTCCTGCACCTGGTCTCCATGGTGCTGTAGGATGGGGAGGCCAAGAGGCAGGCAGTTCAGTTATCAGTCTCTTCAGCATGCCTCCCTGTGTGGAGACAGGGCAGGCAGAGGTTAAGCAGCAACATTTCTGCTCCTATATCAGCACCATTTTTGCTAATGCTTTTGTGTGCAGGTACAACTGAAGAAAAGAATAATGGAAAAAAAATCCAGCAAAATTGTAAAGGCCTTGCTGTTCACTTGCAAAGACAGCAAAATAATCTCTGCAATTTGTTTTGCAAAATGTTTATATGAAGAGCCAAATCTTAGAAAATTTCCTTTGTTTTTCACGCCTGTTTGTAGATTGACTGGAGAGATAACAGGGGATTCCTGTGCTTTTTTCTTCTTTTGAACTAACACATTGTCTGCACACTCCAGCATCACACGCTATGGTGACAGACCCTTGTTCTCTCTCCTCCACTGTCCCAGAGTCCAGAGCAGCACTTCAGGAGCAGCTGGAGCAGAGACTGAAGTTAGGACTACCTTGGAGGAAGCTGCCAGTATCAAGTGTGGCTGTATGTTAGTAGTTGCTCAACACAGAGCTTTCAGCTCTCCACGAGCCACACTGTTCCATCCTCATCCTCCAGTTCTTTGCTGTCAGAGACTCCATCAAGGTCCGTGAGCTGCAGTTGGTCCTGGTCCTGTGTCTGTGATGCTCAGTGGCTGTCTTGTTTGGTGGCCACTCTCACTGCTGGTCCACCTGGCAACAACAGCAGTTGTCTGCTCCCAGTTGGTTTCTGCATCAAAGTTTTGTTTATTTTTCTGCTAAGGTTGGGGTTTTTTTCCCAAGGTCCTAATGGCCTGTTGTTAATCTAAAATAAAAACCTAATATATATTTACCATCCCAGGGGAAACAGATCGGTCTTATATGGAAGTCACTGTTCTTCAGAGGCACTCGTGGCCATGATGGTGCTGTCTCCATCTCTGATGGAGCACAGCAGATGCATCAGCAGGTAATGCAGCTCCACCAGTGCTAGCCACTGCTTTATTCCCCAAATCTAGACACTGGCTTGGTAAATCAACTGTGACTCTTATAATTCATAGAGTTTGTGCTCCCTTCTGCTGAGCCACTACATCAGGCAGATCTAACTTGCTTGCTTTTTTTTTTTTTCTTTTTCCTTTTTTTAAGAAAGTCAGCTGTCTTTTTCTGTAAATGGCATCTACAATATGAAGGACTCCCAGCAGAAGTTGTTTCCTTTATTACATGGGTTGTGCTACAAAGTTTTTTCCTGCCTTCTCAAATTAAACAGAAGGATTGTATGGCAGTTCCAGGGAGAGTAAAAAAAACATAATTCTATTTTGTGGGGCTGAATTTCCATGAAAGGCAGCTTACTTTGCTTTGGGCAGCATTTGGCAGCATGTCAGTGTCTGTATTGGGAACCTGGCATATATTTATTACCTCTTTATTCACTGGATCTCATTTACAAAAGGGAAAGGCAAGTCCAAAAGCTAATTAAGTCAGACTGAAGTCACAGATATTGTTTAGATTATTTTAAAGAAGATTCTGTTACAACTCACATTCCAGTTTGGGTTGACATAATATTGTTATATGTTTTCACCATATGTTTATAATTTTAAGCATCTTGGGGGAAAACAAACAAAAACTATGCCTCCTGCTTGAGGGACCTATTGGCAATATAATCCTGGGCAGAAAATTCAGCTGAATTGTGCCTCTCAGAACATCAATCAAACCTCATCCATACAGAATGAGCAAACAATTATTTTATTAACCTGATTTTAGTCAATGATAGTGTCTTACTTTCTTAAAAAGAAGAATTCAAGAAACAAATTACATGTTATATTGCAATATTTTTTTTCTCTAATGGCACAATTTCTTACTGTGCTTTACACTTCTAGTGAGGTGGTTTTTTAAATTTTAATTATTTTTTACATTGCACAGTTTTTATACAGTCCATAGTGAATAACTTACCTTAATTCAAAAATCATTATGGTATATCTCATCTTCCCAAGGAGAACAAAGAAAATAATTTGTATCAGTAGTTAGTAATGGAAATACAATGACCAAACTTTTCATCCTCAAACTATAAATTATCACATGAGTTTGCTCAGTTTAGAAATTATTATCCTGAAAAACACTGAGCTATTTTTCAGCTGCATCCCCTCTGTAGTCTTACCTGCAGGTGGGATCCTTGGCCAGCTCATCTTATCCCAAGTTACTGCCTCTAACTTGTGCAGATGCTGTGCCTGGTCCTCACAGAAGTCACCGTGCTATGCTACACCTGGAATCACCAGGCATCACCTCTTCAATACTTTAAGGAAGCATTTCCAATTTGAACTTTTGTGGTCTTTTTCTGGTACTTTAAATGAAAAAATTGCTTTAACGAAATACACCTGTAATTTTCCATCAGCTCAGAATGATTAGGATAAGTTGTACTGATCTACAGAACCCATTCTGTAGAGCATTTTGTCATTGTTAATGTTATCTAAATCTTGACTTGGTACTAGAATAAGTAATGGAAGTTCATTCTTTAGTGCACTATCCCGCTACCTGATGGATGTTTCCTACAGTGGGAAAACAGAGCTTTAAATGCAGTGTTGGTCCAGTGGGATCTGTGGCAGTGGGAACAGGGAAAATCTTCTTACAGGAGGGTTTCTACTAAACTCAGATTAAATTTTCATTCAAAGAGAGTGGGTTTACTGTCAGTTTCTCAGCGTCCCAATTTGACATTATTCCCATTGTCTTAGCATCTAGAAAACATGTCTGAAGAAAAACCACACAGAATTAGGCTTTAGCTAGGAAAGCACCAAAGGTCCAAGGCAGGACCTTTAAATTCTTTACAGAACCGGATCCTTGCCACAAAAGTGCAAATATATATATAATATATACACATATATGTACATATTATAGAGCTGGAACTCCAGTAGCAGGCATAAACACTAATTAGCTACAATTATGTACACCTATATTTGGAAAACATACGAATAAGAGATATATAAAATAAGATGGTCTGCCCAGACTGTTTGAAATAATGTTAGCTGTTCATATTAATAGAAATAAAATGTAATAATTAGTTATTCAGAGAAAATTGTGGGAAAAATAAGAGTTACTCAGAGAATTTGTTGGAAAAGAATAAAAAATGAAGATGGACAAAATGCATTTGATGAGTGCCACACTTTTCACTACACCTTTGCTGGGCTAATAGCAATAAATGAGGCTCTGAGCTCAGTGAGTGGTGCCAGGCACCCTTCTAATAACAGTAATTCCAAAATAGTAGGAGAGGATGAGCTTAGAAAGGAAAATGGGGAATCAAAATACTGTCTCAGTCTTGTTGAAAGAAGTCTTTTATTTTTTTTTAAATTTCTAATAAATTGCCCTCAGAAACAACCTGGAAGAAACAGCTTTTTGCTGTATAACTTGCCATTCCAAAAATGTGATAAATTTATTACAAAACCAAACTTTGGAGGACTTCAGACTTTGAATCAAACCTGACAGATGATTTCAGGGTAATAAATCACTGAGGAAGGTAAAGACCACAGAGGTAGCATCCCTGTAAGTAGCAAAGGGGATTAAAAGCATTAGGAGCATTTGGTGGTCATCAGCAATGTTCTGGCTCTAGATTCACATCTAACTAGCTATGTGAACTATATTATCTATGTGTTGAGATTTGACAACAATTTTTTAGGCAGTAGATCCCACATATGGAGAAATTTACAGAGAGGTTTTTCATTTTTAAGAATTCCTACTTGAAATATTTATGTTCTGCCATTGTACCACTAATTTATCAGGAACTTTTTCACAGATAATAAAGAGATGGGGAGGACAGTAACATGTTTCACCTAGGAATATGGTAAATAACTCATCTGCTTTTAGATACTGTGGATGACGATATTTCTTCCTTAAATATCTGGTAATTTAAATTGATGAGCATATCACATCTGTTCTGCAAGTGAAGGTAAACTCTGATCTGGCTGAAAGTATTTAGTATCATCACATATTTGAAACAGATAAAGGTGTGAAAAGCTGGGGGTTTGTGCAGTGGGAATTTGTGGCAGTTGCTGCTCTTCAGCTGCAGGCACAACACAGGACTGCCCAGACTCCCTCTGTGACAGGACAATGAGGAGTTGTTATTTTGATCATCTCCTCTGCTGTTCTGCCTACTCCAGGCTTCTGAATTCCACATTTTTTTCTTTCAGCAAACCCACAATTTCCTATGGGGCCTCGAGCTTTGCTCCAGATTCAGACTTCAGGCTCACCCGATTTCCCTTGTGCTGCTCACTTGGGGAATGCTGCTGCTCCCAATATATGCCATCTGGGGTAATGGGGTTTGTTCTGTGTGGAAAATTGTCAACAGAATCTGAAACAGTACATACAGCTCATTAATTTTGCAGATTTTGCTTTTGCTCTGAGTACAGTATCCTCTCTCTGACTTTTCTTGGGTGAAACTGTGCAGGATTCTTTAAAAAATATATTTCTTTTGTCCTTGCAAAAATCAACTATTTCTGGAAAGTAAGTACACCATCTTGAGACAACACTTCTTCAATGCTTTGTTTCTCCAACTGTTTGAAAGCAATGATTTACAAAGCCATAGTGGAATGGCAAGTGTAGATAAGGAACCCAGCCTGCAGGCACTTGCCATCTGCATTTAACTGTAATATAAATGCCAATTAATGCAAATGATGACAATTTGTTAGATCTTAATACCTATCTGAACAATAACCCAAAAGAGTCAGATGGAACCACATTAAAACTATTTTCTATGTAAGATATAGTTCATTGCTTGCACAGAGGGACTTTCCTTCAACAGCTTGGCTGTCCTCCAGGTTATGGTTCAGAGGGCTTTGCAACTGCATTGAGAAGAGGTGGTTGTGAAGGAATAACAGGAGTTGCCAAGTGTGGAAATCTCACAGGTGGAAGGCATTGGTGGATGTTTTCCAGCTTGTCCCTCTTTGCTGTCTCTTGGGATGCAGCACACCTCCTGAAAATACATGGCTGGTGTCAAGAGGAGAAAGGATGTGCTGCTCCAGATTTGATTTCTGTAGCAGGAGGTCACAGTCTTTCTGGCTAGCTCTCTGCAGTAACCTTACTCATAGCCTTGCTTTTCCCTGTAGGGAGCTCTGCTGATCCAGTAGCCTGAGAATGATGTAGAATATCTGGACTTGGGCTGCTGCAAACTCCCTCTGAAAAATACCTATACTGTGCGTAATAGAAGTGCCTACATAGCTCAGCACTTCCTGGTCATGTCAGCAGGGGCTCTCCCAAATCAGGGATACTGTTATCCAAAGGGAGCTGAGAGGGGTCTGTCTCTGCAGCAGTGTTGCTGTGCTGGGTACATTCCACTTTGGTCTAGTGGACAATTTGAAAAACAACAAATGAGAAATCTGGATACTGTTCTCTGGGCTCTCAAAGACATTTTCTCTGTAATCTAGAAACTCTCAGTATATGGCTTTGTCTCAGATGCACAGGAAGGACAGGTAATTTAGATTACTAGAAAGAAAGTGAGTTTATTGAATTAATTTGTTTAGGCCATATAGGTTCATTGTAACAGCTAAGTTTCCTTTAAACAAAACAAACAAAACAAAACAAAACAGAACAACAGTTTTTAACTTCTGGTTCCTTGTTTGAGCATGAAGCTATTCTTATCTAGAAAATCCTCTCATTAAAAGCTTGCTCGCTTCCAATCAGAAGTGTGAAGTAGAGCATCAGTCATGGGTATCTCCCATGTCTTCTGTAATCATGTCTATTTAAATTCTACATGCTAAAGTTAAGAGATCAAACTCAGCCTGTGCAACAACCAGTGGTTAATCAGCTCCTAGTACAGAGTAAAGAGGTAGGCATCTTATTTTCTTTTAACTACTAACAGTTCCTGTGTCTTGCTCACGTTTACTATACTTGATGAAGCAGAATTGAAGCATTGGCAGTATTTTGTGGCCTGTCCTATGGCACTCCCTTCATGCTGTCAAATGTGGCATGAAACCAGGCCTCTAGTTTCAGCTGGAGGAAGGAAAAGAATCATATATGCCTAAAAGAGGGGCTTACTTGTTCTTTTTTCTTGTCTTTTGAGGACTATGGTCACCCTTACAACTGAGCCTGCATAGTGCATATGCTATTGGAATTGTTTCAGCTTATTAACTCCAAGAACATCAGAGCATATAGTTAAATGTAGCCATTTAGAGATGCAGGTTTAATTACAACCTAAGTGCATCACAGAAGTGAATACAAATCAATGTTGTAGGAGGAGGCTGCAACAGCAGACAGACAGAGACCGTTTGTCTCACTCACTTGGCAGCTGTTTGGGAGGTAGCTCCAGGGTCAGCAGAATATTGTCACCAGAGTGTGCTGTGTTGCTGCTAATCCTTAACCAGGTGGGCTTTGGTGACATGGTGCAGAGCCAGAGGCTACTGGTGTGTACTAGCGAGCAACCCCCTCTGTGCATGAGCCTGGGAGAGCTCCCAAACTCACTGCAGGATAAAAAACAAATTCAATTGTTTTACCTGGAGTCTGAGGAGACGATGTGCAAGATCAAAGGAAAAAACAGCACCTTGAAGTTGTGCTTTCCTTGTAGATTTCCCTGACTTGCAGCTTAAGTTACTTCCTTCCTAGACTTGTAAAGGAATCTCAGAAATGGGGAGCTGCATCTGACTTCTCAATATTGAAAAGATAGAACTTGCTAAAACATGCAGGTGTTCTTGGGGCCAAGGCACAGGGAAAACTGCCCTTTTCTCACTCACAGGCAGTGGCAGAAAAAACCTGGCATGCCTTTTTCTGAGTGGTGTGCTGGCCCTGGGAACCCCAGCCACCAAAGCAGCCCAGTGCCACCAGCCCTCAGCCACACTGGCCATGGGGAGCTGTGGGGACACACACAGCCTTCATCTGCTGTCCCCTATGGTGTGAGCTGCCACCACTGCCCCAAGGCTGATTCTGAGAACAGTGGCATGTTTCATGAAAAAGACAGCAGATTTAGACATTTGCTTCACTTAGACATGGCAAAGACAATTAGCAATCACAGCCTTGCATTAGTCACTAAGGAGGTTAAAAATCCAACAATATCTAACAATAAGTTAGATTTTGCAAGAGATAAATAATGTAACAAAGAATTCAACGCGTGTACAAAAAAAGGGAGCTGTCTATAGAACATTTTAGATGACAATAGATATCATGCCATTTATTTTCTCACTTTTTTCAGTAGCTAATATATTTTGGAGACAGCATGTATAACAGCTTCCTATTGCCTCAACACATTATGAGATTTAAAAAAAAACAAAAAAAAAAACTGGCTGCAAAAGATTAATACACTAATGACTGTGATTTGCGTGCTTCTTCTTTGAAGTTTCTTTTGATACTGAACCTTGACACAAAAGCAAAAATTGTCAGCATTATGCATTAATAAACTTTTCACATATTTGTATTAAAGAAATCTGTGAGTTAATAGCATTGCAATAGGTTTATTTATGAGAATATGCTTTTTAATTACAAATAAGCCTGTGTTTTTTTTCTTATGATGATGAGTGGAAATAATTTCCAGGAGTCCTACCACAGTTAAGAGTGCCTTTCTTTGTTCTGCAATGTGAGGGGAAAAATTTCATGTTTTCATCTGTCTTAGAGAATATATGAAAAAAAAAATTTCATAATAGTATCATGCTCAGTGCATGAAAAACATTTGTGCTATGTTACCAACTATTTATGACGGGAATCTTGGACAAATGCTCTGAATGTACTTTTCTGTTTTTCTATGCTACCTTTATCTTTTAAATAGCACTATTATCTTGGTCTGAAGATAAAACTCTCCTTTTCTGCCACACAAACATAAGAACACAGGTAGATTAACCTTTTAAATGGATAATGGTAGGCTTTTTAATCTAGAAAGCTGCACAAAGTAAGCCAATACCTGGAAGCTATGGCTTGTGAAATTCAAACTTTAAATATGTATTTTGTAGCACTTTTAAAGAAGCCAGATAAGTAGTGGTTCCTTGGAGAAGTGCTAGATTTGTAGCTGAAAATATGCTCCTAATACAAAGAAATGTAATTCCAAGTGTTGGACTGTAAGTATGAACTGCATAGGTTCTCTGTGATCACAGTGTTACATCTACAGTTATGTGAAGAGAGCAGATGACAAATTACTGTGGTTATTTCTTTTGCACTCAAATCTATTAATTTATTCTGAGTTTTTGAAATACCACAAAATCATTGTTGTTGTTGGTTCTGCTTTCCATTCTTCTTTCATATGAGCTCCCTAAAGTTGTTAGTTGATCTTCCTTTCTGAAATTTTCAGAATGCAGTGGTCCCAGCAGAGTCAGCCTGGGGATTTTTGTAAGGCAGCTGTTCTTCAGTAGTCAGTGGTTTTTCTATTTGGTTTATGACTTTATGCTCCTGTTTTATATTCTATAGGAATAGGTCTAC